>KZ061586.1:517608-586838 GCA_002091835.1 Anopheles maculatus | reverse complement strand
TTTTGTTCTTACGCCCAACAACTTTCTCCCTCCCTGTTGCTGCTGCTGGTGCTCCGGCTGTTGATACTGAGGCATCGTGCTTCTTTCTTCTCATTCACGATAACTATTGATGCGGCGCATTCTGACGCATTAAACAAATTCTAAAGCTGTTGTACGTCATTGGAATCGGTTTTGTTCTTACGCCCAACAACTTTCTCCCTCCCTGTTGCTGCTGCTGGTGCTCCGGCTGTTGATACTGAGGCATCGTGCTTCTTTCTTCTCATTCACGATAACTATCGATGCGGCGCATTCTGACGCATTAAACAAATTCTAAAGCTGTTGTACGTCATTGGAATCGTTTGTTTTTTGTTTTAATGTTGGTCGTGGTGTAGGAAAGCGCAAGTTAGTTGCGTCCGAGAGGAACATCCTCACAAAAACGATCGTTCATAATTACAAAGGACACTATTGAGTGTATGTGTAGGCTTGTCAGCAGCTTGTGAATTGCGATGGCATGGGACGACACATAATTCATTTTTTGTCTGGATAATCTCAGGATGCCACGGATATGACTGACAACAATTCCATGAACACTAGATGCGCGTTCGATGCTTAATACTAGATAGATCATTGGGTTGATGGAGCCTTTTGTAGAAGTTAAATGCTGTGTGGAATATCGGAAGTTTGGAGGAAATTATAGCTGTTCTTCTACTTTTTCCCTTTCCCTCAATAACCCGCAGCTGTTCCCTTCGTGCTTCCATCAAGTAAGAGCTGCGCTCGCTGTCCTCCCTCCGGATCTCCTATGCTTTTGGCAAATAAAGAACCATTCCGGTTGATATGTGATCGCGCCACCAAGCCCACGGTTGAAGAGAACTTTTATGTTCATATATTTTAACATCTACCAGTTAATATAATTCCATAATCATTCCCTAATATTAGCACCAGCAACGTTCAGGTATCTAGGGACACATATACCGACGAAAGGGCGCGATAGTCGATAATATTCACCGGCGTAACGGCTCACAGTATGTTCTATTCCGCATGAGTAGTGCCCTATCTAAGGCCGCTATAAATTGAGCCATTCCAAAGGATCGTTTAGTGGACATTTCTGGTTAGCGTTTTGTCACGGTAAGCTAACGGATCGCGAAATGGTACGGACTGCAGAAACCGTGCAGAAAGACGCGATCCCGACAACATCATTCAATGGAAAATGTGGATCAGTCGTGTATCTGGTTCACACCTTTGGTACGATTGAATTCTTTTTGCGCTAAAAATGACCCAGCCCTGTTTTAGGTACACGCATCGTCGACCCTTAGCAGCAGCGCTTTTCTTTTTTATGAAACATTATCATTGTATTGGAAAAGTGTTATCTAGTAAATGATGATCATCCGCTATGTATAATGCTGTACGGGCCGAATTGTAACAGTTGAATGATCAATGTCCGTACGGACCCAAAATTGTCAAGTGCATCAATAACAGCTATCAGTAACCCTCGCTGCAACAAATGCAATTTTAGCTCCCTCCTGTCTCAGCTCGATCACAACTTGCGAAATTTACTGCACTCAATATTTATTGCACCTTCGCGAAGGTGGGTTTCAAACCAGGCAAAGCAAACAAACAAAAGGCCAACACGAACCCGATTGCAAGCCGCGCGCACCACTATTCTCGCCCGTGCGTTAATGAATTTAAATAAATATACTCTGTCTCGTGCCGTACGACGGGACGATCGCGATCGGGCTCGGAATCGGACAAATTTGTCTCTCGCGCGCTGCGTATTTTGAACGTCATCGGTGTCTCGGCCTCATTCCGTTTAATGGTTTCGGTTTCGTTTGGTTGTTTTGAAACGGTTCTTATTTTTTCTCTCTCTCTCTCGGTTGAATGGTACCGGTTGAACCTGTGCTGCCTATCATGTGCTTGATGATTTTGTTCATGGCGGTGATGTGGGTGATGAATTGAAAGTATCAACCTCCGATAAAGCAACTTTTTAATCGTGAAAAGCAATACTTTTTTTGTTTTTGTTAAAAAGATTAAACTAAATGAATTCTTCATAGAGTCCGTTCTATGCATAAAGTTGGTACTTGTTTTTTTTTTTATTTCGACAAACATTTCCTAACACAAAATCTATTTTTTTCGATCGTTTCAGAGCGCGCATACCATAACCACCACCTTCATTTCCACGGAGTAAAACGGTACGCGTCCACATAAATCAGTCAATTGTAGGTAAATAAATAAATAGTCCTCTGGCCGCGTGCGTAGCTGAAACGCCGGAATACGCCTGCCTACGTCACGATTTACGCAAACGCAATTAAAAACACTCAAGATCGAATAGGAAAGGGCTGCTCCTGGTAAGAGTGCTTCTGTTTCGGTGGTCGATATGGGCGATTATGATCGATTAAAAAAAAGTGGTGGGAGTGGATATGGTTTCGAAAGACGGGGGCAGTTTTCTGTTCCAAACTACAATAACAAAGTATGCGTGAAAATATGTGTTCTTATGGCTCAAGCACAGTCACCATTTTTATCGCATAAAAAGGATGGTACAGTGGCATATAGTGATCCATAATATGAGAAGATCTCGATATCGAACCCCGTTTAAAGGTCCTTCTGAGGCTCTAATGTCAAAGCGAAAGAAAGTCTTTTTTCTCTGCTCCGTTCCTTATCACTCAGTATGAAACCATGACATGTTTTTACGCATGTAACTAGAATAGTAAAATGTCACCGATAAGCAGTTTAACTGGAGTAACAAGTAAAAATAGCTTATCGTCCAAGACCGAGCGGCTGCGCATGTCTGAACGAACTATACTGTTGTGGTGGCCTTATCGGTAAAGTTGCCAAAAGTGTTGCCAAGCCATTATAGCGAGTAATGCGCGCCGATCGCTCACTTTCACGCGAGACACTCTCGAAGCTTCTGGTCCAGTACGGGAGACCAGTGGACGGAACCATTAAAATGCAATTAAAGATCACTTACCCTTTTGGTGGTATAATATTTTTTAAAAGCTTGATCGTTTTCTGACACCTTTTAGGCAAGATGATGATCTTGTCACTTGGTCAAGAAATAGCGATATCCATGATTTCACAAGCTGTTGAAATGGTACTCCATTTTAACATCGCTGAGCTTGTTTTTATAATACGCATCATTGAAACAAATTGTACCGCTTCTCAGGCAGGACGGAACAAAATTGGAAATAATTGACCTTGTTTAAGGTTTATTCGTAGCATGATTTACTGTTCCCAATCTCTGATGTTTTGTTTTTAGATTTCTTTTTAAATTTAATCTTTTACTAGACTCTGTGTGTGACAAATCTAGCATAACATAATGCTTCTTCTTCTTCTTGTTTGGCCTAATGACCTCTCAGGTCATGCCTGCCATTTTTGGCTTACTAGACTTGTTGTTACCGCATAGTTGAATAGTTAGTCCTCACTATGGGGGAACGGCCCAGATAAGACTTGAACTCCGGTCCTGCCGTGTGAAGACCGGCGCCGGTGTCGCATCAACCACCGGGCCGCCCGACATAATGATTACACAGGTCAAATTGAAAAGATATGCTATTTATCAGTTTAATATAGGAATAAAAAAGGATTTTGTGTTATTCGGTAGGATTGGTCTCGTCGTATTGCAATAGTAAAGGATTTGATTGTGTAGTAATTTGTAAGTGTGTAGTATTTATAAATTAGGATAAGAAAAAACAATATCTTTTTCAGACTTCTAAACGGATCTTCTTCTTCTTCCTTGGCACTACAACCTCGAGAGGTCTTGGCCTGCCAGCTATTGCTAGCTCTCTGTGACTTAGTTTTTACCCATAGCCTGATAGTTAGTCCTGCGTACGGGGAGGCGGTCCGCCGGGATTCGAACCCCGGTCCTGCCGTATGAAGACCGGCGCCGCTATCGTATACACCACCGGGCTCTAAACGGATAGGTTATATTTTTAGAACCGTAATTCATCGTTTTGCTGATGCGAAACCTGTCCATGCTGTGCTATTGGATTACATTTACCGTTTCGCCCAACCAAGATCCGTATGGGTTCTTGTGTCTTTTTGTGTCTTTCTCCGTCATTGCATGCATACCGTTGTCAACGCATCTTTGATTGATCGCCAAGGGCTGACACAGAAAACTGGTGGTGGAACCACAGGTGGAAAACTTTACCTATCGGCGCCCCCCCCTCTAGACGAACACTGTTTTTTCCAGCTTTTCGCCGTCGTCTACCTTCTGGTGACCAGTTTTGTGCGGCGTGTTGTTCCAAGCCTATGAACCGATGGTGGTGGTGATCATGCTGCTGCCCGGTTGTTTGCAGAGTGGTGGCAGTTTTGATGTAGTTGAACAACAACCCTGAACCAGTTGTGTTGTGCCTTTGTTGTTGCGAGGACTTTGTCGATGGTGTATGGGATGCGATGCGATTCTCCTGTAGGAGCACACCAAGCCTTACCGCGTTTCCGTTAGCGTAAGTTCTTCGCGGAATTTTTCACTCTGGTCATCGCGTCGCCGTCATGTCGCGTCATCCTGTCGTAGGAATGTGCCCTGGAAGTGTTGGGTACCCGGACCGCTGGCGGACCGATTGGGCGTCAGATTTTGCATTTTATGTTGCCCTTACGGTTGGTTACGGGAGGCGTTGGGTGATTGGGAGAGTTGTTTTTTTAACAGTGCATGTAACGTAATTGGTTGCTTAAGTGTTGAAGAAGGACTTGGGATGTAGTATTTGACACTAAAATGTTATTGGACACGATACAAAATTGCTTAACATTATCGTGGAAATGGTTTAAAAACTGTCAAGCATTGTATCAAATCACAGAACAAAATTCTTGTTCTGAATGTTGACATAAGCTGTACACAGACGGATTCAAAAATATTTTAACCATCTGTACAAGTACGGTAACAGACAGACGCAAAAAAAAGATAAATATTAGCATACTGCCCAAAAAAAATAAAGTGTTGAAAACCAAATAAGAGCGAGAAGCACTCGCGCTGGATTAATAGAGATAAACTAATGCCATACTAGTGTTAAGTATGTAAAATAGTTTTAAAGTATGTACCGTAATGAATTGTTTTCTAATTCATTTATAAATAACTGTAGCCATTAGGGAGAGAAAAAAGGTTGGTTGTGCCTTTTCAATTACCATTGGAATTTATCTTGCGACTATACTTTATCCAAAATATGAATATGGAATATTGCCGCAATTAATCTCGCTGTACAGTAATAACATTAAACAGTTTGTTTATTTTTTTTTTTTGCGTAAAATTTATTATTGCCAAGTGGATCGCGCGTACTGCTCAGGTTCAGTGAATTTGAATTTTTTTTTTCCTGAAAACACACACACACGTGCTGATTGCTTTAAAGCTAAACAAGTTCTCTTCCTACTCTCGCCCCGAGTCTCGTTCGTTTATACCGTCGATCTGGCCACTTGGCTTCTCACCGACGGGCGCATATGTGTGTTTAATCTCGGCCCCGTTCGTCACACGTAAAACTTCACCGAAGCAACCGTGGCCGAAGGTCGTTTACATGGCCTTCACATTGGCACAGAACGGCCCACTGCACGAACGCTGGAACGGGGCAACCTTGGCCGGGGTCAGCGGAAGGATGGAACCGATGGGAAAAGAGTTTCCCCGCCCGACCGGAATCTGGTTCGGTGTGCGTTTAGAGTTATGAGTGTGTGTGTGTGTTTTTTTCTTTCTTCTCTGTTCCTATCATTCTTTCTTTGGTGCTCTTTCTACGATCGTACTCACTCCATTAGGGGTTGGAAAGATCACTCTGTGTGTGTGTGGTGTTTTGATTGAAGTAGATAAAAAGAAAGCAACTGATCAATTTATTATGACTAATGAGCGTTTGGTGTGATGTTTGTACACATAATGAACATCTTACGTACATATTCCCATAATTGATTTTACATCAAGTTCAGAATATTAATATCTCTTTGACATCTATCTTCCGTTGAATAATTTACCGTGGAATTCCTACATTGCCTGCATACTTTCTGTCAAGTATCCACCAGCTTCTCGAGAAAGCAGAAGTGAACTAATTGCAGCGACTTTACACGCAACAGTGTAAGACGTTAAACAATGTAAACCTATCTTTAACTACCGATTAATGTCACGCCAGATTACATGGTTTTCCTCCAGCATTTATAACTAGATTAGTTTCGATGATTGATTAAATGTGTTGCAATAAGTAGCATACTGACAGTCCAAATAGAGTAGGTCCAGATAAGTGTAAGACACTCTGGACCAGTTAATAATATTTGGATACACACACACATCCCGATCAGTGAAGAACAGTTAGGAAAGGGTAGGAGAAGCGTTATACAGAATTGAAATGAAATGATCATTTTGTCCGGTGTACTGATTCTACTATCAGGATAAAACCACACACGCAATGATTTAAACAATTACCAGCAGCAAGTCCCTAATGTCAGAGGTAATGCTAATGTGGGACAGGATTCACACGACTTCATTGGCAAAGATGTTGCGGCTTTCAGAAGGAATAAAGGGCATTTTCATGGAACCGCACAGTTGGCATTGAATGTACGGAAAACACGCAACCCAGCGCTCCGGAGACCGCCTTCATTTAACATATGATACCGAGCGTAGAGTGATAAAATGGCACAAAAGTCGGTGTGGGTGTGTGTGTGTGTGACTTCCGGAAACGGAACTATCATTACAGTAGCCTCAGTTCTATACTGTATCATGCTGGCTGACTCTGACTTCGGGATATTTGTTTCCTTTAGTAATCGGTGATACGGGTATCTGATACGATTGGGTGTGTTTTTGTTGTTGTTACCTTCGTGCTTGTTGTGTATCCTTCACCGCTTGGTTCAATTGTTTGGAGAGGTATCCGGTTTCCAGTACCGGTGTGTGTAGGATGTAGCCAGCCGTACATCCGCATCGATGCTATTGGTGGATGCGGGTGAACATTAAAGTGTTCGATGAAGACTTTTCGCGTTCGTTGGTTACGTAACGCTAAACGAAATGACCGATGTTTGACAGCTATTAGGACCTTTTGCTACCTTTTCGGTCAAACGGCAGCATCCATTAGTCTATGATTGATGATGATTAGTGGCGTCAGGGGGCGGAGTTTTTTTTTGTCACACCATTGGCAGAATCTAAGGGACTGGCATGTCAAAGATCACCCTTTTTGTTTCGAGGGCGTTGAGGGTGACTACTACAAACCGATCGTTTCCGAACGGACTAAGCGCAAAATTGTATAAAACAACCAGGAATCATTTATCATCTCGGGCATGAGTTGATGCAGTTCATACGACAAGAAAAAGGTCAAAGCAGTACCGCGTTGTGCGTCAGAATGCATCTTTATATTGTACAATCTGTTGCACCGTGATATGGTCCGATACTCGGGAACGCAACAACTGTCAATTGCAACGCCTTTTGTTGCACGGATTATTCTTATAGGTTCTACTTCGCTAGAAGAAAAACAAACACTAAAACCTTTTACTTCGTTTCTAACTGTTTGCTTGCCGGAACAGCTCTATTGCCTACGATGCTGAAACCCAGCGCACGTGTATTTATTTATTTGTTGCTGTGCAATGATCAGCAGTAATGGTGTGAAAAGCACACCATTCGGGCATGCGAAATGGGCGAGATGATGATGTTTGCTTGCAAATCATCAACTTCCTCCCTCCGTACGCCCTAGCTTGGCCTGATTTTTCCTCGAACCGGGGCAAGTCTTATAGCCAAACACCTGTCCTGTCAGTTGTTGTGGTTGTTGTTGCTGCTGTGGTTGTGGATGTAGACGCGTGTGCGTGTGCCATTAATTCCACCGTGATTAATGGTTTCATCGGTAGCCTTCTTCCTAATATAAACCTACTATGATCTGGTACATGGCTAGCGTATGTGGCTCCCCGTGGGATTTGTTTATCCAGCATCCGTTGCCGATGTGGTTGAAGGTGTTTGCTTTATTGGATTTTCGTTGGCCAAACGAAAACCAAGAACGTAAGTAAGCGCAATATTGTGTGTGTGTGTGTGCGTGCCTGTGTGCGAAGTTCGAAGACAATAGGCCACAGGTTGGGCACCGGGGTTAACGGTGAACGATCGGTCCAATTATTTGTAGACGTTTAACGATGTCGATTATCTGACGCATTTGTGGGGAAGAGATTCTGCTAAAAGGGATCGTTTAATTTGTGTCAACCGTTGCTTGCTAGGGTAGTCGATAGTATCGATTCATCTGATGGTTGGTGGTGCTGTAGTTTTCTTGCAGCACTAACCGACGAGACACATTTTTAACGATTGGAATGCTTGGTTTAATTAGACCAATTTCGTAAATACATTTTCTTTCCAGATGTATCTCAGTATCCTGAATTCCTAATACGGTCCCCAACATTAGTACATTGTATAGCTAAACCAACAAGCTCCAGTTGTGTTATGTGAGCGGCCACTTTTGACAGTTGCATTATGCATACCGGCGTGGACAGAACAAACCGTGCGATCGTTACGTTATTTTTAGTAACGCCCTTACGTTACCGAAAAAGTCTTGCCCGCCGTTTATTTGTCCAAACTGTTGTGCCAAATAGTCGTAACCTTTCCGGCCGGTGTGTTGTTAGATAGGTGCACGAAATGAGGCGGGTCTGGGTGCGCACCGTCACCAAATAGCTCTCATGGTGCTTTTCGAGTTTGTTTTGGATTAGGTTCAAGTGTTCCGCTACCTCAGAATGTTTCAAAACTATCATCCCAGCTCTTTAGCCGCAACTTTCGGGGGTCCAAGTTTGCGGGACTAGGGCCCCGGGCCCAGGAATGGGGCCAATAAATTTTCCCGTAGCAAAACATCACACACCCAAACACCCATCGTTCCCGTTGTCGGTCCATGTCATCTCGGCTTGCTCGACAGGCTTCCGTTTTTCCATCTCATTTCACGTGAAATTTTCTCGCTAGAATGGATGGCAGAGCAAAAACGCTTGCGTACATCATCTATTCCGGGTGGAGCGAAGGATTGAAGATCTCAGCTCATCGTGGATGACATACCGTGGGGGAACCCTGCAATGGAGATGGATAAAGGGGGGGAGCAGCAACCGAAAGGTCGATCGACCTCTCGTGTCAACGGTTTGACGTTTCGTGCTGGATCTCGTGCACTTCACGGCATACGTGTGCACGTGTTGCCGCGCACCCATCGGCGACACGGTCCAAGTGAATATTCAGATGAGCAGAACACGCGGCGTCAAACCTATGCCCGTCCCATCCGTCCTCGCCTTGGGAAATGATGGACCGTGGATGATAAATAGGAATTTGGTTACTGTTTTCAACCGGCGTAGGGAGATGGGCAGTAGCATGACATGACGGATGAAGTTGGATAGCCGTGTATAGAAACCCTTAAATGGGATAGGGCGGCCTGAACGGTCACCAACGACGGCTGTACGCGATATTTAAAATGCACTCCCAAACAGCTGCAATGGGGTGTCATGTTCCGCCGATACGATCACACCGGTCCGGAGGTATTCTAATTTTCTCGTGAGAAAATCGACTCGGTCCGAATCGCGCACTAGCGGAGCTCTTGGGTGATAATATTTCTGATAGAACGTCAACCAAACTTACACACCTCGGCCCATGATCGATTGGTTGGTGGCGGTAACAATACTTCAATGTCAACTAGCATTACATTTATGGCATTTACAACGCGCGGAGTCTGTGTGCCCTTTCGCCGAGTTCCGATTAGTTAGCTCCGTAGCTCCGTACCTTTTTCAATTAAACTTTAGATGACATTCCGGTGAGGTAAGCTTTACATTTTTCCGTTTTAAACAGCGCCTGTTGTTTTATCAACAACGGGCTTGGTTGTGGCAGATTAGTGCGAGCACCACCATCACCATGAAGTGCCGCATTGCATAACCGTGTTGGACCCGTGTTCATCTTTGCATTGTTCCGGTCCGGTATTAGCATACGTGCAAATATGCATCCATCTAGCCCGGAGGTCGGCATCGATCGGGTGGGATTCCCACCTAAGGGAGGGAATGGTAACGTAAACAGTGTCCAGTCGGATGCAGTTTGGCGTTGTTTGCAAAATTCGACCCCCCCGTGGCAGGCACATGTGTACGATGTGGCCGGGTTGGGATGCACTTAAGAAGCAGATGTGTCCGTTGCCGGCGGTGACCCTTTGACGGTGGTGAAAATGTTTGTTGATGAAAATTATGATTAATCAGCGGAAGGCAAACGGTCGAAAAGTGCGGTGAAGGTATTGGTGCATCTATTGACAGCGCAGCGATGGTTTCCTGTCTGATGACAGTTTACTCTCTTACACCGGGATGGCCTTGTGTTTGGGCGATTGATTCCGGTACGTGTCAGTTGGAGGTACCGAGAATTGACGCAGTTTGATGCATCTGATTTCTGATGTTACAATCTAGGTTATTGAACAGTTCCGTTGAATTTTAATATCATGCAAATTGGCGTATGAAACGAAGTCTACGTCTTAAAGCAAGGGATGTCTTGTGCTGGAAAGATTCTCTCGGAATGCACGACAACGAATACCTGTATGGCACATTGAACGTATATAAATAATAAGATTTTGCAATTACTGATTGAAGGTATACATGGAACAGGCAGTGTCTTACGCTAAACCCTAAGTCTAATGCTTGGTAACTGTGGCTCGGTGTGTGTGTTGATGTGAAGTTTTCGCTACGGGTAATGTGCTGTACAGTTCCGATCGTCTCGTAACACCGGACTAACTGCTCCCGATCCTGTGTTGGTTTTAATTAATTGAGAAAATTTCTTAATTTAATCAGCTATCAGCTTGCGGTCATGCATGCCAGCAGTACCGGTACGATTTCTGATCCAAAGCTACCCAGGTACCAAGTGCACGCTACTATACCGAGAGATTGCTCGGTACGATTTTATGGCAGGCAAGATCTAGAACCTCACATGCACACACACACACATAATGCATGCAAAATTCGAAGAAGACGTTTCCGGTGTTCGACCAAAGAAAGTCATTCAGGTTACCGCGGGTGTGTCGGGTTTAGGTAAAGCTCGAACGTCTTTCTATGGTGTGCCGAGTTGCAGCGGCAAAGCTGGGTTTTTGGTTTTGGCTAGCATTTTGAGACGTTGTCATGCCAAGAAGCGACCGCTTTTGTATCTTGTGTCCGGTACCTTTTCCAAAACCATCGAAAATGGGCATCCGTTATGTTATGCTGAGGAAAATCGCACGAAAACCAAGCGCCATTCCGTTCCCTTTATCCTTTTGGCTTGGTTGGTGCTAGCTAGGGAGGCTAATCATTTCGGTGCATACTTGAATGTTGTGGACCATGCTCGGACCCAGACCCAGGACCATAGTGTCGAAGAAAAGCGGAGTGCGCATGTAACAAAGCTCGAACGATTTCCCGGCGAACGGAAACAGCGGGAATAGGGGTGTTTATTTACGAAGATGCACATCCGGTGGTGGTGGCATCACCGTGGATGGGATTCACCGAAGCTCAGAAATAGAAGTCATCATTTCCCTGTGCTTCCGGATGGTTCCATCTCGTCGTCGTCGTCATACCGCCCAGTAAAGTTTCCGCTTCGTAGCTTTAAGGTGAAAAATAGTCAATACTTGATAGTGTGTGCTGGCTGCAAGTGTTGCTTCGGGTTCGGACGAACGTGGAGCGAGTTGGTCGGCAGGAAGCATTAAATTGCACCGCGACTTGATTGTGAAAGTAGGTCGGTGGGGTGTAAGGAATATGAAGGGAATGTTTTATAATATTTTATTTAATCAGCTCACCCGTCCGGTACCGACGGTGGCTGGCATCACTGTAGAAGTATTTTCCATTTTTGTTTTGTTTCCGCGGCAGGGAAAGATGTATTAGCATGTGGTCATAAATTTGCTTTTCAATCTGCAGCTCATGGAAATATAAATTGAGAAGCTTTTAGGAGGCCAGTAAACGAAAAACGCTTACCGTACGCTAAGCAGCATGAAACGTTACTTTTATCAATCTAAGTAAAGGGCGAAATAGACACTTAATGAAGAAAGCGCCGCTAGCGAGCAATGTGTCAGAAGTCAGAGAATGTACATCCGATTACATGACATAAATAAGGCTTAAAAAAAGACTGCCCTATTTAAATATATCCTTTAAAGCTTTCCGCCATATTAAAAGCACATTATTGCACCATTATGTTACCACCAGTTAACTTATGAGGCAAGCTCCAATAAAAAGCTATGGACAGGCAACCCCGTTGCATTACCGTGGAAACCACTATCAGTTGGTGGTACTACGTCAGTGAAAAACTATTCTCCATTTTTCTTTCAAACTGTAAACGAATAAGTTTGTTCGAAGCAACAGCAGTTGTGTGCGAGTTCTTTTTTTTGTTTGTAAATGACAGCATGACGTCGCTGGATCGGTAGTTTATTATGGTTAAGTTAAGCAAAAAAAAAAGCGCAACGCATTTCCACACACATATACGCAGAATGTGTCCTACCCACTAAGGATGCACTTTTCCGTCTCTGTCATTAATCTGTGCAATCATTTTCCGCTGTATAAGCTAGTTTTGAAGCTTTACTCTAGTTTGCGAGTTACACCGGGAAAGTAATACCCCCTTTCAGTGCCATTATCTAGATTCGCGTTTTGTGCCCTTCACAGGAAGGAATGTCACGGTCGGTTATGCTTTGTGTTGGACGCTTTGTCAACGGTGCAAGAAGCTTACACTAATCAAAGCAAATGTTTAGTTCCGCTTTCTTTGTGTCAGCTTTCCGAACGAATGTTTGGTGCTTTCCTGTGAAAAAGTAAGCAATAAAAATCACACCCACACGACCGAACCGTACGGCCCCGGTCGGTCAGGGATGATTTGCAACAAACGGCAAAATACCGGATTGCACTTCGCGTACCATTTGAACACGCAGTACACGCAGCAGTAGCGTGAACGTGAAAAGCTCGTGTAGTTGCAGCAAAAGTGTCCGAATGCGCCCTGACGGGAGGATGCAGTTCGCGCTCGAGCGTAGTGCGCACATTTCTCAACAGCGCAAGGATAAGAGTGTTCCGAGAGAAAATAAACCTCGGCCCCCCCCCCCGACCATCCGCGTCCATGGGAAGATTGTTATTCCGAGTGTAACTTAATTATCGGTCGTCATTGTGCCACGGCGTTTTATATAGACGCGTGGCTTCGTATCTGGGTTCATATAGTTGTCCCGGATATCCGGTCCCGGCGGGATAGACTAGCACACGCTACATACTGTTTCGTTTTTATTTTGTGTTCGGTGGAAAGATGCAGCGCCCGTTGGGTGTCTGAAATAGGTTTTTGTTTTATTTGTTTTGTAGTTTTGCACGATTTAATTCTTCAGATACACAGAAAGATGGCTGTTTACAAAGAAAACATTTACGCAAAGGTATGGAATTGATCTTATGATAATTTTTTTGAATTTTACAGGGAAACAAACCAATAATATTTGAATGTTGTGTCCTGTTTTCTCATATATTCCGGTTTTTTTTGCCATAAAATCATGTTTATTTAATACATTTATATATCTAAGCTGAAACGTTTCATATACACCTAATAGTAATGCAAACCCGTATCGATGCATCGAATAGCGGCTGGAGAATGTGAGAAGGGATTTTGTTCCTGTTCGGTTGTTGAACGGCGGCACAGGATGTTTGTGAGGCGTACCGTATCCGACCTGGTAGCAGAAGAAAAGTGATTGTTTCCGGTGGTGCAAGGCTGTGCAACAAGAAACAATAATTAAAACTCAACAATGCACTGTACATTAAAGAGCGAAACAGGCATCAAAGCGTTCGGTGGTGTGCTTTAACTTATCGACATCACACGAACTGTTGTAATAAATCGTTATTTACACATAATATGTTGATTGATAAAAGGTAATTTGATTCACAGTTATTATGAGTCAAATCCATAGTAAAAACGTCATTGATCTTGGCTTGTAGTACGTTGTCAAGGGCTTTTAATAATATCAGCGTTTTTGCTTTATAATATCGTTCCGTGATAAACTCCACTATTAATAGTCCTTATTGGAGGCTGTTAGTTAAGTGTGCACACACACACATACTCATGCAATGCAACACAAAAACAGGAAACATAAGCGGAAAAGCAATTTCACCCACGCGGAAGCTAGCTGGTAACAAACTTTAATTACAAGCAATTAAGCACATTAATGTCCAGTGTGAGCGTAAAATCCTCTGGGCGTTGGTCGGCCATCGATGGTCGGACAGGTTCGCATACGGATGGAGAATTGAAATCAAAAGTTCATCGCCTACGGGCCACCAGGCGTCTCCATGGGAAAGGATATGGAAGGAAATGTTGTTACCAGTGTGTACGGTTGATAATACGACAACACCCGACACGTTTCCAGTGCCGTTTACTGTACTGCTTTGCGTCTTCTTACGGAATTTATTTAATCTTCGTTTTCCTATTATGTTTCAATCTTGCCACACAGATAAGGAAGCGGCGGTATCACAGTGGGGAAAATTAAAATGCTTCACAACGCGGATTCACGATGCTTGCGTTCGCTGACGGTTAGCAACCACGGGACGGAGACGCCAAGTGCCCCGTTCCATTATTCGGTCAGCAACGCAATGATTAAGAGAGATAAAACACAGAAGAAAAGGTCAATTCGTGTCTCCCCCCTTTTTCCCGATCCACCGATCTTGGCTAATGCATCGGCCGGTGTGAGGTCGTTGCACGGGTTTTGCTCGCTAAGGTGATGATGAAGGAGGGATACCGTCCGGGTGGGGTTTGAAAAAGCACAACCTCCGCAACTAAACTTGTGATCCGCCCGCTGTATTCGGACTTCGTCAAGGCACCGACACCATATTGTGTCGCGACGCAGTAACGTCGTTTGGATTGTGTGTATATATTTTTCTTTCGTTTTCATTGCCCTATGGGCCACCAATATGTTGACTGTATTTTTTGTTGTTGTCTTCCTCCCCCCCTCCCCCCCATTTTCATGCCTCTCGACAACCCAAACACGACGCGGTTCGGGTGCTGCTGCAGTGTGTTGTACCGCCGACAGTAACAGCAGCTGATGGCTGTTGCTGCTGCTAAATGATATGCATAAAGCTATCATAATTATGATAACGTTTATGTTTATCTCCTCCATCACCTTCATTCCCCCCTCCCCCATCATTCCCCTCGTCTTAATTTCTCTCTCTCTCTTTTTATCCTTTGGCGGTACAAATGCTAACACACCAAAAACAAAGGAGCGTGGTTGTGCGACAACTGATGCGATGGGTGCCATAAAGTGCTCGAACTGATGATGTCCTTTTGTCGAATCGGTCCCTTTTTGGTGCTCCGTTGTTTTGAGGAAGGATGCGAACTGATGAACCGGTGGTGTGCTGGCTCGGTAGGTAGAGAGGAGACGTTCGGGGATAATGTGGAATGGGAATACTTTTTGTGTTGTGCGTTTTGCATTTTTATTCGCATTTTCAACGCATTTGCTGCTGGATCAATGTTGATTTTGTCGTATGGTTTATCGTGTAAGTATGTGTGTGTTTGTGTTGTCTTAAGGGGGGAGGTTTTTTTTTCGGTTGTTGATTAGGGCGCCGGTTGTGTCGGTGCTCGGTTGATTTCGTGCCGTTTTAATTTTGCATAGCTTTGGTGGCTCTCCACCTACATTGACGTGCTGCTTAGTTGAGTGGATGTTGTTTATCGGTATTAAGGTTTCTGTTTCACTGAAACTGACCATTTAAGCTGTAGCAGGAGAGGGTGAAAGCAAGGTCAAATAATGGTAACAAAGAGACGAAGAGTAAGGGTCGTTGACTGTTCGAGCTAGTTGTGCGAGTAAAAAAGAACAACGATAACATCTTGTGTTTTGGGTTTTACCAGATGGTTTTATACTAAAATTGTCAAAACGAGCAAACAAGGACGTTTTTATAACTACGATGGACAACATAACAAAACAGGGTTATATTCCTGAAATGAAATATAATTAAATGAAGACTTTGTGTTGCACATTGGGCTAAATACAAACGTAACAACAGTTTATGCATTAATAAATAATTCATTAGGCCACGTGACAGATCGTGGTTCTCTATCTGTCATTATCAGAAAGCGAAGAGTGCGTCGTGTACTGATCAAAATTTTACAAACTATGGAATT
Source organism: Anopheles maculatus (assembly GCA_002091835.1). Classification (NCBI taxonomy): domain Eukaryota; kingdom Metazoa; phylum Arthropoda; class Insecta; order Diptera; family Culicidae; genus Anopheles; species Anopheles maculatus. Next base: position 570,862 of record KZ061586.1, on the reverse strand, counting down.
GTTTTAAATGACATTAATAAAATCATTTAATTTAAATACACTTCTGACTAGGCATTTGCATAGTAAACAAACGCTAAGGCGCAGTCTTTCATAGTTTTTGCAAATTTTCTTCAAAACAATTTGCTGACGAATATTGCGATTTAGGGCGAAAGTGTTGGTACCCTCAAAAGGATGGTGACGATACTTTGCCCATCTTGCTCATGGCACTTCACTAGAGTATGGTTGCTGTACTCTGATTAACGAAGACGAGCGACCTATCGAAGTGGCGTTGGTAGGTGGGCGATGTCGAGAAAACAGGTCAATTGTATTTCTGCTAAGTAATGCAATGAAATATCTGCAAAAGAGCTTTGAGCTTTTCATTCATTCTTTGGTTGTTTATTATGCTTTTTAGTTTAAGGAGCAGTTTTTAATTTTATTAATATTAATTAATCTCTGTACAGCTGCTTTAGCTCCCTTAAAAGGATTCGAAGACTTTGTTGTCATGGACGAATTATTGTTTTGTATTTATTAATTTAGTTTAATATTCAAATTAAAAAATGTAAGTTAAATATAGTTTCATTAGCATCATTGTTTTATTGAAAATCTGCTGTAAGAATCCATTATGCTGTCCCGATTTTCCCAACTACAGTTTATTTCTGTGAAAGGAGATATTGTTCAAGAACTCTTTCACTTTTTCTTTCACTCGGCTTTCGATATAAAGTAAATAGCACACTCCATCCATTCCGACTACGCGTCAACGAAGGATGGCATCTGCTGGCTGTACTTTCATTTTCCCGTCACCGGTGTGCACTTTCGTTTATGCAATAATTGCATGGATTTATGCACAATTTCCGTTCCTCGGAGACGGTTGTCTTGTACACGGTTGTACGCGCGAGGGTGTACGGGTTTACTGGTACAGTGCGGTTTTCGGTGGTTTTCCAATCCACCACCATCTATCTACCTGGTGGACGGTGGGTGAAGGTCCTTTGGTGAAACCTGTGCAAGAACGAAGGAAATCGATTTCTAAATTTAATCTTTCGACCTCGAACCGATCGGATACCGGTGTGCCCCAGCAATAGGGAGCTGGAGCTGCGGTTGTTGTGGTACACTCTCTTCCGGGGTTTGGACGATGAATGGAAGTTTTATGAGAATGGTTTTTTTAAAGCATTTTTCTTTTCCTTCTGTTGGTTTGTTTCGTGGCCGAAACCAGAAGACCACGAAGATCATGCAGTGTCCACAAAATTCAATCACCCGCAAAGAATTGAATTAATATTGCAAGGAATAATTAAACTTTACTCCACAAGTCTTTAACAGTATTCATTCAAGAGTTGATAGGTGAATGATTGGTATTGGAGTTTGAAGTTATCAGCTAATTGTTTTGCCGGAGCGCTGCTTGAAATGTCAAGGTGAAGTTTGTATTTTAATTGACGATGCAATCAACCCGCTGTTTGGTGACTAATATGTGGTATAACTATAGAATTGCGAAGCCAATTTAAACCCTTTTTTGGGTCTTAAAACCGGTATTGCATCATCGTAAAATGTTGCTCCCGGTCGTGTTTAACATGAGGCCAGCTTTATTCGTGGGAAGCTCAATATCTCCCAGCCAGCACTGACTACACCCGGCTGCTAAGTGGCGGGATGTTTAAAATTAGGCCTAATAAGCGTATCACACCTCGATGACAACCCGGTTGCCCTTGTCCTTGAGTGTGGAAATGCGATACGCGCCACCATTATCGGCACGGAACCGGGAAACCTCATTTATGCAAAACCAAATCGTGCGCGATTGAGGAATTGCAGTTGGTTTAGAATTTTAATGTCTCACCGTTCACTGCACGGCAGTACACATGCACACCAACACATGGTGCCTTTGTTGGGAAGTAAACGAGTAAACGATTTGTTTGCATTAGAGTGTCATTGTTACGATAAAAATGCGCTAAAGATAACAAGCCTGTCAACAGTTGTTGAGAAGCGTCGAAGTTGGATTTAAATGTTGTAAGTAGAATGTTTAGAGCGTCGCTAATTGTTTAATTCGTTACAGCATTTTCCCGATTTTCCCAACTACAGTTTATTTCTGTGAAAGGAGATATTGTTCAAGAACTCTTTCACTTTTTCTTTCACTCGGCTTTCGATATAAAGTAAATAGCACACTCCATCCATTCCGACTACGCGTCAACGAAGGATGGCATCTGCTGGCTGTACTTTCATTTTCCCGTCACCGGTGTGCACTTTCGTTTATGCAATAATTGCATGGATTTATGCACAATTTCCGTTCCTCGGAGACGGTTGTCTTGTACACGGTTGTACGCGCGAGGGTGTACGGGTTTACTGGTACAGTGCGGTTTTCGGTGGTTTTCCAATCCACCACCATCTATCTACCTGGTGGACGGTGGGTGAAGGTCCTTTGGTGAAACCTGTGCAAGAACGAAGGAAATCGATTTCTAAATTTAATCTTTCGACCTCGAACCGATCGGATACCGGTGTGCCCCAGCAATAGGGAGCTGGAGCTGCGGTTGTTGTGGTACACTCTCTTCCGGGGTTTGGACGATGAATGGAAGTTTTATGAGAATGGTTTTTTTAAAGCATTTTTCTTTTCCTTCTGTTGGTTTGTTTCGTGGCCGAAACCAGAAGACCACGAAGATCATGCAGTGTCCACAAAATTCAATCACCCGCAAAGAATTGAATTAATATTGCAAGGAATAATTAAACTTTACTCCACAAGTCTTTAACAGTATTCATTCAAGAGTTGATAGGTGAATGATTGGTATTGGAGTTTGAAGTTATCAGCTAATTGTTTTGCCGTAGCGCTGCTTGAAATGTCAAGGTGAGGTTTGTATTTCAATTTACGATGCAATTAACCCACTATTTGGTGACTAATATGTGATATAGCTATAGAATTGCGATGTCAACTTAAACCCTTTTTTGGGTCTTAAAACCGGTATTGCATCATCGTAAAATGTTGCTCCCGGTCGTGTTTAACATGAGGCCAGCTTTATTCGTGGGAAGCTCAATATCTCCCAGCCAGCACTGACTACACCCGGCTGCTAAGTGGCGGGATGTTTAAAATTAGGCCTAATAAGCGTATCACACCTCGATGACAACCCGGTTGCCCTTGTCCTTGAGTGTGGAAATGCGATACGCGCCACCATTATCGGCACGGAACCGGGAAACCTCATTTATGCAAAACCAAATCGTACGCGATTGAGGAATTGCAGTTGGTTTAGAATTTTAATGTCTCACCGTTCACTGCACGGCAGTACACATGCACACCAACACATGGTGCCTTTGTTGGGAAGTAAACGAGTAAACGATTTGTTTGCATTAGAGTGTCATTGTTACGATAAAAATGCGCTAAAGATAACAAGCCTGTCAACAGTTGTTGAGAAGCGTCGAAGTTGGATTTAAATGTTTGTAAGTAGAATGTTTAGAGCGTCGGTAATTGTTTAATTCGTTACAGCATTTGTTTTACGAAATGTTCGAAACATGTGTGCCTTTATTATATTTTAATATGCATCGGTACATGGTTGTAATCAAGCATCGATAACTGCAATTACACTACGCAGAAGCAATGGTCAATGTGGAATATTCAACCATTAGATTATTAATATGCATTTGATTGCTAACCGAATGCAGACTCATTAATGATGAAGGTATCTCAAACTATGCTACTACAAACATCCTGATTATGTGTATCGGCTAGATAGATTTGGGCTGGAAGTTTCAACTTTAGACTAATGAACTTTTCGAATTGTGTACCACGTATCAGCATTCCCATTTTCAATATCGATTTTGATCGAATGTTCAGCCGTCCGTTTGAAGTGGAGTCCATCGTCGGATTTGGCACTCCGTATGTTCCAATCAATAGCCGCTATTGGAATTTCCCCGTAGCTACCTTTTACATTTCTGCTGCTGAAGGGTACCGGAGCAAACATCGCCGCACCGCAGACGAAGTGTTTGGAGCTCATAATGGTCATAATGGGTTCCTGGTTCGGGCTGGTAAACTACTGCTGGGTTAGATTTGTTGCGCAACGGGTGCAGTAATACGTGCTCGGGTTGTATTGTAAAACTCGGATACGATACAAGTTAACAAAAAAGAGCGGTGCGTAGAAACCGGGACAGGGAAGCATGAGCAACCATTGTTTTATGCTACGGCTGACATACTTTCAAGGTCCAAGATCCAGGGTAGTGCGATGCGGGTTTAGTTGGCCCTTTACCGACACCTCATGCGCGCTGCGTTGTTTGGTAGGTATAGGTCGCGTACCGCGTTTTATTTCGTTCTTCGTGAGGTTTTAATTATTATTTGTTCCGCACGACCCTGAGCACGGGCGTGCCGTGCTTTGCTTATAGTGCCTTGGCAACTTACAATTACTTACATTCTGAGCGATGGGTTTAGCTGGGAAAGAGGTCGTACGGTGTATTTGAAACACGTACCCTACCGGTCCGATACGTGAGGATGAAATTGACGCATGTGCTATACATGTACGGGGTGGAACAGTTGGGTTTGGTTGGCAACATAAGCGGTCGAACATAAATGCCTGATTATTAGTCTGTTTCAATTTCACACTTTGATCGGCAATTTTGAGTATTCAAATTATTTTTCTCCTTTAGTCTATCTACATTTCACTATATTTTCCTGGAGATGATCACGGGAATCCGGCTCTTTAATATTGTGTTGCTGATAGCGTAGTTCCTCCCAATTTATTGTTGTTTGTCCACACAACTGTTTTAGGCAATGGATACTTCCATCTATCTGCTGACCTCGTTTGATCGGTTTATTTTCAAAGTTGTCAGCCAACGTCCGACGATTCTCATTCTCTCGCTGTCTATAACTGGTAGTACGCAAACAGATTAATTGTATCTAAACCGTCGGCAGGGCGGATGTCATCTGCATCGCATCGCCCAATATCGGACCGCTTACGTGTTCAACCGCAAATACAAACCCACGGGTGGAGTAGGGGGGGTAGAGCGGGAGCACAGGAAAGTAAAAGAAATAAAAAACCGGGGAAAAAAAACAAGCTATGGTCACGCAATCGACAAATTTGGCTACCTGACAACATGGACAGACGGTCATTTGTCTAGTTGGGTTGGATCTAGTTTTTGCCCGGCATCTTTTTGGAACCAAAACCCGTGTGAAATTTTAGCAAATAGAGCAGTAACATTGGAAGGGAGGATGGTTTTGACTGCCGGTGACGTAGATGACTACTGGTTGGCAGGACACTAGGCAGGTTGCTTTCGACGGCATGGGCCGACAGCTGATTGGAAGTGATGGACATTTGGCAGCTGCTCGAGGGTAGACATTTTTTTCCTGTGTGTGTGTGTGTGACAGTGTTGAGAGGATCAATGTTGAGCACAGCATGTAGCACGGATGTTATAACACTGTCTGCAACACGTTCCTAATGTCCTTTAATCCTTAACTAGATTTGTTTGGTGTTTTGAAGCCAAGGTTTTATGTAGTCTGCTTCAACTACAAATTCGGGCAAGAAATTGTGTTTTATTTTCTGCTGTGCTGGTTGGTTTAGAAAGAATAAGCTTAAAAAGAACCATAAAGTTTCACAATTTTCTGATAATTTTTTATTTTTTCATCTATTTTGTCCAAACAGTTCATTTGGCTGACATCCTACACCATCCAACCGGGCTCTCGTCCCATGGTTCCACGAACAAATCACGAAACACAGTCATTATCGCGTCGGTAGTGTGGCTTGCGCCGATGTAAATCCTGCCCGCATTCAGTCGGCAGCAGTAAATTATAGCCTGTCTCGTCTACATCAATTCTCAGGATCATCTGCACCGGAGCGCTGTGCTTTGCTGCGGCAGGACCACCGACCATCCGGTATTGTGTTAACGGTTCAATCAGCGCAACGCTGACGGGAACATCATAATCAACAATAACATCGACGCTATTGTCGAATAACCGGTAGCTTGCCGGTTTGGGCCTCTCACCGTCGTTAAATCACCGAATCGGATCGAATCACGGAAAAGGATAGCAAAGGGGCGGCTTTCATTGTCCGTCGCTCCACCATGAACCTACAACTGTACATGTTGTACGCTCCTGTCGGTCACGAAGCGCACCGTTTGCAATGAGCAGGCAACCGATTGAATGTTCGGAAGCTGTGGAAAGGTTCGGTACCTCGGGGCTTCTTGCATACCACCTTCCGGAGCGTTACTAGCTCCCCTAAGGCTAAGGACACAGTAGAGTTACGAGCGTCGGTAAAAGCTGTGTAGCTGAGTGCGTCGGTAAGTTGGTTTACTTAATCCCCACCCATCAAATAATTCTTCCACCGTAGTTTCGGACCGCTGGCCACTTGTCACTTCGCGCCTCTACTCTGCTCGGTAGCGGAATCATTCGTAGCATCCGCTCGACGGCACGATGGAAATGGCAGGGAATAAAGGAAGACATAAAGGAAATCGTAAAGGAAGGAAGGAAGCATGGCTCTCCAATCGTGGAATTGTCTTCGTCTCGTTGCCTTTACCTTTTACCCGGGGCGTATCCCTTTCGCATCCGTCCCTTCGTTCCCCACCAATCATAGGGGGGGAATCCAGATCACCACGGCTTGTTTGCTCTCACTGTAATCAGTGTCGCTTGAGCAAATCCTATAATCGAATGATCTACAAATAAAATAAGTACATTTCTTCGGTTGATTTCTAGCGCGGGCCACCAACCGCGGGATGAAAAACCTTTCGATAGGGAGACCTTCGCTCTCTCTCTCTATGTCTCGTCCTGCTCTCTTCTTTTGGGATTCGTTTTCCCTTTTTTTTTTGGACGAATATTTCATTCGATGTTTTGTTTGTGTTTGTGTCGATTTGTGTGCATTGCGTGCCTTGCTCTGTCCCTTTTTAGGACCGATCGGCATTTCATCGAGTTAAAACGAACGACCACAGCCAGTAATGAAGTAAAACAGGGAACGGGAAACATAGACACCGTTTTTGCAAGAATATCATCATTTGTCCGACGATGTGGGTTCCTGGTTCCGCACAGTTTCGGAACGGCTTCCCCATTTTGTCGGTCATATGATTTATTCCCCCTGTTTTTTGTTTTCTTTTTGCGTTCCTCCAACGGGTGCGTTGTAAGAAACGTGAGGCTTCGGTATGGTATTATATCCGTCGAGATACCGATAGCTTACCGAAAGTAATGCCGGCAACAACGCACCTGGCCCTGGCTGAATCGTCGGAACTCGTGAGGACGTGAAATGAATGCGCCACACAGCCTAGACTAGGAAGAAAAATTGCGGACGTGGCCGTGGGTAAGGATAATCGGTTTTAGAAAATAATTCTATCTGCCGTATTTCTGGAGCAGGAGCTGGCTATCTTTTAGGTTGTATCTTTTCTTACGCGTACGTTCACGGGCAGCAAAAAGATGAGTCCTATAATTGAACCAGACAATGGTTTGGTACCTGCATAAAGCTTGAGGCGTTGTTTGACATGGTACGTTATGGAATGTAATGTAGAAAGGCATAATCAAATGGCACATCGCTGCGATGGTATGGTTATTTTTAGCAAGATACATAGAGAGCGAATTAGTGAAATATTTGTAGCACTTAATAGAAAGGAAAATCAAATTAAAGCACTCGTGTTGCTTGCTGTTGCCGCTTGATTGCACACGAGACCAGCTCGCAGTAGGGTTAACTAATTGCATTATTCCTGTGTAGGTTTTGTATTCCTCATCTAGCTGTACTGGTTTTTTCTCCGGACTTTGGTTTTGTTGAAATGTAACTTAACGAATATTTTATTTTATTCATTCGAACGGAATGGTACGTTGGGAAGCTTTTGCAAAAGATGCAACTTATATGGTGCAACAAGTGTTTGAAATGCTGGGCACAGCTGAGACATTCCGAGCATGACAACACTGCTCTAGCTACGTTCCACTTCAATAGAACGCAACGCAAAGATATAAGATGATGTTAGGTCATATATGTACATATAGTTCGTTAAATCACAAGCTCGCAGCGAAACAAATCGAAAAACATCGTACATTTCGACGAATTAAATTATGGCTGCGGTGAGAGCATGGATAGCGCAGCACGGGACATGCCGAGCGGGACAACACAACATTGTCCGCGCCCCACCATTCCGTTTGCATGTAACATTGTTCTACGTCCAAGAATCAATTCTGCCCACCTGTGTGTACCGGTGGGGAAGTCGGTGGATTGATACAGGTGGAGGCTTGTTTCCATTGCTCGAACCCGATGGGGACGGTTCGGTGGCTGTGCGCATGTACATCGCACGGGGTCTGCCTCGATCGATCGGTTTCCGTTCGCGAGCGCGACACAACGTCATCGGGCCGAAGCAGTGGGTTCCGAAGCTGAGGATAGGGCACACTTCGACACTTCGGGAAGCACATCGGTTTTGTTGCGAAGACTCGGTCTCGGAAGCGCAAAACTGCACGCGTACGCGCGTACTCCGGCGGCAGAGTTCCTTCCAGTCGCTTCCGAACAACGCTGGTTAACGTTGCAGCAGCAGGGGCAAACCCGGACGCAAAAACGCATACTTTCGCTTGGTAACCGCGCGGGGTTTTGGTGTGCGCTTCTGTAATCTAGAACGCAGGTTAGATGCCAATGTGTGTGTGTGTGTGATTTGGTTCGTGTGTGTGTGTGTGTATTCTGGTGGGAGAGAGCTCCTGTAGGAAAACTCAACCGAAACGACAGGGCATTTAGCAAAACAGAGGATGTAGATCATTGGGATGTGTCGTACGACGGCTTTCGGTTCCTTGGCTTCTTGGGTGTTCGTGTTAGTGTGTGCTAACGTTAGTCTGGCGGTTTAGTGTGATACCCTTTCATGATGGCGGATTTCCGGAAGTGGCATCTACCGGAACTGTTCTGCTATATAACGTGCAGTCCCAGCGTGCTAGTGAGACTCTACCTTTTGGGTTCATCCTTTCTTCCACGGCTCATGACTTTGGTGTTTTGCACCTTACGAATAACTTTTCATTGTTTTCATCCACAGCCACACCGTCGGATTGTGGTTGGTTATGTTTCACGTGTGTGTGTGTGTTGATGTGTGCGTAAATATTGCGCTACCAGTGTGTGATTGTTAGGCAGGTTGTCATAAATGCCATCACCTGTCCCGACTGTGTAAGAACGTGACCGTGACGCAGAAAGGATGCCACCGTAAAGTGTCACACAGGACACAGGGGTTCCGGAAGCATGCCATGTGCCGAAGGTGGACAGAAAAAGCGACGAAACAGTTCTGAAACTTTGCTGAAACTACTTATGATGGGCTGTGTTATCGGAGTACATGAGAGTTTATGATGTATAAAATGTGTAGATATTGAGGTCACACAAACACTACGGTGTACATAAGCGTTTGTTGTCTTTCTGCCAAGTGGGGTGGAGACTCAACTCTCGACGGTACGGCCACAGGCTACTCCTAAATGCTACTGGTTTGAAGCACGGTCTCCAAAACGCACGGGAAGCAAAGAAGCCATGATTGATCTGATTATTTGGCTTAAGTGGTCAACAAATAAATTGTGTACCATCGTGGGGCGCGTGAGTGAGTGAGTCGCCAACCGGAAAGAACTAACCACATTCAAGCGGCCGACCCAAGACAAACTCCCGCTTGCTAGAGCAGGACAAGGAAGGGGGGAGAATCTCAAAAAAAAAAAAAAACAAAAAAACAAATGTCCCGTCCAGTGCGCTCACCGCCAGAGCATGAATCAGGAGACGACAAAGCCTCTTGAAAGCAGCGATTGGTGAGTGAGTGTCTTTATCAAGCGCTGTAATCGGATAACAGTTGTCTCCCCGTACTTCTTGCTAATACGACCAAAAGACAGTGGTCAACTGGGGCAAAGCTAAAGGAGTACGCTACATTCAACAGTGGGTGAACAGTTCGCTTCTGCCAAGCGTGTTGGTCGAATTCTCATTACAACATTCTTAACCCAATGTTTGCTCTAATCGCTTAGTGCGCTGCTCACTACACGCGTATACTTTCCAATGTGCATATTAAAAAAAAACACGCTTACTTCATTACTTAAGCTGAGCGCATGTGGAACAAAAAGGGTAGAAATCTTTCCTTAGCAGCTCGCTTCATATTTGTGCGCCACTCTAAGTACCCCATTTAAACGGCTTCTTTTGATGCTGGTTTCGTTGATTAGAATCAATTGGGAAGATTGTCATTTGGTGGTTGCCTTTTCATTTCGGAATGAGCAAACATTGGCCGTACCGAAGTGGGCTCACAACGAAAAAGAGTCGTGTGCTGCTAGTTTATCTTTTCACCGCTACTGTCGCGGTAGGATAAGGTTCATTTCGATTGGTTGTGACACGCGCCCGGAAAGAGGTTCGCTTTAATTGATGTGAATCGTGTTGTTAAAACTTACTCCCTTATCATTCCATCGTCTTTTATAGTTTCAATGAAACATTTAAGCTAGTGCAATAGTGCGTAGAAATAAAGTGTAACTCGGGGAAAAATAGATGCGTTTGTGAAAACATGACACAAAATGTGTAACAAAAATATTACAAACCGTTCTGTGCTGTGAGTGAAAGTGTGATGAAGTGACAGGGTAAGGAATGAGATGGAACGGCAATGAAACAATCTGATGTACTGCCAAACAATAGCAGCCAAAAGATCACGTGAAGGTAAAAGCATAACAGCTCAAGTGAAGTGAAATTGAAGATGTAACAGGTTGTAAAGTGGAAAAAAATGGAGTATTAAGCGATTACACAACTTTTGCGAGTCTTCATTCCAAGGAAGTCGCATGTAACAAGTTGCTCCCCCGGAAACGTCGTATGGTCTGCCACCGCAAGGGATAATCCTTCGTAATGCTGCTCCTCATGTGGCTCGGTATCAACGAACCTTTAGCTACTTCCAGCCAGTGATGGTGTTCGTTGTGTCATTATGAGCCCTAGAAAGTGAGTTTTGGGTAGTAATAATACTTGCAAAAATACTGCAAACGACCTTCACCTTGTGCACACAAAATGTGTAACAAAAATATTACAAACCGTTCTGTGCTGTGAGTGAAAGTGTGATGAAGTGACAGGGTAAGGAATGAGATGGAACGGCAATGAAACAATCTGATGTACTGCCAAACAATAGCAGCCAAAAGATCACGTGAAGGTAAAAGCATAACAGCTCAAGTGAAGTGAAATTGAAGATGTAACAGGTTGTAAAGTGGAAAAAAATGGAGTATTAAGCGATTACACAACTTTTGCGAGTCTTCATTCCAAGGAAGTCGCATGTAACAAGTTGCTCCCCCGGAAACGTCGTATGGTCTGCCACCGCAAGGGATAATCCTTCGTAATGCTGCTCCTCATGTGGCTCGGTATCAACGAACCTTTAGCTACTTCCAGCCAGTGATGGTGTTCGTTGTGTCATTATGAGCCCTAGAAAGTGAGTTTTGGGTAGTAATAATACTTGCAAAAATACTGCAAACGACCTTCACCTTGTGCGATGGAACAGTGTCAGGGTTGTTAGTGTATCGGCTGGGTTGGCGATAAAGAAAAGTTCTACACAAGGTGGTTGGATAATTGTGTCTACACGTGTGAGTGTGTGTGTGTGTGTGACTTCCAACGGTGTGCTTCCGGTGTACTACAGGACGAATTGGTGTTTGATTATCTCAAGAGAATCACCAACGAAAGGACGTCTCGGAAGGACTTCAAAATTAATGGGTGAGCTTCGATTGTGTCCAAATTCAATAGGAGGTTATAACATTCTGCGAAGATGCATTTCTCGCGGGAGTAACGCGTCACCCGGTCCGGGAATTGTAAAACCATCTTTAACAATTCAGTAAATTTAGTAGGATACTGAAGGTTTGATGGTATTGAAGAGGAAGAAAGTTATGACAGACTGCAAGGTCTCGGAGCGCAACGGGAGTCCTACGAGACTCCCCAGTCTCGCCTTCCATCTCCAATGCTTCACCGTGAAAGTGTTCTCTCTCTCCCCCCGGGAGCAAACCGTTTCCATTCGAGCATCCTGATCGTTTTTCCAGCTCCAAGAACTTTAGCTCGATGCATGTTTTCTTCGCTGCTCAGTTTTCAATCAGTCAACTTCAGCCTCGGCAACGTTGTACGTACCTTGCGACGTACAATTCTATTATTCATTGCACCGTGGCCGTTGATGGGTACGTACCAGCACCGATCCAATCGGCGAAGCTTATCAGACATTTTATGACTCCTGTGCGCCACACCCGCTCTTCACCACCGGCAACACTGGTTCTGACGGTCTTCGGTGCACGGTGGTTGCGCAGTACTTGAAGTATGCGCTATCAGCCCTTCGAGCAGCTGACACTTCCGTGCGCTTGCTTGCGGAGTGCAGGAGCGTCAGTGAATGTGAACTTGTTGCCACTGGAGTTTTCCCCAAGCCAATGTTATCTTGCTGACGTTTGGTTTGGTTTTGCACAATGTCAGTTTCTTAATGTTTTTTGCTGCTGTTGCTCAATTCTATTGCTTTTATAGCGCTTCTCGCAATGTCACGATGCTGTACGCGAAAAGGATAATGGGTCCCATGAGTCCTTTTTAAAACATTGAACCCCGTAGCACACTGTTGGGATTAGCCGATGGGGTGTATTACTTTCAAGGGTGAGGGCTACGTTTTGTCGAGTTGAGATGATTTGACACGTGAGAATTAGTATATAGAAGGTTCTTTCAATTGCATTCTTTACTTATTTGTTTAGGGTATGTGGCATGGGTTGAAATATGATTTATTTTCCTGCATAAAGTTGTACAAACGAACCAGGTTGGATAGACATAATTTCAAAATATATTTGAAAAGTGTTAAGTTATGGTACAAATCTTATAAACTGTTAGTAATTAAACGCTATCGTCGCGTAAGCCATTCAATTTCACTTGTTTAATTTCTATATATATAATCGATGATCCCAGCTCTGAGGAATCGCATCGGGGAAAAATAAAGTTTGGGCCACTTGCCAGAATATATTTTAGGTTCTACTCTCTAGTCTGGGTTTGCGTTAGGTTCGGGGTTTTATTGCCCGCTTTTAGGTAAGATAAACTAAACTAAAGATAATTTTATTTCCCCAGCATCGATCGAAAAAGATTCCACACCATGATTTGCCGACTCATCTTAAAAAAAAAACGGTTCGATTTCCTACTCAGGAAAATGGACAGAAAAATCGCCCAAAATCAATATAAACAAAGGAATGTTTGGTACGTAGCGGCTTTCCTTTAGAGTTTCTACCGTCCATTAGTGTGAATCGGCGGGCAGGTTACAATCACATCCGATTGATGTGTAGGGTTCGCAATGTTACGGGAACATCCGGCCCGCGAAGGCCGACCCATACGCACGGATCGATTATCAATCGCGCATATTCGCGCCCATCGCGTCGAATGGTTTGTATTCTTCGAACGTATCGAATTCAGCGCATTCTTGTCGAAAAATGTAAAGTAAATAGTGTTCGCTCAAACCCCTCGAGCGAGCGAATATTTTCCAGCACCATAAGGATGCGATATGAATTACGAAAGCATCCTCCACCGACTGGCCATACCGGCGTCTTGTGACACTCTGTGGCTGTGGCTGGCTGTGTTGGGTTTGTTGGGGCCGGGTCCCATTAGCATTTTCTTCGCGCACACGTCATCATGAGTGGAATGAGCGAACATAAATAAACAAACAGACAAACAAACAAACAAATAAACATTCTCGCGAGTTTTGCGCTAGGGGTTTCACATTTGGGGGTGGATACGGTTGATGTTTTTGTTTCAATTCCGTATTTTCGTGCCGTACGTCGTGGCGTCGGGTCGGGCCAGAAAAAGGGAATTTTGTTTTAACATTTTTCTTCCGTGGAGCAAACCTTTGCTTACATTTTTTACGAAGTTTGTCGTTTTTTCGACGTGCTGTGTGCGGCTATTGATTCTATACGCTTTTACCTGGCTGGCTAATTATCGCGGTACACGACGCGGGTGAAAGTAAAATGTTGCTCAAACTGTTGAAGCGAAAAAAGGCTGCCCATTGCGGCGTTGAGTTTAAAGTTTAACTTTATTTACTTTTTCGCCCGAAACCTGGTGAACGAAACCTGGAACTGATTGTGGTCAATAAATTATCCATCCGGGTTGAAAAGCGGGAGCATTTTTATTTTGGCGGTGGCGGCTATCCATCGAACCGGCCAATAATTGATGCGACTAAAAGCGAAGAGTGGGCATCAGATGCTGATGATGATGACGATAATTTGCGCAAATTAAGAATCATTTACCTTTCCGATGTTTTGCAAGCAGGGGAACAACGGCTGGTTATTTGGTGCGTGTTGGTCGGTAGGTCTGATTGAATGTGATGGGTGCAGTGTGTGCGTAGCTCGAATTACCGAGTGTAATCGAATCGAGGCATACCCGTCTGACGGTTGCGGATAGTGCGGGCTGTCATTGATATTTGACAGTTGAAATATTGCGCTACATAGGTTTTCGCTTCGGTGAGCTGCATGAAATATGGATTGCATGGCTGGTCTACCGCACCACCGAAGTAACACATACGAACGTTATTAATTACAACGAAATTAAATGGTGGATTGCGTTTCTGATTGATTCGCTTGAAATATATGCACCGCTGATACTTGGATGCTGATGATGGGTTTTATTGCTCAACAGTCGTAAATGTTTTTCGATAAATACATACAACGGAAATTACATTGTTTCTTAGTATAGTATTAAGTAAGAGGTTTTACCATACATGAAGAACGCTTTCTACGTCCAAAAACATTGCAATCCTAGAGCTGGGCTTAACTTAATGAACAGGATTTAAAAATAGATGTATCAAATGCACTTCCAATAGTGTATAATATAATATTACCTACACTGCATAAAGACAAAAGACAAAAGTGTATTAGCAGCCACAAAGATGACTGAACTGTAACAATGCTTGCGAGAACCCGCCACAGAAGGTATGCTTCCCTTGCATAATGCTGCTCACGAAGCGCAAATGGATTGAAGTTCTTGAAGTAAGTTTCACGTCTCGCAAACAGTGTACGTGCGTCTTGCGGCAAAAGAACAAGTCAGCGCATATTTGCTGGCGGTGCTAGTTACTTCGACAGATGGCTGATGAAGGTTACAGAAGTTGTCCAAAAATCTGTCTGGCTAGCTTGAGGTCTGGTGCTCGTGCTGGCACAGTAAGCCAGGCCAGGTATCCCATTCTAACTCAACAAATCATCTTTGCACCTGGACAAAGAGAAACTTTATGCCCGGTTGCGCGCAGGAGGACACAACGAAAATAATGACCTGACCACCAAAAGAGCAGTGGCCTCACGCCTCACGTTCTTCGAATCGTTGCCTTCGTTCCGTTTTGCCATTACCGTTTCCTTTCTTGCCTCTTCTTCCCAAACCGTCATAATCGTTTGAAGGTAAGCTCGTGTTTTTGCGACTCACATTTCTGAGTTACACCACAGAATTGTTTCCACGTTTTGCGAATGGATCGCTCACACACCTCGTACACCGGCTTTGGGTTGTGGGTGAAGGAACCCACAACAAAAAAAGTCGTCGAAATTGAACCAACAATTGGTATCGTACACGGTGCGAAGGAAGAAGGCACACTGATGAAAACACAACGGCACCAGCAACACCACTGTCGCTCGGATCCGACTTTGTCCAATTCAGCAATGGAGGCGCCTGGTGGTTAGAAAGCCCCTACCCCGATGTACTAAGGGTAGCGTTTTCCAATTTGCTTTGCCGTTGGTGATTGAACAAATCGGAGTGTAGGAGCTTTGGCAAAACATTTCTTTTCCCTCTCGGGAACATCCGAACGGCGGGAAAAGGTGTACTTGCTTCTTTTTTTGCTGGTCATCTTACTCAACCGATTTGGGTTTTGGAGACGATGAAAGGAACTGTAGAAGAAGCAATAATAGCAATGCGATGCTCAGTACATAGTAGCGGCGTGCAAAGATTATTCGCTACTGAAACGGTGCTACGGTTCTAATCGAAGTTTAGGCTCGCAAGGCTCTTTGCAATCTGTGTCCGTGTGCATTGGTATGGGTGCGAAAGCGAAACAATGAAAGACGTGACGCGTTGGGTGCTTTGTAAAGCCGCCGTACACGTGCAGATAATGAATTCATGAAACATTTCATTTGTTTTTTGGGGAACTGTTATTGCTTGGGTAGCGATTTTCTTGGCTCGGTAGCTCGTTCTGTTGCTTTAATTGAATTTTGATAACAATTTTATTTGAAATGGTCGATAGCAAACGCCATTATCTGTTTTAAGAATAACAATTATTAGAAGGTAAAAATGGTTTGTGAAGATGTTAGCTTTATCGTTTAGTGTGATATGCTTTAAAGATGTTGAGAGAGTAAAAATGAATCTTGATATTTTAATTTTAAGCAAAAGAAATATAATAAGATAACATTTTTGATGGTGCCTACGAAATTTATAATAAGCTTTGATTAGTTACACTTTTGCATAGGTTTGCTTTTAATTATGTTGCGATAATTAATTTTAGTTACGAAAAGAACACTTTAAGCAGCCGCATCGGCTGCAAAATCGAAAACGGGCCGCCAATCTGCTGATCTTTTATGTTTTGATAAATCGTCTACGTGAGTTGGTCAGGTTGTACGGAACGTTACAGCGTAAGGTCCGAACCGTAAGGGCCGGAAGATGACCGCTAAAAATCAATTTTCATTTCCTTGCCATATTGCCATTCACCGGTAGCGCAAACATTCTGCTGTCCGTGGTGTAATAAATCATGTTCAAGGTCCTAGGTCCAATCTAGGGCACCGGCATATTTTCCATCTTAATGCTTGACGGAAAGTAAATCGTTCACGGGGCCCGTCATCTTTTTCATCACTCGCGCAACCTGACCGTGCGCAGCTAGCAGCGAGACATTCTAGTTCTGGCATGGGGCGGGGGATAAACTCTTTGCCAGGGATGCGCCTGAGCGTGACGATAATCCACCACGAACCAAACCGTTTGACAGGATTGCCGGGCTACGCTGTGTTGCAACTGTTTCATTTTAATCACATTAAAAAAAGAATTCTTTCACCATGCTGTGTAGGGGTTTTAAAACTGGGCTGCAGACTAACCGAGGCTAACTTTCTCACCTTACGGAAAGGGCGTCCTGGTGTTAGGAGTGAAAATAAGTGAAATCGTAATTGATGTGACGCCGTCTGGACAGTCGAAGGACCGGAATGGACATAACAAGATTAAGTGTAGTGAATGCGTTTGTGTACGATGTTTCATGTGGAAAGCGGACATTTTCCTTTCCCGCCCGCCCAGGGAAACGTAAGAAAATTGAGGTCAGTTCATTGCCTCAAACGGACGGCCACTCATCGCTGCTTTTTATTTGTTTCCTTTTTGGTTGGTAGTGTCGTTTTTCTGTCCCATTCATTCGCGATTGAGGCGCGCTGGTCGAGTGTGCTCTGGTGCTCACAACGGGCTCACGAGCTAGTGCTAAGGGCTGCCACACAGGAAATGCGCAAACCGAGTCCATTTAACACCGGGACCATCATCGTTCTCATCATCATTAATCACGCGCTAGTGGTGGCGTTTGGTGTTTGGGAGGGTCGCTGGTTGAGCGAGCAGGACAATAGGTGCGCTTCCTAAAGCCATACCAAAATGGTCATTCAGCTGACGGTTTAGGTTGGCTTTGGGATGGGTCGTTTTTGTGGCACTGTTATTCGTGATCAGCGTAGACATTTGCCACTATTGCGTTGGTTTTTGGGGCAGATAGATGGAAATGAGATTGTGGGGAGCAAAGGGACACGAAGGTGGGGATATTAGTTTGGCAAAAAGTAAGAGTATATTATAAAAAAGGAATAATAGCTGATTGCAGTTGTTTAAACTAGAGATGTGCACAATGAGTAAGAGTGAGTGAGCGAGTTTAATCTTGCAAAGGAGTTTATAGTTTCAACTCAGCATACAGATTCTTTATGACTCTCAATCTCTGCGCCGACTAGTGACTCCTTTTGGCTTCTAACTCACTCCTTTTGGCTTCAAACTCACTCCTTTTGGCATCAAGCTCACTCTCACTCGATGCGGCAACTATTGACCAAGACTTCCTCACTCTTATTGAGTGAGTTTGAAGCCAAAAGGAGTTGGTCACTAGTTAGAAGCGAGTGAGAGTGAGTTTGAAGCCAAAAGGAGTGAGTCACTAGTTGGCGCAGCGAGTAAGAGTGAGTTTGATGCCAAAAGGAGTGAGTTTGAAGTCAAAAGGAGTGAGTTTGAAGCCAAAAGGAGTGAGTTTGAAGCCAAAAGGAGTCACTAATCGGCGCAGAGATTGAGAGAGAGTTGAAACGTAGAAAGTAGTTGAAGAATTAGTTTAGAGTAAATTTTTAATTAGTTTTAAAGTAAATAAACGCAGGACTGACTATCCAGCTACGGGTAAAACTAAGTCACAGAAAGCTAGCAATAGCAGGCCAAGATCTTACGAGGTTGTAGTGCCAAGGAAGAAGAAGAAGAATTTTTTTTCATGAATCTTTAAAGAGTGAGTCAAAGATTCAAATCCTTGTAACCACTCACTCACTGATTCAACTCTTCGAAAAGAGTGATTATTCTCATCTCTAGTTTAAACGTTATATGGAAAATGTTTGTGCATTTGTGAGGTGTTTTGACATTCAATGTCAATGATTGTTCTTCAAGGTTATGTTTTAGTATAAATACTTACAGTTCATTCACGGAAAACTACATCAAGTGTTTCAGGTGTACACTGGTGATCTAACCTTTTTGATTAGGTTCATGTGGCTGGCGAAGTGGTTGTTTGATCGAGTTTAGTCAAGCTTCTTATTCAAACTTAAAAATAAACATTTACAAACAGAGGAAATCGTAAAACATCTTTCATGTACAGAAAGGACACACACACACTTTGTACATCTCGTGGGATACTTTGCGGAATTCAACCACTGCAGATAAAAATAGAGAGCATCTTTTTTCCATACAGAGAGCAGTTTGCTTTGAAATTGAGGTTAGATTTTGCCAAAAGAAAGGAAAGCGAATCGCAGAAATTTCCACTTTTGCCAACCAACGAAGCGTATCCCCCGTGTTCGGCAGGTTTGCGGTGTTCAAACAAACAATCCACCAGGCACCAGAGAAGCTTCTGTTTTGTTGTGGGGGGGGGGGGGGGGGGGGGCGAAAAAAAAAACGAGATCCGTGGGTCGAATTCCTGGCACCGTGTAAAACTGGTTTGCTTGGAAGGATGTTGGAGGTTATCTTGCGAAAAAGGATTCGATTTATTCTGATCGAAAAGTTCGCTATTTTTCATTTAAGCTGGTGTTCGGAATCGATACGAACACGGCTGCACTGAAATATTGCAAAAGCTTGTGTCTGTGTGTGTGTGTGTGCTGTATCAAATATCGGTTGTGTGGAAAGAGCTTTCTTTTTGTTCAACTCCCCGGTTTTAGCCCCTTTTTTGGGGAAAGAAAATCAATCGAACATCTCTCATGTCTCACCCCTCCATTCCGTGGGTTGAATTTCCCAAATCAAGCAGCGTCGGGTTTTGTACCGATGTTTGTTTTGTGTTATCATTGTTTCTCTATATATTGATTTACGTGCCAATGAAGCTGGGCATGGATTGCTGGGTTTCCTGTAGCTCATGCATGCTGCTAGCCGTGTGTTTGTGTGGAGGTTTATTTATGCTCCAACGCCACAAACAACTGTGCTTTGAAAGCGCAAAACCCGTGGAGATCCGATGCGCCCGAGTGTCTCACTCTCGGAAGGAGGCCTTTCATGCTGGGTCCGTGCTAGCAGCTGTCAGCATATTGTTAAATCTTGCTGCCCCGAGTGTGGACAAAGCGAGCGGCCAACCATCTTGAGGCGAAAAATAGGTCGGCTATAATGAGGTGAAGTAGGATGGAGAAGGGATCGAACTTAAGCAAATCAGCAGGAGCTGCAGTCGGTCCCTGCAGATGGAGCAAGCTACAACACTCACATCTTAAAGGCACACGCGGTGGAGGAAATGATTAAACATCTCGACCGGATTTATCGCTCGATGGTTGTTATTGACACACCACTTATAGCCTGAGGATGAAAACCGAGACTTAAAATGGCTTCCCGTTGTAAGTAAGGAGGCGCATCTTTTATTTACATATGTGATTGGGGATCGTTGTTCAGGCAGCATTCATTCTACACGCCAGACCACGCAGAAGTAGTGTGTTGGTCAATAAGTGAATGGCGAGTCGAGGCCGGACAAGGAAAACTAGAGTGTAGTAGGCACGCCATCTTGCAATCGTTCAATCAACATCAGCCGTCAGGCTTGCTCTTATTGCTGAATGTTTTGGTTGCACTCTGGCAAGAGTGACTGTGTGAAGCATTTCCGTCACTTGTCGTGAGAAGTGTCAGGGTACTGGCAGGATTGCTGTCGGTTGGTTACCACGCTACGTGTACGCCATAATCTGTGCTGTTCGTTTTTGTTGCCCGTGTCAGTTGTGCTTCCAGTGTACTTTATGCACACGACCGGTCCGGTGTCCATTTTGTACTAACGACAGACAGAGCAAAAAAAGATGAAAAAGAAGCGAAGCGAATAAAAAAACGAAATGAATGTAGTTAGGTTGCTTGGTGTACGACCAAGTGGGCTGGCCTGTTTGGAAACCCCCGTTTGAGTGGTTTTTTTTCCTGCTGGCCATCGTTTGTTGGTTTTATGGATTTTCACTCCCGTGCCGTTGTTTTAACTTTGGATTACATTCTGTTGGACGAACGAGGCATTCAGCGCATCATTGATGAAGAATGACGTTCTAGCTTAAAAGCGAGCGCTTATCGGATGCCGGGATCCTATTTGTGTTATTTTTATGCGTTTTATTTGTTCGCAGTGAATGAGTGCTCCCCGCAACGCAGTGTCGTGATAAATATGCTTTATATGGGCTGTTACAAATATTATATTCCCTTTTCAGTTGAACATAAATACGTTTCATTTTATTATGTTTCACAGATTGGATTTTTTACATGAACTGTAATTGTGAATAAATACCTCGATATTTATTTAAATTATACTTTAAGCCAGCTTTGTAACTAACGTCATCCGTGAGTCGAACGAATTTAGCAAACAATGGAGGCGCCCAGTACTTTGCCGACTTAGTGCGAAAGGGCGGCTCTTACACAACAATGGAAGTGATTTAAACTTTGCCATTGCTATACGAAAGCAATGGAGTGAAACCGGGGTAAATAATTCACCATTAGCTTGGGTTCCATTTGCAACACAGAACCACCACCGCTACGGCTAATTACTAGTTAGAAGGAAAACACTTACTCATCCACTTAAAGTTGTCGTAAGGAGGCGAGCCACTCAAGAAGACGGTGGTTTTAAAGTTCAAGTTCATCACGACAGGCTGTGCCCTTTTTTCCCCACTTTCCACCTTTACTACCAATTTCAAAATGTCCTCCCGTGCACCCTCGACATCGTTGATCCCGTTCGGAAAAATTGGGGTCTTTACGATGCTAATATTCGATGAGCACATCCATCCCCGGCAGCGGGCACGCTTGTCTTTGGTAGAGGATGCGCTTCGGAATAATTAAATTATAAAAGCTCGGGCGAGGCAAGAAGTTTTCCAGATAGTGTATTTCCGCCCGAGGGTGTTTTGACTCTGCTGTTGAAACCCTGGGTGGCTTTGGTTGACGTATATGGAGGCGTGGTCGCTTCAAGGATTTCATGTGAAAGTTTATTCGCAGTTTGTTGCATACGGGATTTCAATATGGCCGGAGAGGAAAGCAAACTAACGGCTCATCATGGCCATGAAAGTTGTGTCGAAAGTTTTAACGATATTTTGAATAATTAATTTCTAATTCAAATGAAATGTGAATGTGGCGTTGCTCGATATATGCGCGAAAGTAAACTTCAATGATGATCTATGGTGGCACATTATTGTTTATCCAGCAGGCGCGATATTTACGGATTCTTAGAATTGTTTATTACAAATTGTAGAACGTGCGGAACAAGGTTACAATCAGTTACAAGCTTCCCCATCAAAAGTTCTGTTAAATTGTAATACTAGCACCGCACAGACCTCGGTACAATTCTAAGCATTACTCGACCTCCTCAATGTCTACAAAGTAGCACGTAATAGATTTTGAAAATGACTTGCCCCGTGCTGCAGTGGTTTCGGGTACTCGATGAAAATGTTCCCTTTTTCACGCTTAAAGTTTGCCGCTTTCAGCCTCTACAAAAGCGAAACGTGTATTGCTGGCAAGTATTGTAAAGCAGCGAGCACCACTTTCGGTGGCACCATCAAAATCAGTAACAATAGTGAAACAAAAAGCTTATGCACTGCGACCATAGTCGACTCACCGAATAAACGGGCATATGCTTTTAGTGTGTTATGAGTGTGTGTGTGTAAAGTAAAAAGTTTCCATGGGATGTAATATCTGATGGTAGGTAGAAGGTTGTTTTTTTTGAACGCTTGGTGGAAAATTAAGTTTCTACAAAAAAAAAAGAAATAGGGGTTTTCAAGCATGCACTTTCGGTTGACGGATGTTTAATTGCAGCGTTACGGTGGTTCATGGTTCAGCTTTGCCGTACGGCCATCCTTTGTGTAGGACAATGTTTGGCAGTTTCGATGTACCAAAGTTTTCCGAACGACTGGTAATTGGTGTAGTTTCGAGAGTATTTTGTAGAGGTTTTTGTTTCTTTAAATGCTTGTACGTCTGGTTCCAATCATAATTAAAATCACTGTGTATACTCTGCTGTAGAGTTATTACATGTATTTTGATGGTAATGTGTGGCAGTGTGTTGCAGATTTATTGTAAAAATAGAACTACAATTTTCTTTGTCTGTTAACAGTATCGATTTTAAATTTAATATATTTTCTGTCCTGTGATAAAAATTTCATTAAAACTTCAATCCTAGATTTATATTTTATTTTGACGTTGATACCATTTTAGGGCGCCGGTCTTCACACGGCAGGACCAGAGTTCAAGTCTCATCTGGGCCGTTCCCCCATAGTGAGGACTGACTATCCAACATTATATGCGGTAACAATAAGTCTAGTAAGCCAAAAATGGCAGGCATGACCCTACGAGGTCGTTAGGCCAAGAAAGAAGAACTATGGAGGCGCCCAGTACTTTGCCGATTTAGTGCGAAAGGGCGGCTCTTTAATATTAATTGTTTATATAGTTCAATAATTCTTTTCCTGTGTGGAGCATTGATGGTAATTTCGTTATGCTTCGGAAAACGATTCAGTTCCGCCGGCAACCAGATTGATGACAGTTGATGGATTAGTTGCTTTATTAAAACCGACAGCAATTTTACAACGAAAAGCCAGGATTGTGGTCGTCAGATCGAAAACCGAAACAAAACTAAAAACAAAAACAAACCCCACACACACACATACACGCACGTATACCGGTAGAACGGTTTGATGTGACCACAATGTAATGGCCCCGATCCGGGTTGCGGTTTGTTAAATGGGTGGTTGGTTGGTTGGTGGTGTTTTTTTTGTTTTAAATTTTATAACATATCCCGACATCCTCTGGGCATCCCCGGTGGTACACCACGGCGGTGCCACACAGAGTGGCCTAAGGTTTGTTTCCATTTTCCCATGCTCTGACAGCAGTGCTCAAACGTAAAATGTTATGACAAGACCGTAGCTATGGCGGTGAATTGTCAACGTTGCTTGATCGTGTGGATCGAGGCTTTCCGTGACGGGTGGGACGTTAGCAGCAGTGAGGATGTCCTGGGAAAAGGAAATTGTGTTTCATCTCAAGGGATGGCTATGGGGGAAACTGTGACGAAGTGGTGTGTAGGTAGGCATGTCTATCCCTTTGTCCTACGGGCAAGTTAACCAGCCTGGCGCTCATCTACTGATGTCAGCAGGAGTGGTGTAACTTTAATGATATTTGCTTCCTCTTGTGTGCTTGTTTTTTTTTTGCTGGTTGCTTTCGATCCGTTGCTTTTGCATATTTGTTGCTTCATTTCCCATTCGTAATCTTTTGTGTCGGTTTAAAACGCGTACCACCCGGATGAAGGCACCCCGGATAAAGTGGCAAATGTCTCCGATCCGCTCCATCTCTACTGTATGATGGTGATGTGCCCGGGCGCATAGCTTGACGTACACCGACACACAATTTGAACTTTTTCCTTCCCAGTCTCATGCACCCCCCCGAGGGGGTTTTGTAGAGTGGGATGATTGTGTGCACGGTTTGGCGTTCCCGGCCGTTGACGGATTTCGGTTGACGCCGGAGGAGTGCCGGGACAGAAGTTTGGCCGGAGTCGAAAGTAAGAAAACGAGTTTGTCGGGAGCGCTTGTGTGTGTTCCTGTGCTCTGTATTTCTTGCCTGAAAGTTTATCAGTCAGCTGGTAGAGTGGTGTTGTTTCTTGCGTCAAACAGGCGGAGTGGTAGAAAACTTTGACGCGTTGGAATGACGTTTCCATCTAGATGTGTGTCCTGTTGATCTGTCAATCAAACCTTCTCATTTCGGGATCTGTTGTTCGATGCAATTTGTGACATTCATGACAAAAGAAGATGAATGTTAAATATTTTCACATTTATCCTCTCATCTTGATTATAAACTGCACCTGTACAGGTTCAGATATTACTTTTTTTGAAGCAACGGATATAATTGCACTGTGTGTTATTGTTACCTACAGGGTAATTATTTTGTGTCCGTTTGCTTAAGGGGAACTGTAATGTTTCATTAAATAACGTTTACCTCTACGTGATTGGTAGTATTAGTTTGTTCGGAATCTGACTGAGTAGGAAAATATTTACACAGCGCGTCGTCGTCTACCATCGCGTCCGGTCACCTTAATAGAGCAGCTAACGGTGGGTGGATATATTCACCCTTCCAACCATCGAACCATTGTTCTGGTGGTCCGGGAAGAACGCGGGTAGATAAAGTGGTAGTAGGTCGCTCTTTGGCACACGCCACCTACTACCATTCCCGCTTTGCCCGTACCATTTGGTGGGGTATCGCTGTCGATCGTATCGTTTGCTTGATTGATTGATAGTTTCACCTGGCTTCGTTATGTATAGGGTGTATAGTGTGCTTTGTGAGAAATTTCTTCATCAAGCGCACGGCACGTAATGAATACGGAAAGGTGAAAGAATCCTGATCGGGCCAGCGAATGTAGGTTAAGTGATAATCCTGTTAGCCTGGGTGGGTCGTGCGATGATATATCTTTAGATAAACTATCTGCGATGATGATCCGCTCGGTATAAGGTGTAGCAATTTTAAGTGAAATAATCCTGAGAGATCAACGTTCTCCTCTAAGTACTGTTGTAATAATAATCAACCTCATATTGCCTGTTCAGTTTCATATGCATTCCATGTATAGTGTTAAATTCCTCCTTGGGTTTTGATACTATACAGAAATGTTACAGTTTAAGTGAAGTGCGAAGTGATGTGCACAAAAAAGTAGACAAAGAATAATTTTATTCCCGCTTCTTTACAATCAAATAATTGTTCCCAAATGATGTCGATTGCAGTTACGAATCATGTGAAACAAGGTAAAAATTTTTGTACCTCATTTGAATCGTACCACGATTCAAGTACCACGTGTCTTCGTCGAACTACGGATCCGGGTTTTTTTTTTGTTCATATCGCATACTAATGCCGAATCCTGTGTCTCCTTTGTCATCCATACAAAAGGAAAGCGTTTCTTAAAAACTCAGAAATTAAGTCACCACAGCTTACGGTTCACTGCAAATTGCTCATGCGTAACAGCTTGTGCTTCGGTGCGCCCCCGAACGGTGTGTTACCACAACCACTCACAAAATGTGCCATCGTGGCATAAAGATATGGCGCAAAACTTTTCCTTTTTTTTATTTCTCCACCGTAAACCCGATCGTGTCTCGTTTGGCCGTTTCCGGTTGGTTTACGTCTCGTTTCAGTGACTGTTTTATGGTTAACTAGCGCACGGATTGCACGGATAAAGGATGCTCGTATTCAAAGAAGCGAGTGACTATCGGCACGCGAATTGTGCGATGGTAGGAGTTCGGCTTTCGGAACCGAACGGTGTTACGTTTCCGGGAATCTTTGGTTGGGCATCGTTTTGTTTTTTGGGCTGGGAACATTTCTTGCCGTATTTTATGGGAAATGTTTTGTGAGATGAGGAGCGTTTGTTTTTGTATCACGCTTTCTAGGTATGTTTTGTGAGAGGTTATGTTTTTAAGCCATTTGCTACTGGTAGGATTTTCTTCTGATTCTGGAAATTCGCTATCTGATCGCAGCTGGAGTTGGTTTAATTTAAACAGATCGTTTTACATTGTTAGGCTCTGATTAGCTCCCACATGCTCATCTGCTGCGCATTATCGTGTTGTATTTAATCCGTACATGGCTTTCAAAAACGTCACTTTACTGGAATCGAAACTTTTGTTCGTATTACATGCTCAATGTTTGCAACACGGGGTAAATCGTTCTTACTACTCATGGAATTGTAAACTCAATGTAAAAGAGAAAAAAAAAGATAGTGATTACAGAAGGTACCGCTTTTCCGAATTCTTATTATCCGCAGTCAATTCGCTCCAGGCGTCTAACCTTCACACGCCTTGCCTGTGTACTTTTATCTGGTTCGAATAGGTGACTAAAATCAACAAATAAACACGCCTATGGCAATGAGCAAACACTTCAAAATCCATCAAGTGGATGGCCCAGTATAAACGATGCACGCGTTTCACTTCGATCGGCCCCCGACGGATGCTACACGTGTATGCGAGTGGTTTATGGTGGCGTTTTATAGCCTTCACTACAAGGTGGCATTATTTTAATCAACTACCTTTCCCAACGCAACCACAGCGTAGGGTGGAGGTCACCGAGGGAGTGGTGTGTGTGTGCGTTTTTTAATGCTAGGCTTGTTTCAATTTCTGTTTTGTACCCGTGACATCCAAGGTTAAAGATCCATCGATAATATTTTATACCGGAAGTGGATCGTGTCGTCACTGGAAGGAAGACATACTGATACGACGTGATGTCAATTTATGAAGCTGACGATTGTCGTGTGTATGTCCCTTTTCTTCAAGTGGTAATAATGTGTGTTTTCTTTACTTTGTATGTGTATGAATCTTAACCACTTTGTTTGCAAAGAATGTGATATTATTATTGTTAAACAGTGCAACGAAAATTCAGCGCTAAATGTCTTTCTTCTATTTCTGGTGGCGCATTGAATTTTAACATAGACACAACTAGTGTTGTGCTTAATGAATCTTATCAAAAGAGTCATTCATATGAAGCTTCAGTGAAGAGTCATTCAATTCATGAATCGACTCCAAAAAGATTCATGAATCCCCAAAGATTCATGAATCCTCAAAGATTCATGAATCTTTAAAGATTCATGAATCTTTAAGGATTCATGAATCTTTAAAGATTCATGAATCTTTAAGGATTCATGAATCTTTAAAGATTCATGAATCTTTAAGGATTCATGAATCTTTAAAGATTCATGAATCTTTAAGGATTCATGAATCTTTAAAGATTCATGAATCTTTAAGGATTCATGAATCTTTAAAGATTCATGAATCTTTAAGGATTCATGAATCTTTAAAGATTCATGAATCTTTAAGGATTCATGAATCTTTAAAGATTCATGAATCCTTAAAGATTCGTGAATCCTCAAAGATTCATGAATCCTCAAAGATTCAGATTCAGATCGATTATTATCTACGAACGAGTTTAAATAGAATTTCTTAAAAGCGTACAAAATGCGTAAAGTGATGAATTTTTGAGAATACACGAATTTTTGAAAAATCCTGTATCTTGGAGGATTCATGAATCTTTGAGGATTCATGAATGTTTGAGGATTCATGAATCTTTGAGGATTCATGAATCTTTGAGGATTCATGAATTATTGGAGATTCATGAATCTTTGGGGATTCATGAATCTTTGAGGATTTATGAATCTTTATAATAGAGATTCAGAGTCATTCATTCAGTTCAAAGATTCATTCAGATTCATGAATCTGAATCAAATTTACCCAACACTAGACACAATATAAAATTGAATTATTTAAACCCAATACTAATGTTGCGGTTTCTTTCGTTCCTTTCTCTGATTTCAGTGTAATACAGCCGCGGCTTGGTGTGCGAATCTGGCAGGTAATTAAATTCATTCGAATTTTCGAGCTTTTGCGCGCGTGTGTGTGTGCTTTTGGTTGCGAATATCTCGCGGTTTGACGTGTGAAGCAGTATTAATCCGTGATCGGCTCCCCATCGGATGATAGCATTAGGAAACACTCCTTCGATCGGTGGTTGTGGTTTGCAAGTCAGCGCTTGCCGATAGCATGATGCGTGGATGGGTGTTGAGTGTTTAAAATCGTGGTTAACCAACAATTGCGTAGCTTTGCACTCGGCTTAGGTTAATCCACGGTTGAGCAGCGGGAAATTATGGCACAAACGGTATGGATGGTTTGTGATAACGGTGTTTTTTTTTGTTGAGTCTGTACTGTGTTGCGTGTAGTGATAACACCTTCTGCAAGTTAGCTTATTTAAAACGGCAACTGCGAGTGTCTTTTAAAGAAGCGGGAAGATGTTTGTCAGTAGATAAAACAGAGTGTAGTGAAAAGTTTCCCATTGTTATTTAAAGCTCACATGTACTCCTTATTTATTTTCCTGATAAAGATGCAATAATGTCAACTCTTTTGAGTAAACTATGTACAAAAAAAGTCAAATAATATCCCACCAATATTTAAGGAAACGTGTTTGGCTTGACGTCCATCGAAGGGAGCGTACGCGGGCCCGCTGAAGCTTGTTTAAGCGGTAGCATGTTAAAAATCGTCCGCTGGTCCACACCACTTCAACCCGGCGAACCCGGGGACCCGAAGCGCAAAGCCGCCGAGCGTGCGGTGTGCAATTATTTTACTTCACAGCCGTTGTGCAATCAACTCGTCAGCCCGTCGGCCGTTACTTGTTGTTCAAGATAATTGTTTGCGTTACTGTATGTTTATTGTAACATCTTGCATGGGGTTGCGCTAGCAGAAAACCAAACACTCTGCTACCCATCGCATCGATCGCTTGATTCCCAAACCAGTCATAAAGCTGGTATGAACCGGAATGTCTGTTGCTGGCACTTGATAAATTAATAGTTGAAATGAGACGTTCGTTTTTTTGCGTTTCTCGCTCGGAACGGATGCTTTCCTTTGTAGTGAAACGTATCGAATCGATTAGCATGTAGAGGTTAATTTATAAAAGTTCGACCGTAATCGAAAGATTCACCCTCGCACGGGGTTGAAGGGGCACACGAAGTAAGGGCTACTCGTGCAAGTAACCCATTACCGATGGACGCTGTTCCGTGTGCAGAAACTTTCCGCAAATGTTCGTTGACTGGCGTGTGCTGATGCGGTATGGGAGTTATATTGAAACAGCTGGCAGCTTTAGGAGGATTGTTTGCTTTCTCCGTCCGTCACTGTGTGACATGCAATCGGCATTTTTTTTTGTTGCCTCCGTTCAACAAGAAAAGCTTCCATCCGTGGAGCGAACGATGGGTGTTGGGAAGGGATTGTTTGAACATGCCAGTTCTGGGTGGTGCGATCGAGCCATCGTGTAAAGTTTGCTCTGGCGATGTGCATGTAGAAACAGGTGAAAGAAAAAAAATGTTGCAAAATCTTGGTTTAGTTTTGTGCAATAAGCGTACGAGAATCTTGGCGATCGATAGAATTTTTGCAGTAACAGTTGCAGAGAGACAATGCGAAAGAAGGATTAAGTTTTAATTATTCTTTAAGAAAGCAAGCAAATGGTTGTTGTATTACACTTAAAAGTTTTAGTTGTATGCATTCTTGTAAGATATGCATCAAAATAATCATTTAATACTTCCCAGCAAAGCTCATTTGTTAAGTAGCAATGACAGCGATGTATAGTTCTTCTTAGCTTCAACTTGCAATTCAATTACGCTGTTACACTGCAATTCGGATGCTTCCATTGTACTTTGGCATGTTTCTGTTTTCTCCTTCCACGAACCTTGTGTTTGCTGTTAACGTTTGGTAAAAATCTGTGGACGAGAAGATTCCACTGTTGTCCGATTCGTTTTTTGGGGGAAAGTT
Organism: Anopheles maculatus; assembly: GCA_002091835.1. Taxonomy (NCBI): domain Eukaryota; kingdom Metazoa; phylum Arthropoda; class Insecta; order Diptera; family Culicidae; genus Anopheles; species Anopheles maculatus. Next base: position 541,080 of record KZ061586.1, on the reverse strand, counting down.
AAACTGGAAACTGTGGCAGACGTGTGGAAAATGGAAACTTTTCCTATGCCCTGTTCTCTTTTGAACTCTTTTTTTTTCTTGGACGACGTTCGGGGGGAATTCAATGAAAGATTTCGTCGATGTGTGGCGCTAGTGGGTGTAGCGTGCTATCACTGACACGCGTGGTGAACTTCCTGGTATTGACTCACGGGCCAAGAGCATCACCTACTACCCTTCGCAAGCGTGTACCGAAGTTGTTTGTCTGTTCGATACGCTACATCTATTTGTCAGTCGCGGAAACTTGCTTCGAACGAATTTTGTTGGAAAATTTTTTGGTTCAATCTTGAAGTTTCTTGATCTCACTCGGTAACTTCGTTCGCCTGCTGACGGGATTTTGCGTTACCACGGAAAGTGCAAACATTTCCGCTTCGGCGTCCGGGCCGGCCTCAACACCAGTCGGCGACTGTTTGCTTTTCGGTGAAGGCGCAAAGATACACTTCCACAAGTGTGGAAGGCAGGCGTGATAGAAGGATGCTGTGAAGGATCAAGAAGTGAGTTGTAATCAATTTTATTCATCAATTGCTTCGCGCTTTTAGCAGCATCGTTTGTTTGACGTTGAATGATATTTCCAGTTCGAGAGACTTTAAAGGTTGACTCTCGGGTTTTTGTTCCGGTTCGGGCACCGGTATATTGTACGTGTACGGGAGCGAAAGAGATGTTGCAGGTTATGTTTTATTCAAATCATTTCACATTTGATGGATGTAGGCATACACGTTAGACGTTTTGTCAAACATGGGTGATGAATGTAATTGCATGTATTGGTGGTACTCTATTTGCAGACTTAATTTGAATTTTCACACTGACAGTTGGATACCTATTCGGGAAGGAATATCAATCATGTATCAGGATTACTTGTCGTGATATGGATCATGGTGATGTTATTACCCAGTGCTGCTAAAGGTGTTTTATTATTCAAACTGAAAGTGTAAATAACGGTTGGATGAATATTTGACACTGTTTTACAGAGTGGCAATATTTGTATAAAGCAATGATTGAATCTTAATCGTAATCTTCCTGTTTTGTGTTCAATTACATGATCTTTTTACATAATTCCTTGTAACGCACTTGGGATTAAGTCAATTATGTAAGACTGTAGCTTCAACCGAAAATTCAGTCAGCTTTTATTTTCTTTTTCTTCTTAATTATCATCTTCCTCACAAGTTTCCGACAAGAATTCCGACACTAACAGTCGAAACATATACAACATGTATCGTGTCGGGCTATTACTGTTACAAGTGCTAAAGAGCAAGATGTTGCTAAACAATGTGTTGCTATAATTATCACACTGCTGCCACTACACGCTAGTTACACGATAATGTAAAAAGAACTTAATACATTTCAAGCAATAAAAAAAACTTTTCTCCTTCCAATGTGTTGTTCATCAGTGCGATCAATTTTCGATAAACTTCAGCTAATGTAGTCTCGCCCTATTTGAGTGTATTATCGCCGCGCCGTACTACGCGAAATCCTGTGTTTGCTGTTAACGTTTGGTAAAAATCTGTGGACGAGAAGATTCCACTGTTGTCCGATTCGTTTTTTGGGGGAAAGTTAAACTGGAAACTGTGGCAGACGTGTGGAAAATGGAAACTTTTCCTATGCCCTGTTCTCTTTTGAACTCTTTTTTTTTCTTGGACGACGTTCGGGGGGAATTCAATGAAAGATTTCGTCGATGTGTGGCGCTAGTGGGTGTAGCGTGCTATCACTGACACGCGTGGTGAACTTCCTGGTATTGACTCACGGGCCAAGAGCATCACCTACTACCCTTCGCAAGCGTGTACCGAAGTTGTTTGTCTGTTCGATACGCTACATCTATTTGTCAGTCGCGGAAACTTGCTTCGAACGAATTTTGTTGGAAAATTTTTTGGTTCAATCTTGAAGTTTCTTGATCTCACTCGGTAACTTCGTTCGCCTGCTGACGGGATTTTGCGTTACCACGGAAAGTGCAAACATTTCCGCTTCGGCGTCCGGGCCGGCCTCAACACCAGTCGGCGACTGTTTGCTTTTCGGTGAAGGCGCAAAGATACACTTCCACAAGTGTGGAAGGCAGGCGTGATAGAAGGATGCTGTGAAGGATCAAGAAGTGAGTTGTAATCAATTTTATTCATCAATTGCTTCGCGCTTTTAGCAGCATCGTTTGTTTGACGTTGAATGATATTTCCAGTTCGAGAGACTTTAAAGGTTGACTCTCGGGTTTTTGTTCCGGTTCGGGCACCGGTATATTGTACGTGTACGGGAGCGAAAGAGATGTTGCAGGTTATGTTTTATTCAAATCATTTCACATTTGATGGATGTAGGCATACACGTTAGACGTTTTGTCAAACATGGGTGATGAATGTAATTGCATGTATTGGTGGTACTCTATTTGCAGACTTAATTTGAATTTTCACACTGACAGTTGGATACCTATTCGGGAAAGAATATCAATCATGTATCAGAATTACTTGTCGTGATATGGATCATGGTGATGTTATTACCCAGTGCTGCTAAAGGTGTTTTATTATTCAAACTGAAAGTGTAAATAACGGTTGGATGAATATTTGACACTGTTTTACAGAGTGGCAATATTTGTATAAAGCAATGATTGAATCTTAATCGTAATCTTCCTGTTTTGTGTTCAATTACATGATCTTTTTACATAATTCCTTGTAACGCACTTGGGATTAAGTCAATTATGTAAGACTGTAGCTTCAACCGAAAATTCAGTCAGCTTTTATTTTCTTTTTCTTCTTAATTATCATCTTCCTCACAAGTTTCCGACAAGAATTCCGACACTAACAGTCGAAACATATACAACATGTATCGTGTCGGGCTATTACTGTTACAAGTGCTAAAGAGCAAGATGTTGCTAAACAATGTGTTGCTATAATTATCACACTGCTGCCACTACACGCTAGTTACACGATAATGTAAAAAGAACTTAATACATTTCGAGCAATAAAAAAACTTTTCTCCTTCCAATGTGTTGTTCATCAGTGCGATCAATTTTCGATAAACTTCAGCTAATGTAGTCTCGCCCTATTTGAGTGTATTATCGCCGCGCCGTACTACGCGAACCACCTGCTGGTAATCCATCCGAAAGTAGTTTTTCGCAGCTGTTCACACCGAAACCGAAAAATCCTTCGGGACTGAAGTTTCTCCTAACGGGTTCGTGTAACCCGCGTCGACCCGGGCCCCCACACAGCTCATATTTCCATCCGTCGATTATCAGATTTTGGCGACGGGCAATCCGACCAGTACATTTACGCGTCTGACGCACGAGGGCGCGTAATCCCAACTTTCGGGAGTGGGGGCTTTTTTTTGTCCCTTTTCCTTCGCCTTGATGAAAGAAAATGAAAATGGAGGATTCTCGCTGGAGCGCAATGTGGGTCGCCTGGTTGGCAAAGTTTAGGTTGTGCTCTGTTGAAAGGATTTATGAGAAAAGTTTATTTTGCACACTGGTCCCGCCGCTGCCCAGCACACTTCGGCGAGTCACAGTGGTTTCCATTTCGCTCCGGTATGTAGGAAAGATCCTGTAAAGATGTATATGAGCATTGCCACTGGTACTGCCTCTTTTGGTCGGAAACTTCAACCGACGAGCGAAAGTGAAGGGGTTGGGTTTCCCCGTATACCCAAGCTCAGATATTTGGAGAGACATGTTACCGTTCTATACGCCGGGGACGTATTGAGTCGAAGTAGGGTATGGAGAGCCTTTGTTGACCTTCAAGAGGGTTCGGATCCATACCTTACCAGTGCAGTATTGCTACCACACCAGCTTATAGAACTATAAGTCCGCAAATAAGTCTTCCCTATTTTAGGAAAGGGACCGCTTGCCCAATACATCAACATTCGGAAAGTTTTGTTTGATGGTTGAAATTAAATGGATTATGCAGTGAGCGTCGATCAATTACGTTAGGCCTGGGTGCGATGATATTGGTTTGGGTTTGGGAACTGTATAAAAATACCTTATTTTTTTTGCATCTTCTCAAGAGCTGCGAATGAAAACATCCGACTTGCGCGAAAGTGTGAGTTTATCACGATTTTGATTTTTCATTCAGTTTTTGTATGGCTGAAAAGGTTTTTTTTTTGTTGGTGCAAAGATAAGCCATATCTTCAGCTGGTTGGCAAGGTTGGCTGATTAATGATAAGGAGTTGATTAAAAATTTCCTTCAGTGTACGGGTCACTGCAGTTTGCTGTAGCGTGGGTATTGTATTAGGCTTGTTAACTTTGGAGCAATGTTCGGGGCTTTTATTCGTTTTTTTTTCTCTTTACATAAGGATCTTCTAAAAGTCCTTTTGAATGATTTTTTTTCGTGATGTTTTTCTTTTGCATAAGAAGGAAATAGAAGAAAGGAAATGCGAATTCATTGGGTGAGTTGGGTTTCGACGTACTTTAATGTTATTTAACTGATGTGGTTTATGAGGAAAATATTCCAAAATTTTATTTAGTTCAATCAATCTTGCCCGGTAAGGACGTTTCGCTTGTTTGATTTTACATAAAGCAAAAAACACACACACGACACAGAAATTTCCACTGCTGGATCTGTTTTCGTAAGTAACAATAAACATTTTCCATCTGGTGCATCCACTGCACCGCGAAAAACTGAGAACCCACGTTTTAATAATCACGAGCCACCTGGCGTCTCCATCGGAAGGAAGCTGGTCGCGCTGTCGGTTGAGTCGTATGGCGTAAAGAGAACTTACTCCAATGTGCGAGTGTGCATATGTGCGTGTTTCATGAATGGAAGCAGCTGTGGTGGTTCACCATTCGCTAAAGAATGCAAACCATTTCGGTGCGCCCATTTCGCTTAGTGCGCACCTGGCCCGGCGTGAATGAAACGTACGAAAAATGTACTTGAGCGGTGTGTGACACGGCATATTTGCTCGAAATGTTTCACATATGAAATTTCTCACCTACCGGGATGGTTTGGTACATTATCGTTTGCACTGTACTATTGGTAGTGTTCTTTTTTTTTTTGGAGTCGTTGTTGTGGTGATGGTGTGTTCCCTTCATGGTTGTTGTGTTAGCCCACGTGTCATTCGCACAAAGGGGAGATTTCATTGCACTGGAAACGTTTTCTTGTTTAGATGCGTAGTTAAGGCTGATGTGGGGTGTCCTTTCCAGGCACATTCGTGTACGGGTAGGAGTTTCGGGAGACCCACGAGAGCCCGTACAAAGCGAAACGAGCACGTGGTACCGTCCTAGTTTTTGTTTAAAGAACCTTTTTAATTAAATTGTATACAAATCCGGTGTACGGGGTGTATTTTTGGTTCGTTTTTTTGGTTTCTCCTCTGTGGAATACAAAACTTTGTCCCTAGTACAGCGGTCCTGCTCACCATACAGGCGTATGTGGAGAAAAATAATTATGAAAATGGATAATATTAATAAAAGGCCGGTGTTGGTTAGCGAGAGCCTAGCAAAGCAAGGAACACTTAATTTAACCAGACATACCGTAGTCTTACAGACGGGGTACCTTATTTGCAATGCACAACGTGTTGTGGAAAATGATTTATTATGTGTTAAGCCGTGTGGCGAAAAACAAACGAAATCTTTACACGGTAACCGTTGTCCTGAGTTCTGACGTTGTGCACAAGACAGAAAGGTCACTAATTAAATTGTTTTCGACTCCACAAGATGCACATTGTTGTATGTGGTAGATTACAACGGGAAAAATAACTGATTTATGAATGTTTGTTGCTGAATCTATTTGAATGTAACGAGATTCTTTTATTTAAATGTTTTCTAATTAATTGTTTAAATTGACATTATAAATTGGTAAAATATTTTGAATTATCGAATAGTTTACTGGTCAAAAATTTAAGGAAGCTTCGGAGCTCCGGGTTAAGTTGATATTTTCTGGCTGAAATTGTCACCCAACAGTCGATCAAAATATTTTTCAACACCAAACGGAAATCAAATACGTTTGCTACAAGAAAAAAACAGCATAAAAAATGGTTTGGTATGCCTGGTGGTGCTATATTGTATACGCAGGACCTGGAAACTTGTGGCACTGCTTACATCAAACGATTCCTTCTTCTTTTGCTGTTGTGCTCAAGGTAAAGGCAGTCGGCTAGAAGGTAAAAGGCAGTGCAGAATGGTGTGCGTTTCGTCTGTATGCATACAATAGGGTAAACATTGAGGGTTTTTGGTTTGGTATTGCAACGGAATTCCGAATTTTCTGACCGTGCAATTCATGCGATAGCTTTCAAGCAGTGACTTTGAGGTACGAAAAGCTACGAAGTGCTGGTGGAAAATGATACAGGTTTTGTATAACGTTAGAAAGTACATATTAATTCACTATGGTGAAAATGTGTGAAGTAGTAATTTATTTTTACAAAGAAAAACGGTAATGCTTTTTGCCTTTTAAATGAATTAAAACCATCATCATTATAACCTCAAACTTGATAACGAGAAAGAAAAACATAAATAAAAACCCTGGTAACGACCACACCAGTACAATTATTAATTAAAACTTCTCTTTCTTCATTTCCTTTCGCATCGATGTGTGTGTGTGTGTTTAGAACGTTTTCCATAATTTTACTTCCGACCATAGTCACCAGAATCTATTTCAAATTTCGAGCAGAATCGCCAATGTACCATCTTGTGCCAACGGTGGATCTTTGAGGTTTGAAATCCGTTTTTTCGATTACTCTTTTCGTTTGATCCACGGGGACGAACCATATCGGGGACGTGGAATTCTGGGAAAGTAATTTTCAAATTAGTTCGTTCGTTTGCTTCCTGGGGTTCGTACCCGATACTGGACGGTACTTTCGAGCGATGCTTATTTTTTGGCCGATATGGTGGTGGTAGAGGATGTTATGGAAACTTTTTTTTTTCATTCATACCGTACCGGTGGCGTTCAGTATTCACCAGATCGATATTGACATTCCGCCAGAGAATCATGGTTAATTGAAGGTGGTTTATTTAATTATGGTCTAGCGGGGATTTGAGCTATTGCAAATTTAATCAAATTAGCTAGGAATCAGTTTGTACGTGATTGAATAATTTTTATGATTTATAGTTTTAAGCAATCAAAACGTTTGTCTGCAACATGATTGAAAGCTTTGGTTATATTTGTTAGTGTTAGTTGTTCAACCGATTGAAAATAGTTCAGAAGATTTCCGTAGAATGACAGCTGTCATATTCCAGTTCCAATCGAGAATCATACCGAGCAAACCAACATCATGCCAGCGGGAACTGTTCCCGTTCGATTTTCCAGGGCAAGCACAAACGTACGTGACGAATTAATCGATAATTTTTCCCACCCCAGATAGTAAACATGCTTTCCGTTTGCTACACATATACGGACACACCCTTCCGAACTGCATTGGTATTGGTCTGGAGCGGTATTCGATGTGGGCATAGAAATTATTTGTCCTTTGGAGGAAATCGGCAAAGATAACGTCTCTAAGGCTGTGGCAACCAGGGGAACAGCCGAACCGAAGTAATGAAATGCACCTTCGTCAAAGTTTGTGCCGTATGCGAATGGGGCGAATAGTAGTTATGATACTGCCTAAGCTTTTCTCACTCTCCGGATGCAGTTACAACTGCAGGTGATTGAGGAAGTGGTTGTGTGTCGTTCTCTAACCGGACCACTTTCGTCCGCTCAACCTAGTCAACCATTTTGTGATGGGAAAAGCGTTCCAACATTAAACACTGGAAAGGAGTGGTGCAGCGGTCGTCAGCGCATTGACTGGTTATGATTTAGGGCGCATGCTGGTAACGCTGCTATGGGAGAAATTTCATCCCACGTGAGTCAGCTTGCCAGAGACTTGGATCGCACACCAGAGGAACGCATACCATATTCACCTGTCCAGTGCGGTTGAGGGTAACGCTTAAAGCGATCAGATTTCTGGGTGAACTGGGTGAACATTTCTCTAGGCAGTGGGATTGTGTTCTAATTCTTCCTGGTAAGGTAGGTGTACTCTGTGACGGCACCAACACTGTTACCAGTTACCATTACAACCACGTTTGGCGTACGTTGATTATCATGCAATGCCCTGGTGGGATGTTAAAGCATGCGAAGGAGCAAACTTTGCAACCTGTGCACAAACATCATTGCGTCTCACAATCGGTAAAGATAACCTTCGAACTTCTACCAACTGTTCCCGGATGACATGGCGTTGGTAGTTTGTATTCTTGTACGAAAGCAACATTTGTCGTCGAAAAGAACGTCCCATGGCGTTGCTGACGGTTGCAAAATGTACAAGCTGCGAGCACACGAACACACTTGTATGCACCTGACAAAACCGTTCCGATCGCAATATGTGTTGGTGGGAGTGTACAAGGGTTTGCCTTGTTGTATTTTGTTGCTACTTGTTACTATTTCGAATTTAGATATTTTTCTCGAATGCATTTAATCTGTATCATTTAACAAAAAAAGAACAATCCTCAAACATAAACTCGTGTAAAACTTAAATTTCAAATAATAATCTGCATTAACACGATTTAAGGCAGAACATTCCATTTCTTACTTCTGCTTCTTTTTCCATTTTCCAATAAAATAACAAAGAAAGACAAATACGATTGTTAACAGTCTAAGAGCAGCGCAAAAAAAAAAAACCGCGCGAACAAACAAGTGACAGCAAAACCTTGCACCAAACCCAAATGCTATCCGGTCTGGCACAACACAGAAGAAAATCCGAAAGACAAACTCTCGAATCACGGCTCCATGAAATGGAATGTCTTCGTTTATTTAACACATTTGCAGGATTACGGAGGAAATTTTTCATTTGTTTTAGGTTTGTCGATTTTTTTTTGTTTTCGTTTTCATTCCTGGTTTGTGGTGTGGGATGAGTTTTCTGGCGAAAGGTTGCAGTCGAAACGTTCCATTGTTTGTACGGAAAGGAAAGCCGGCTGCGCATTGTATGGGAGAAGTTTGTGCCCGGTTAGGAAAGCCTTTGGTTTTGTCTTTACAAAACCTGATAATTTATTGTGCAAGAGTGATGGTTGTTTTGTTTGCGGTGGGTCATAAAGTTGGTGGCAAAGACTTTATTCGTCAACATAATTTTGAAAAATTGCTTAAATTTAGCAAATGGAAAAATGTTTTGGAATCATGCTTTAGGTTGTGTTGGGAGGTTTTTTTTTGGTGTAAATCTATTTATTTTAAAGCAAAGTTTAGCCAATGTTGGTCTTCTATTAGTTTTGTTTTCTTACAATGATGTCGTCTTATGGTGTCGATACTCCTGCTTGAAAAGTCTCCAGCTGTTTGTCCCTTGTTTGGGTGTAAATATTTCTCTTCATTAACATCGTCAACTTACATTCGTTGTTCAGGAAGTTGTTTAATTATTTGCTCTCTTTCGCATTTTCGCTTACAGCTTGACCCCGGTTCCCGGTTCCTGGTGGCAGCTTCAACACGAACCTGCACGGACTGTCATTCAACCTCGTTAATGGTAAGTAACGGACAAGTAAGAAGCTTTGACCGAAATCCTTCACACAGAACAGAAGACACTAAATAACTGTACGTAACAGCAATGGATGACATGCTAAATGAAGTGCGTTTAAATATTGACGATGGGAAAGACACGGCCATCTTCTTGAGTGTCATCGAAAAGCACAGCAAACAAAAAGTGTGTATGGGTGTGTGCGTCCGTCCAAGCAGGAAAGATCCCTTTTTTACGGTCCCAACTGTGTTTTTTTTGCTGTTATTTCGTTCCTTTTTTATCGTTGTGGCTCGTTGCCACTCTGGGAAGTTCCGGGTCTTCCTAATTCAATTTCTCACACTTAACACGGCAACTGGTTGGTCCGTTGCTGCTGTAGAAGACCGTTGTAGAAGGATTATCTGAAGACCAGTTTACAGGTAAATGAATTAAATTAAGCTGAAGGTAAAGAGAGAATTAATTAAACAAAGCCTTTCAATGCTTGATCGTTTGATACGCTTTCTTGTGAGTGCTGGATTTGGGAGGTCCTATATGCCTTCAATGAGCGAGGGAACACTGCAACTTCAAACAGAAGAGACCAGAAAAAGTCCACTAATGGGTGGAATTATTTAGATTGAGATCTATCACCATTCAAACTTATCAGTCCTTCATGACCTTCATGGTGATTGAGGTCGGTTTAGGTTCTTGAAGAATGAAGTCGTCTTCTCGCCTTGGATGTTTATCTTTGTCGTCTTGAGTGTTAGAAACATGAATATTATATGTTTCATAAAAAATCTTCCAAATGTCAAATGCTACACCGTGACGTTTAAAAATATTAAAAACATCTCCAGTGATGTCGTTGAGCACCAAATGAAGCTTTCGATCATTATCTTCCATCACGAAATGGAGCATAAAATACAACTGTTAAAAATCAATCTTTCGGCTGCAATGGAAAAAAGAATCCGGTAAAGAAATAAACATCTTTCGCACAAAATACGCACTTTATTAGGTACGATTTCTTCGGAAACAATTTCCGATTACGGTGAAAAGGAAGTTTTGCCGAAACATTGATTCCCTTTTTATGAGTGTATCTCGGAAGATGAAAGTGGGTGAGCGAACCTTTTTGATTGTTATCGATTTCTTTTCGCTGGCTTGTATTTTCTCCCGGGCCAGGTGTTCCCTGTTACATTCAACCTGGATGGATGACCAGGTACCAGGTAGGTCTGTCTGTGTATATTTGTGACATTGACGGGCACAGCTGCTGTAACGTTTGTCAGATAATGTAAAAATTAGTTTTTTTTTCCAATGTGCCCGTGCTGAAGCAGTGGTAAAAATACCTGGAAGACTATTGATATCGAGCGCCCCGGGTTCATCATTAAATGGAGGCGCCTGGTTGCTGCTGATGTGCTGCTGGGTGGTTGGAACGATTTAACAGAAAACGAGACTTTGACGGCAAATGTATTTTAAGTATCGATTTCATCCTGTACATTAAGCTGGAAGTGATGCAGGATGCACTGTATGAAATGTCAGCAAATAATCGATACAATAGGTTACGGAAGGTTCGACGCTGATTAACGACGCGTACCTCATTGGCTTGACGTTTGCCGGACGATGGTAGCCTTACTATTGTTCCTGTTGGGATGGTGAGTGTACGTAGAGCAATAGAAGAACGTGGCTCGATGTAAGGATGCTTGCATAATGTATTAAAATCCATGACTTTTAGCATCTATTTTCCATGGAAATGGTAGGATAATCGTGCTGATTTGTTGCTGGAGCTGTGCAACTAGGTAAATCGAGTACACCAGACGTACATGATCCGTCCATTAATAAACGTTGCCCGGAGTACTCTGTCAGGAAGCTTTTACTGCATGTTCGCAGCATTCGTTACTTACCCTTTGGCGATGGTAGGTATTGCTGGATCGCTGCTGGATGCCTGCTGACTGTGCAGTTTTTGTACCTTAATGCATTTTCAAACCGAGGTTAAGATAGAAATTCGTTCAAGGATGTGAAACTGAGGGGTTTTATGAATCGATATGATCGTCCAGCTCATAGTCAATTGCATATTTATCCATGCTTAGAGTCAGGTGGTCTAAACAGGAGAGAATTTAGAGAGAGTTTATGCAGTTTGCATCAAAAGGATAGAGTTCGCTGTAACGAAAAAAGAAGCACAGCAAAACTTATAAACTATCCTACACTTGTCCTTCATCATCTGCACAATCGATACTCAGGCTCCAGAAATCCATTGGTGCTGTGCTGTTTTCCTCCATTCTAATCCATTAAACTTTCAACTCGAACAATCCCTTTGCAAAAGGATTGATCTTCGTTATCGTTTCGAGATTGAGCACAAAACTGCACAATAGCATAAGCTCGGCAATCATCCATTCCCAATCAGCAGATAAGCGGCACACCATCGCTGATCCACACTGAGCAAGCGGTTGCATGTTGCAGCATCAGTCGCACGAAGAAAGCATTTCCAATCCATGTTCCACAGCTGACATGATTGATGGCAAAGTTTGGATTAGGCATGTGTCTCCCGGGTTGAAACGATCGATAGCTGAACCCGAGCAAATCGTACATTGCACCCGACCCGATCTGCCACGACAATCTTGCCCGCCGAGCCCCGTCTCAAGGCCAATCTTGCTAACGGCAGTTTGGAACGCCCGGGGATTGCCATAAATCCGGGGATTGTTTTTTCGTGCTCCGTGCGCCGTTCGTTCGATATTTTGTTCCCATCTTTCTAGTCGCGCCTTTGCTTATCCATCGCAAAGCTTATGATTAACTTATGGATGTTAAATCGTTGTTTGGTTTGATCGTTCGTCGGGTCGGGTGGCAGGATTTTGCACAGTAAAGGGTAAAAAGTTTTGCCCTGTCAGTGTGTTTTTCTGTTTTTGGGGGAGCGATAGAAAAACGGAGATGCGCTCAGGAGAGCAAGAACGCGTGTCTTTATCGGGTCATGACACACCGAACGGCGGTGGCTACGTTCGGGAGATAATCGTTGAAGTTTGTGTTAAAGCAAAAGACCGACACACACACACACTCGCACATGGCAAAGCTTTCGGTAACGTACACACATGCGATGATGAACGCCATAAGAACAAAGATTTAGATGTGTCGTAAAAGTGATTTATGCTTGCAGTTCACCCAATTTCGGGAAGTTTATTTTATTCCTTTTCTTCGCTGTTCCATCTCCGAGAAAGCTTTTGATGCAGGTTTGGCGTGTGTCGGTTCGCGAAATGTGAAAATCCTTTTTTCGGGGGCCTCTTTTTACTCGGGAGTGATTATGGAATGTTTAGGCAGAAGCTTATTGAAAAGCGAACAGAGCCGGGCAGATGGGATTTCGGCAAGCTGGTTAATATTTAAGCGTGATTAGAGCAGTTCAGACAACTTCCTCAACACCATGAAATGGAATGTGTACTACGGTACTGTTGGATTGTGCGAGGGATTTTAGGCAATCTTCGTTGGTTGCATTAAATGGAACGAATACAATTTTGTGCTTTACATATTTGATTAGTTCCGTTCGGAAGGAATGATCCAACAATCCTTACGCTCGCATTGTTATACAATTAATTTTCAACACAAATCACTATCCTTCATCTCTTTCGTTTGTGTTCGTATTTTCGTCGTTGCGGTTTGCGTGGAAAAATATGCTCCAAAAACCCGAACACCATGCTGTACTGCTGTTGCCAAGATGATCCACCACCAATCATCACACCCATTGTGGGATTGACCTCAGCGACCGAACTATTCCCACTGTCAATTTCATCTGCTTGTTCGTGTACGGCCGATGGGTTAGTAATGAAACTCCTCCAACCACGGCACGGCACTGACATCTGCATTCAGTTCGATGGGTTCGCGTTCGTCGTAAAGCGTGTTGTCTTCCGGTTCGCTCTCGTCCCCATCCTGCACGCCCTCGACCGTCTCTGGAGCGGGCGTTGTAGGTCCAGCCGAAGCCGGTGGTCCTATTACGTCGTGTATGATGTTCACCGGACACTCGATCAGGTGTACCAGCAGGTCGATGATGTTCTTGTAGATGCGCTCATTTAGCTCCATCTGACGCTCGGTGTCCCGGTCGAGCCAGGCACGCGGCAGTCCCGCATTCTTCGGTTTCGATTGAAGCAATGTTCGCATGCTTCGGTAGTGCTGGTCTAGGGCACCGAAGCCCTGCAACTTTCGTTCGACGGCTGTCCGAAGCCGTTGTGCTTCGTGTAGCAGCTGGTTGCGTGCGGAGCGCATAGCAGCCGGATTGGAAGGTACCCGGCGAGCAGACCGTTGGAACGCATCGAAATGGTGCTGCAGTTGGGTGGCTCGCGCTTGCAAGGGTCGCAGGTTGGCCCGGGTGTGTTGTAGCTGCTGGTGTAGCGCACGGTTGAAGCCATCTAGTTTCGCTTTGGAGTCGATGGTTTGAAGAGTCGGTGGCGTTTGGGGTTGGTCGAGGTGTGCTGATGATGGGCGATGCCTCGGATCGGGGGTAATTGCTGCGAAAAGTTGATTGAAGATGTAATGGGAAATTGTTTAAATTGTGAAAACGCGCTTCGGGGATTTTTTTTAGGCAAGAATTTTTATAATTGTTACTGGGTGCAGATTGATACCAGACAGAATTCACTTTAATTTCGTCGTTGCGGTTTGCGTGGAAAAATATGCTCCAAAAACCCGAACACCATGCTGTACTGCTGTTGCCAAGATGATCCACCACCAATCATCACACCCATTGTGGGATTGACCTCAGCGACCGAACTATTCCCACTGTCAATTTCATCTGCTTGTTCGTGTACGGCCGATGGGTTAGTAATGAAACTCCTCCAACCACGGCACGGCACTGACATCTGCATTCAGTTCGATGGGTTCGCGTTCGTCGTAAAGCGTGTTGTCTTCCGGTTCGCTCTCGTCCCCATCCTGCACGCCCTCGACCGTCTCTGGAGCGGGCGTTGTAGGTCCAGCCGAAGCCGGTGGTCCTATTACGTCGTGTATGATGTTCACCGGACACTCGATCAGGTGTACCAGCAGGTCGATGATGTTCTTGTAGATGCGCTCATTTAGCTCCATCTGACGCTCGGTGTCCCGGTCGAGCCAGGCACGCGGCAGTCCCGCATTCTTCGGTTTCGATTGAAGCAATGTTCGCATGCTTCGGTAGTGCTGGTCTAGGGCACCGAAGCCCTGCAACTTTCGTTCGACGGCTGTCCGAAGCCGTTGTGCTTCGTGTAGCAGCTGGTTGCGTGCGGAGCGCATAGCAGCCGGATTGGAAGGTACCCGGCGAGCAGACCGTTGGAACGCATCGAAATGGTGCTGCAGTTGGGTGGCTCGCGCTTGCAAGGGTCGCAGGTTGGCCCGGGTGTGTTGTAGCTGCTGGTGTAGCGCACGGTTGAAGCCATCTAGTTTCGCTTTGGAGTCGATGGTTTGAAGAATCGGTGGCGTTTGAGGTTGGTCGAGGTGTGCTGATGATGGGCGATGCCTCGGATCGGGGGTAATTGCTGCGAAAAGTTGATTGAAGATGTAATGGGAAATTGTTTAAATTGTGAAAACGCGCTTCGGGGATTTTTTTTAGGCAAGAATTTTTATAATTGTTACTGGGTGCAGATTGATACCAGACAGAATTCACTTTAATTTCGCTCAGGAAATTGAGTAAAACTGGGCTATTATTTCAACAAAAAAAAACAATTAAAGCCGTCCTGGTTGGAAAGGTCAATTGAAGTACACAACGTTGTTTGGTAAACACTGCTAACATAAAATTGAAAAGACATTTCTCTTCTTTCTTGGTCCAACGACCTCTTAAGTTATGCCTGTCAATTTTGGCTTACTAGACTTATTGTTACCACATAGTTGGATAGTCGGTCCCCACTATGGGGGAACGACCCAGATGAGACTTGAACCTCGGTCCTTGCCATGTGAAGACCGGCGCCGCTGTCGCATCTACCACCGGGCCGCCCCCGAAAAAGACATTTCTGCCCTGTTATTTACCTTAACACAGGTATGGTAGGTTATTTTTTGAATCGGTTTGAAAGGAATACTTACGTTGACACTCAAATAATTGCAACTCAAACGTTATTAGAACTACTCCAACTATAATTAACCAATGACCATTAATTGAATGCATCGCTAACAGATTTCAACTCGGTTTTGCTTTCGGAGCTCAATTTTCGAAGTTTGCGAATTACGTGTCCACTGAAGCAAACTGTGTGCACTACAACTGGTCTCATCGAGTCAAAGTTGTTTGTTTATATATTGTCCGGACACCTTCCATCTCAACCCAATCCATCGGTAGAATGTATAAAATGCTTCCGAAAACGGTGCATAATGCTATTTTTTAATTTAAAATGGAA
The DNA here is from genome assembly GCA_002091835.1 of Anopheles maculatus. Lineage (NCBI taxonomy): Eukaryota > Metazoa > Arthropoda > Insecta > Diptera > Culicidae > Anopheles > Anopheles maculatus. Next base: position 525,388 of record KZ061586.1, on the reverse strand, counting down.
TGCATTGGTCCAGTCGCTTACCGACGGTCGTTCGGGTTTGCCAGCAGTTGATAGCTTTTTCATTAGCTGGCCCGGTAGGAACCAGTGTTAAGTAGTGTTAGTGGTAATTGCAAAAGTCCAATCAGGGTGTCGTTGCGTTAAAATGCAATTTAGTTTGTTATTTTCGCTTATTCATTAACAATCCGTGTGTTGAACGTGTTTGTTTGCGTGAGAACTGTAGCATTTCTTTTGCAGGTAACCGCACACCCCAGACTATGCCTCTGTGTACAGTATTTGTGTGGTAATAAGCTTATGTCATTGAGGCTTGGAGCTTAGCAAAAGAAAAATCTTAATTGGAACGGCCGGCATTTTGTTGCGCAATGTGTCGGGCACGTTTAGATCGAAACAAACGCTAAAGTTTTGTTTGGAAACAGCTCACCAGTATTAGCAAAACGCTTTCCACCGAGCAGTGATTAATGTTAGCTTATACATTTTCTTCGCAATTACCATGGGTGATTAGTACATCGATGCATATTTCAAACTGATATAAACCCCCAGCACTCGGACGATTGGACACTCTCGGCTACAGCGCTGATGCGGTTCGGGCAGTTCGCGATGCAACCGGAAAATGGAAACAGACATTATTTCACCCGCTGCAATGGTCGAGCAGAAGTTCTGAGGATTGGTATTTTGTAATTAAAATTTTATCACTTCAAACAGTGCGATTCGGTGGGGATTCGGTACCGATCGGTTAATGTAGCTCTCGGAACAGCTTCGCCAAACCATGGTGAAGCTTTTCCGGCTCGTTTGATATGGAAATCGGGTGTTTCGGAAAATTATTTCCCATTAAGCGCGCGTACCGCGTACAGTGCAATGAATGTAATGTGCTTAATTAATATGGGCCAGCAGGGTGCGTTTGCAGCTGCCGTAAGAAGAAATGTTTCGAACAATTTTTATGCGTATATTGCAACCGAATGTGAGTAAGCTGTCGTGGTGTGCAAGAGTCATTACAAATGAAGCGTACACAATATGCTTACATTTATTGCAATGCTATCAGTTTATATGTTATGTTATAATTTGCCTTTGTTTCAGCAGCTGGGTCAATCTTTCTTCGTATAGGTTACGCGTAGCTGGTACTTTGTTTTTGGTGCGTGCTTTTATCTGTATTGAGGCGATATTCCCTTTCTTGTCGTACGTTCACCAAACATTTCTAGAAAGGGATACAATAGTACAGGAATTTTTCGGTGCAGCAAACTGATCTGCTGTGCGATTCAACCGACATTGGCAGATGAAACCTTCGGATCCTGTTCCTGTTTGTGTGGCGCTAATCCCACATCCCAAGGTTGATTGATGAATAATAGATCGCCTATCGATGGGAATTCATCGTTTTCCGGCACGACCCTAGAGCCTGTTATTATTGTTATTATTATTATGGTTAGCGTCCGGTGAGACTTTGCGGGGTACGCCCATGGCTAGAAGCAGGATGCCAATTTATGGCTGCCGCACCGGGACCGGGACACGAACAGGAAATGTTTTTTTTTCACTTTGAAGGTCAACAGGGCAGTTTCAATAAACATAATCAATCATAAAAGGTAGTACCTAATCAATTAAAACTGACCAACTGGCGGTGCCTGCTGGTGTTGGTGAGATGTATTTGATGCTTCTCGTTAAAGTTATGACTTTTAACCGATGGTCCATTTTGACGTTTGATTTGCGTGTTTGGATGTTTGGATGCAATTTGCTGTTACTGATGAGAGTGTTTGTGGGTTTTTTCTTTTCAATTTTTTTCATTATCATTAATGAACAGTATAGGCGAGTGAGTTATGGTGGAATAATTAGAACATTAAAAGCTGTTGCCTTTGAGTTCGCGTAGCACGATCGCTTAAGTTACTATAAACCAAACTATTTGCCCCTTGTCACAATGTGGTTTTGTGGGCATCGCTATGAGAAAACCTTAATTCCTCTCGTATTTTTTAGTATTTTAAAACAATTATATTAAATCAGTAGTAGGACGCTTCTGTCACTATAATCGCTTGCTGAATTATAAACAAACTGTATTAAAATTCTCTTTTGGGATTGTTTCATCCACCGTTTACCATTTTTTTTCTGTTATTGCAGCTTTTAATTCTTGGTGATGTCTGCATTTTGTCCCCACTACCAATTTTCAAAAACTTTCAAGTAGCTTCGGTCATAAAAGCTCTGTTTCTCTCAAAGTGAGTTGTATCAAAACCTTTCCTTCGCGTCTCAGCTTTATCCCTAAAGAAAGGTTTTAGTATTTGGGATGAGTAGCGTCTAAACTGGACCTACTCCAAGAAGTACTTCAGTAGCAAAATATGCGCTTTGCCGGTGAAGCGATTAAAACTGTTCACTTGGGTTTTGTTTTTATTTTTTTGGGTCCTCCATAACCGGCAGCCGAGTCCGGCAAGTAAGTAATCCGCTTACGAGAAGCAACACACAGCGCAACGAACGAACGGGCAAGATTTATGCAAGATTATCCCACACCTACAGCGTGCAATCTCAAGCGAGCTCATTAGTGTTAGCAGCTCGGTATGACCGGGCTCTCGAGCAAGCGCAGGTAATCAATGATGCTAAATTGATTCGTTTCGTTACCCTATGGGGAAGCACCACTCGAGACGCAAGCCCGATCCAGCTGTGCGAAAGGAAATCTAGTGTGTTGCTCTTTCGCTGTAGTCTTTCAAGTGTGCAACAAATCCTCTAGCTTCAATCCATTGCCGTAGTTAGACGGGATGTTGATTTTATGAACATTTTCCAACGAAAACTGAAACAATGCACTTGTACTGTTATGCGAAAACTCATATGAAACATCGAAAGAGAAAGAACGAGAACTACAGTTTGGCCGTATTCTGGATGACGAGTGCGCTCGAAAAAAGCCTACATGGACATCATGCAATAACGGCTAACATTGGACGGCCAAAACTCAGGACCAACGCATGCCAGGAACTGCAATATTCGCCTACGGATTCGTCATCTGAACGATGCAATCTGTATTGTGAAAGTTCTCGATTACTGCTGTTTAAAACGTTCTCGGTAGCAACGGTTGTCTAGCCGCAATTGCTCACTCTGAACTTTGGAGCGCATGCTTGCAGCATTGATTACGAATGTTGCGGTTCTGCTTTGATGGAGGCTCATGCATATGAAAGAATGCCAAATTGAAATTTCGAAAATTCAGAAACGGTGGGTTCACTTCGTATCAGAGCGTACAATATTGAGACCCGAGTTTGGTTGGATTGGATAGTGAGTTTTGCTTTAAGGAAACCGCTATATGTCCAGATACATAGCTACTGTGAGTCTTGCAAGTAAAAGCTGCTTGTTGTGAGCTTTCGTGCTACAATTTCTGTTTGACTTGATTTATTTGAGTACGATTCTAGCGACATATTATGCGACAACACATTTTTGTTCCATGTTGCTTGCAATTCCATTATATTTACAAATCCTATGGCTTTATTTATGTGTATCAATAAAATATATTCTCTAAATGACAGCTGTGTATGTGGAGCGTGAGGTGTGTGTTATCTCGTTTCGTCCACCGGTTGTCGCCTTGTTGTAAGTTCGCTGCTTTATCATGACAGTTGGCTTAGTTATTCCCGTGGTACAAACCCCCACCATCTCACCCAGCCTGAAAAGTGTCCTAGAGGCCGCCCTACCTACCTTACTGCAGATGGTCCCGTCGGGATTCATTTTATCACTGTTATCGTTTTCGTTTTGCGAGACGTTCCCGAATTGTTGACACCACGCAGTTGTTGGTGGCAGGCTAGCGACCACCGTTGCGGGAAGGGATGTCGGCAGTGGAAGTAATGAAAATTTAATGTATCAAAACTCATAAACTGTCAGCACCACGAGAACACATTCCCGGTGCCTATAAACCGTCCCTTAACGCGCTCCCACACATGCACCGCACTCCCCACGGGCCGTTCTGTCGCCAACGGAGAGAAGTTAGAAAATATCGACCGCTCGTTGTGTATCCTTTACTTTCACACTCACACCACATCGGTTCGGGTTCTGGGCAGGAAGCTGTAGAATCGCAAGCTAAAAGTGCTTGCTACATTTTATGTTATAATTCAAAATTCTTTAATAGAAAGGATTCGTTTATTCTTTCCCTTGCAAAACCTTTTCGTTGTGTTTGCTGTTTTACACTTTAATTGGCTCACTCAAATTAGACAAAATAATGGACGAATAAAAAAAAAACAAAGTGCGCTTCAAAAAGTTACAAAACTATGCAAACATGATTAAAATAAACAAAGAAAAAAAAGCTTCCACCATGCGTCATTCGGGATGGTGGCGGGAGAAAAGATTTTCATTTAATTATTTGAACCATTTCTTGCGCCCGAAATGTGTTCATTTGCAGTTTGTGCTTGCTTAATTATGTACCATTTCTCTACCTCTCTAGCACAGCCCGTGGCGCGAACGCAAGTTGTGCCGGTAAGAAGTGTGAGCTGGCGAATTTTTAAATAGGAAAAACTTATCAGATGTACCGCCTGTAACAGTCCCATTTGCAGCATCATGGCATGGGCGCACGAATGCCCAGCCACGATTCATGGTCTCCGAAGCTTCTCGGAAGCTTGCGTAGTTAAATTGAATAACGCAAAGCATTATGACGTCAGCAGTGGATAGCGTCTCCGGTAGCAAATATGTTACCCTGGTGCGGGCACAGCATCCACGTTCTGGCTTTTAATTCCGGCGGTACGCTAATTAAGAATAATATTTAATAACTGTAGTGTAGTGGAGATGTACTTTCGGGAGGTGATGAGGTAAAGGAGAAGTATCCTTCTATGGTGGGAAAAGGTGTAAGCGTTTTTGGAAGGGCTGCTTTTGCTGAAGATTGTGTGATTGTCTTGCGCACATGCAAGGTACGAGTGAAGCATCTTGCTGTGAATGCATTGTTGACCCAATTAAGACATGCATCGAGCTTTTTTGTAGCGCTGGCTGCTGGTAATACTGCTGAGGGTGCAAGATAGTTCCCTTAGTTACATGAAGACACTCCATAAAAAGCATTTTGTAAACTCCTTTTTTTTATTTTAATACTTCTAAAATCCTAATATCCTAAAATAGTTTTACCCTCAGCTGACATTTAACCGGACAGTTCCTCAGAAAATAAAAAAGCAAGTTGAAAAAAAACGGCACACCGAATGACTGCTTTTACTTCAGGCCGGTTATTGAAAGCTTTAATCCGGTTCGAGTTTCATCTTGTGTCATGCCTGCTGCTTGTCACGGAAGCCGATCGCCACAAGCGGTAATTATTTAAAAGCTTTTCTATGTAATTCGATAATCTGACGGGCAAATGCTATTCATTATTTATTTGCTATCAACTACAAGCTACTCATTTTCGCTGGACGGTGCTGGAAGTATAGTGAAATTGTTTCGCCTTAATTTCATGGTTAATATTTGCAGCTATAGTTTGGTATATTGCAACCCACAAAAGCTTACATGAGATAAAAGAAACCGAAACAAAGATACAAAGATAAAAGCAAGTTTGCTCTATGTAATGAGAAAGGGCGTGCAGGACAGTTGTCGAAGATACTGAAGTATCCGGGGCTCCTTCGTTCTATGAATAATCTGTTGGAGGAGTTTGTTCCTTCTCCAGATTCACCCCACCAAGGAATCTGGTTTCACTCGACCATAAAGCGGTAAACAATTGTTATCGCCACTCCTCCTGCTTGTGCTCGTTGGAGATCAGCTTTTATGGTTAAAAATGTGGTTCAGCTGAAAGGAGAATACCGGCAACGGGATGGAGGATGAAGGCCACCGCTAGTTCTATTCTTAGAACCATCGGTGGCGATATGTTACAGCCGGAGGAACGTCAAGTTATCAGACGCATGACAGGCGAAGCTGTGAAGCGAAGTGTACCATCAATCTCTCGGCTCAGGTTCCTACGGGCTACGGGCGCCAAAGTCGCAGGGACATTTCCGGTAGCATGTATATGTGCGATGTGTTGAACGTCATCGTTTCATCATCACATAGCAAGGACGTGTTTATATGTGTGGGAATGTGTGAGTGTGAACGATGAATAGCGAAGGAAGCACTCTTGAATGCCCCCACTCGAGAACTACAGAAGCTCACGTTTGGAAAGAGAAATTGCAATCGAGAGAGGGTCCGTATGCGGCTTTTCCTACCCACGCACACACACACACACGACTTGAAGGTTACTGTCAATGCATTAACGAAAGTGTCACCGTGGGAGGAATGCTCTCGAAATCTTCATGGATGTCGTTAGTTTCTGTCCACGCTGAAATAGAGGACATTTGTCCAAAGAGGTCACGCAATCATGAGCTTGGAAGGTGTCACCCAATCACCACAAAATGGCACATTTATCTCAATCTTTGCTTCAAACCCAGAGGTGGAAACACATTTACTTGAAATTAATTAAAATGCCTACCTTTGAAAGCCGTGATTAATGATACACCTTTTTTGTGTGTGCGTGTGTGTGTGCGTGTCTTGTAATCATAGCAACACGGATACCCCATTTTTGTAATTAGTTTTTGCCTGGCCCGCGGGTCATCATAGTAAGTCATAACTAATTTGCGTTTGCTTTGCGAATTTTGGGTACGCACAGTTTCCAAGTAGCGCTTTCCTTACGATTCCGATTCCATTCGAATGTAATGCCGGGGCCTTCATTTCAACGGAAGGTTTCTAATGACGGATTGATCCCTAAAGGAATTATCAATCACCCGCAGCGCGAGCAGTCTCCTGCTAGCAGCGCTTCCCGTTGTTGCAATACAAAATCGCCGATCGTGAGCCGCAGCAAAAAACAGCGAGGACACGTGACTTCTTTCGGTCCCTTTTTGTGGTCCGAACGGAGATTAGAAACACGTAATACGGACCCGGTTACCGAATGGTGCACCATTTTCCGAAAATGGCCCATCGCGCCGGCGGTCCCTCGTGCCTTCTTAGGAAGCAGGATCTGTGGATGGGCGAAAAGGCCCGTTCGAAAGTCATCGGTAGTGGCATACCACCGTATTTCGTTCGCTCTGTCGTTCTTCGTTTGCCGTTTTTCTGTCAGATGAGTTTACCATGGTGGTGGTGGTGGTCCTGATGGCCCTTGAGAGTTTGTATTACTTTACCTTTCGGTATTGGTGGTTTTATTGAAGAAATCCTTAAACGAAGTGGAACCAATACAGCAACACGACGAAAAGGAAACCTGTTTGTAATACTGCTGCTGGTGGGGACTCTGTAAGTTCTTAAAACACAGGACAACCGAAGGTATGAGTGTCGTAATGGGGGCTTAAATTTGTTCTCCCTTGATACCTTTTTCCCGTAGGCTGAATTGATCGGAGTTTCCATCCCCTAGTGCTGATCCCGATAAAGCATACTGACCCGAAAAATAAAAATCATTCACATTCTCGTTCAATGCCCGCACACCAAACGTTAGTTGACTCTTGTTGATCCCTTGGTTGGGTGTTGTGCGGGGTCGTTTGTCGAACCGTCGAAGCATAGGAGCTTTATTCGGAAAACATGTTTTCCGTCCCTTGTGCATCTTTTTCAAACGCGACTCTTCAGCGACCGATGACCGGTGGAACATTAATCTTTTTCGGATTCTTTGCACGCGGTCCCATGTACCTTCTTGTCCCGGGATACAGTGAGCTGATCCTTTTTTTTAAGGTAACATAACGTTTCGAGAAGACTTCATTACGACGCAACCCATAAGAATTATTGAACGTGGTTTAAGTTGTAATTGAAATTAGGGATCAATAATTTGTGCGAAGTATCATCTGGGAGATGTTTTTCTTATGTAATATTTTGGCTTTTCTTTTTTTTTATTTCATCAAACTTCCCCCCCCCCCTG
>KZ061586.1:490896-507670 GCA_002091835.1 Anopheles maculatus | reverse complement strand
TCGAACGATTCCGACAGCATGTTCGACACTCTCACCTTGCACTGCACACCGTCCATTGTAGCCCTCAACAGCCGTACCAGTTTCGCAGGGAAACCGTACTGCCGCATGATGTACCATAGCTCGGTACGGTCTATGGTGTCGTAGGCTGCCTTGAAGTCGATGAACAGGTGATGCGTGAGGATCTGGAGCTCCCGGCACTTCTGGAGGATCTGCCGTAGAGTGAAGATTTGGTCGGTAGTGGATTTCCCTCCAACAAATCCAGCTTGGTAGCTCCCGACGAAATCTGTAGCAAGGGGCGCAAGTCTGCAGAAGAGGATTCGGGACAGGATCTTGTAGGCAGCATTCAGGACTGTGATGGATCGGAAGTTAGCACAGTCCAGTCTGGCGCCCTTTTTGTACACTGGGTGAATAACACCCAGTTTCCAGTCGTCCGGTAGTTCTTCCTGGTCCCATATCCTAACAATCAGCCGATGCATAATCGCGGCAAGCCTCTCCGGGCCTATCTTGAATAGTTCAGCCACCAGCCCATCACTGCCAGCTGATTTGTTGCATTTCAGCTGTCTGATAGCACTGATGACTTCATCCAAGGATGGCGGGGGCACTTCGTCATTATCATGCTGGCCGTTGTAGTGTTGTTCTCCGCTGCTTTCTGCGCCTGGTCCGTTCTCTCCTGTATCCGCTCCGTTCAGGTGTCTGTTGAAGTAGCACTTCCACCTATCGATCACCTCTCGTTCGTCCGACAGGATATCTCCCTCCGCGTTGCGGCACATGGCGATCATGGGAGTAAAACCGCTTCCTGCCGCATTCAGCATCCTGTAGCTTTAAAACAATTTAAAGCTGTCAATTAAAAACAACAATAGAAGATGGGTATTATGAGACATGTACCTATCGTTAACACAAGAGTAGACACATCTTCTAAACAAAATACAATCAAAAAAACGAAAACATATTTTGTTTGTACTGCTACGTAAACCTTTTTCCTCAGTCATGAAGCTTTTTATACTACCAAAAGCCTTTCCATTTCGGTTTATGGAAATAGGATGCTATAAAGCTTCACCTAATGATGCTTTTCATCCAATTTGGAAGGTTACAATCACATCAATCACAGAATCTGTTAATATGTACAGCTTTCCAGTGTACTTAAATAGATACTAGCTAGCTCTCACGTCAGCTTACCAGCGTGCTTTGTTTGTAGGTTGGAAATCATTTACAAATGACGAAATAGAAACCATCATCCGGGGAAGGATTCATTTTTTTTGTCCAGTTTTGTTTCCGTGAATGGAGAAACCTTCTCTGTGGGATGGTGCCGCAAGAATAGGTTAACGTAGGTGGGACGTTTTCCGGCTGCTTTCGCTCTTCCTAGACATCGTTATCTAACAGCCACCTGTAGGAGATTGCAGCACCGTTTTTCCTCAAGCCATTGCTATGCAAAGGAGTCTATAGCGCTGGGTTCAGTTGACTTAGCTGTCGGGACGTTTGTAAAACAGGATTTCCCGGCGGGCAAGCTTCACCGCGCGCTGGCACAGCACTGATGCATAGTCTTGGTTCTGCCTCTCTGGCAGTGAAACAACGTTTGTGCCTCGATTCATTGTCAGTGTGTTTTTTGTTTTGCTTTTCGAAACCGGAGGCTCAAAATTCATTTGTCAAAGAGAAAGCTCTCAACCATTGCGAACGGTTTGAACGGGCCTTAAGCTTAAGCCCACGTCATTGGCGTCTCGTCATATGGCGTTTTGCGACCGTGCTCTGCTTGAAGTGGATGTACGGAAAGGGTTGGACAACAAGATGACAGGATGTGTACGCGCGCGCTCGTCGCTACCTTTTTGCAACCTTTTTTGAAAAGATGAACATAACAGCAAGAAGCAAACGCCGGCACTGGCAATCCGCCTTCGTTAGCAGTATTGGAAAGTGTGATGTAATGGGCCGGTTAGCCACAGAAGGAAACTTTCTTCTTGACTTAGGCACAACAAAACCCTATTGTGGTACAGCTTGTGTTTTGTACAGCTAACAACGAATCCGTTGAAGGCACGGATATGATATGACCTAGGCAGTAAGCATGAGTTGATTACTGGTTATGCAACAACGAGCATTCGTATTTAATTTGCGATCTCAAGCCATTTAAAGTAAGCGAGCAAGAGGGAAGAGGGAGAAGGGAGTAAGCGAGACAAAGGATTCCATTTTCTGCCGACAAGGAAGTAGTGATGTGGTGGTAAGACAAAAGATGATTTCAAGCATTCATACAGCTCGGTTAGAACCAAAAAATGGTATTAATATTCATCGTTGCTTGAATGAAAAATAATGTCGGATAGAATGACTGTGTTACACTGTACTAGAGTTGAGTCTCAGTCTATTGTATGTAAAATAATTATTGGGATGTAAGAAAGATAACCGTTCTCTATCGTTACATTAAAGGATTCTCCAAGGCGATGATGCAATTGGTAGACCGACGCGTAATTATGCTGGGAGCGGAGCACTTTCCAATTAACTTACTTATCGGCATAATTACTTTCAACTATTTAACAAGCTTTTGCAACCATTGCTATATGCACCACGGCAATGCTGCTAGATTAATGGTTGCATACACTTTCTCTAAACTTGTGATTTCGTCGCTAGGTTATACACTAATCAGCATTAGCTCTAGGAAAACATATGTTGGAAATTTAATGGGTTTGAAGTTTTGTCAGACTAACATTTGCGACAGTGATCGTTTGCTGATATTCTTGACGATTTAATCAAAGTTTCTTAATATGATAGGGCATACATGTCGCGCTCCTTTCCTGGTGATGATATGAAACAGTCCTTTCTGCTACTGGTAAATAAAAAGTCGATTATATCAGAAGAATGGAGTTGAGATATCCAGGTTCCCTGTTTCAGTGCATCACTATATGCATGATTTATTTATTACTAGTTCTGAATAAGATGTGTCTTACATTACTTTTGCAAAAAAAAAACCCTTTTTATATATTCATGCTATAACTTCATGAAATTGCAATTTTCGTGCTGTAGAATGTGAATTAATAGACCTGTATAAAATGTACCATCATGCAAGTAACTCTCTACCATTAATATCGAATCCTGTGGATAGGCAAACGAATCTATCAGCATTTTTTGTTTTTTCGTTTCACCCCACTGCACCACACTATACCGCTAAATCGTACATCCAGCACCAACTGCCCTACATCGGAACCGTGCCGCGCACCCCGAATGCTCGGTGCTGGCTGGCCGCATTATTACGAGATGTGTTAATATTCATGACTCCCAGCCATTGCCTACCTCGACGTACTTCGAACGGTGGTAACTGTTCCTATTCAGCCCTCCGGAAGGTCAGGCTGATGACGATGCCCATGCATAAAGATGAGCCGTTGAAATAAATAAACTAGAACAAGACATCGGGCAACTCGTCCGGCAGCAGCAGCGTCAGATTTACCGCGGGAAAATGCGTCCAGAGCAAATCATGTGGACGGGGCGGTTTTTAACTCTTTTCGACTCCTTCTCGCACGGTATGGGAAAGGATGATCAATATTCAACTCATGATTGGTGCAAATCGTAAAAAAAAATGGACCGGATTCTGATGAGCCGAGCGTTCTCGATTTAATGCGCCATCAGCTGACAGCGGGTGCCGCCAGGGTACGTTGGTTGTGTCCGTAGGTCACCTCGTGGTCGCTCACTGTGCAAACCCTTGGCAACGTAAAATTGACGCCTTTTCCACATACCCACATTCATTGTCGTCAGCGTTACGTGTTCTACGTTTTGTGTAGTTGCTCTGTAGTTGCGATGTTTTCCTCTGCTTTAGTTCGCTCTTCCTGCTATAAATCCTCTTTGATTCAATGGTTTATAGTACACAGAAGTGGAGGTTCAAGAGACTGACTGGCTTAAGCGCTAGTGGAATGGACATAAAAATCATTTCAACCGATGAAAAGCTCGTACCTTTTCTACGTGTTCGTGTACGTTCGATTATCGTATGCTAAATCCGTAATCCTTGACTGATAGCGGTGATAATGTGTGACGAGACAGAATTCCCTCTCGACCCATTGATGGAAGGATTTGCATAAAAATTCTTGGAGAACATACGTACACAGAGCGTTAAAATGTCACGTGAAAACATATCCTGTTAATGTCCCAGCAAAACAAGACCACCATAATCAATGATATTTCGTTTGTCTAGAAAAGTATTCAATTGTTTTAAAGAACTTCTATTGATTAAAGTCCTTATATATGTCTAATTCTAATATGCTAATTGGTATGGTGTAGATAACATTTTTTTCAACGTCAAACGCATATTCAATTCAGTAACAGCTTTAATGTCATAGTTCCTTGGTTCTTGGGAACGCTAGGACCGTTTCAGACTTGAGCAACAAACTCTATCTTTGGCAGACCATCAGCAGCACCCTTTTTCTAATGATAAGCAAAGTCCCAATTTCATCACCTTCATCCCAAGTCGAATCCGAAACGACGCATCGTGTCATGGCACGCATTAAGCCATCCTTCTTCGGGTCTACCATACCTCCGGAAACAAAACGTTACATAAATCAATGTTTTAAAGCGTCTTAGTAGACTGTTTGCCGAACTAAATACTACTTTCTCGTGCGTGAAACAAATACACCGAGCGCCAAGGATCAACACTAAGCGAAAAACATCAGGAACTTTGATACTTCCCTATTTTTTTTTGTTTGTTTGTTGGGAAAAAGGAACGAAAAATGCACACCCTTTCATTCATAGGTGAAATAACACCAAAAATAGGGATTTAGCTAACTGACAGAACCGTTGATTTGGGTTGATTTCGCTTTAAGCAAACCTTAACCTTCCTTTCCCAGCGAACCAAACCACCCGACCCGAACCCTAAACAAATGTTAGATTAAGCAAATATACACACACACACACGGGCACACCCGGTATCTTTCGGTCCATGTGGCTAGAGATGATCCTGCTTTTGCCAACCCACAACCCGAACCCCGAACCGTGTGCGGAGGATGATGCTTTTGAATATATTTTGAGTGAACGCTTTTGTTCGTTCATCTGTTTGACAGAGTGTTTATCCTTCCTTTGGGCGGACTTTCCCTCGCGTACTTCTTGCTTCGTACCTCAGCGATCATCAATGTACGGATATGGTCCCTCCAGCTACAGCCCACAGCATGTGGATCCAGGTGTAGTGAGAAATAGGAACCGTTTAGCACCTTCCGACACTTACTTTCGCTCTGCTGAACAATCGACAATGTTGGGCGGATACGCCAACAGTAAAAATACTCTGTCCGTCGATTCGTTTGAGATACCGTCCTTTGATCCTTCCCTTTCACCGTGTACGTAGTAAAAGCTCAAAAGTCATGATTTTACACGACCAATAGCTTTAGTGTGAAACTGCTTAGTGTGCTTTTAAGAGAGAGAGAGTGTTATCGTTTTGTCAAAATGCATAGTTTCTGATATTAATCATATGGTAGCATGAATAAGAAAGAATGATTGCGTATAATAAGTTAGACCCCCGAAATGGGACCATTACGCAACAAACTGTACTTACCCATCTTTCCAACGGAAACAAGACAACATTGTACAAGCGAATACGTTGCTTGTGTCGCAAAAACGGTTCCCGCCAACCAAAACCGACGGACCGAAGCGCGAATCGTACCGATCCCGACGGGTGAGCAATTAATAATTGAGTGGACGATTATAGTTTACATTTTCGCACTATAGTGGCCGTTGTGTCACGGGGCGAAACGATATCAGATGACCCGAACATTAATCGAACAGACCGTGTACGATACCGAACGGCCCCACGAACATACGTGGCGCCTGGTACGGAGTTGAGTGACACCTTCGACTTTCGGGGCGATAGACCAGCAGCAAATAAACATTTATTCGTTTCCGAAATGGTGTCCTCTTCTTTCTATCTCTTTCCTTTGTTGTCTCTCTGTCTCGCTTTATCTCTGTTTCCTGCACGTAACCCGCTAGACATACTTCCACTACCGCTTAATGACATTTTGACCAAATTGGAAAATGGCGAGCAGTTTGCAATGGTACGTCAGCCGATGGGCCATGAAGTATGCATGAAGCAGGGAAGCAGTAGAAAACTTACCCTTGTTGGAAGATAGTACTGGTGATTGTTATCGTTTCGGTTGTGTTAGAATTTTCTATACTGTATTGATATTGTTATGCAGGTTAGTGCTTATTTAATCCATAGTATAATGGTTTAAATGTTTGGACCATGCATTCCAATGGTTCATGGCTCTTTTTTGACGTTTTGTTATTCAGGCTTTTAACTAATACATCTTCCTTAAGCTAGAATTTTACTTCATGTTGATAAATGTTTGATACTATAAATGTTTCTGATACTATAAAGTCAAAACTTTGACACATATTGACACACGATATTCGATGCGATGGAAAACGATGCGCAATAACTAGAATGGCCATAATAATGCACATATATGCCAAAAAATAAAGCGCGGTACCGTCGTGCCTAGGACGATGACGGCAGCGGTGCGTCAAAGTTTGACAAGCGGTCGTCGTGGTGGACGACGTGCCTCTTCCGAATTCTATATTTGGACAGGTAAAACCGATCACTAATGGTGGATCGTTACCGGGTGTTGGCCAGAATTGGATTCGGGTGCAGTTCTGATTATTGCTGATCACCGGTGTTAGTGTTATTGCTATTGGAACTTATTTACTTTGTCCAATTAACTGCCTGTGACGTCCGTGCCGGGCTGTGCAGAGCGATGGCAGGGCAACCACCATACTACATCCATACTACCAGCCCTAGTGCAAAGACATTACAATCGCAAACACTGGTAAGGCACTGGGCAGCGGGTGGAACTCATCGTTGGCGAACTTTATTTATATTTCTATTCTCCGTCACACAAAACCCCGTCCACCCGTTCAAGGACGACACTAGCGGACCAGGTTAGCGGAGGCAAATGCGAAATAGGTTTTACGCTTAATTGCGCTAACCGATTGTCCGTAAACACTCAACTCCGTACCAGGCGCCACGTATGTTCGTGGGGCCGTTCGGTATCGTACACGGTCTGTTCGATTAATGTTCGGGTCATCTGATATCGTTTCGCCCCGTGACACAACGGCCACTATAGTGCGAAAATGTAAACTATAATCGTCCACTCAATTATTAATTGCTCACCCGTCGGGATCGGTGCGATTCGCGCTTCGGACCGTCGGTTTTGGTTGGCGGGAACCGTTTTTGCGACACAAGCAACGTATTCGCTTGTACAATGTTGTCTTGTTTCCGTTGGAAAGATGGGTAAGTACAGTTTGTTGCGTAATGGTCCCATTTCGGGGGTCTAACTTATTATACGCAATCATTCTTTCTTATTCATGCTACCATATGATTAATATCAGAAACTATGCATTTTGACAAAACGATAACACTCTCTCTCTCTTAAAAGCACACTAAGCAGTTTCACACTAAAGCTATTGGTCGTGTAAAATCATGACTTTTGAGCTTTTACTACGTACACGGTGAAAGGGAAGGATCAAAGGACGGTATCTCAAACGAATCGACGGACAGAGTATTTTTACTGTTGGCGTATCCGCCCAACATTGTCGATTGTTCAGCAGAGCGAAAGTAAGTGTCGGAAGGTGCTAAACGGTTCCTATTTCTCACTACACCTGGATCCACATGCTGTGGGCTGTAGCTGGAGGGACCATATCCGTACATTGATGATCGCTGAGGTACGAAGCAAGAAGTACGCGAGGGAAAGTCCGCCCAAAGGAAGGATAAACACTCTGTCAAACAGATGAACGAACAAAAGCGTTCACTCAAAATATATTCAAAAGCATCATCCTCCGCACACGGTTCGGGGTTCGGGTTGTGGGTTGGCAAAAGCAGGATCATCTCTAGCCACATGGACCGAAAGATACCGGGTGTGCCCGTGTGTGTGTGTGTATATTTGCTTAATCTAACATTTGTTTAGGGTTCGGGTCGGGTGGTTTGGTTCGCTGGGAAAGGAAGGTTGAACACTGTTATTGGTTTAGTGGTGTAGTGCACGGTAAACATGTTAAGTGAAAAGGATTTGCACATTTTGCGCATAAACATGTTTGATTGATCGATTAAACAAAAGATCATGATGGTTATAGCTAAGGATCGTTGAATATGTTAAGGTAATAAGAATGGTGTTAGGTAAGTTGTGTTAGTATTAAAAAAACGACTTCCCGTACGCCAGACTGCAAATTCTTCATCATCATTCATTGCTGTATATTGCTTTCAATTCAACTTATTGAAATTTCCAATGTTAAAGTGACATTCCAATCTCGTCAGTTTTTTCCACTCCAGTAAATACAATATGAATTGCAAAATAATAAAGCGTAAACAAAGCCAGAGCTTATGGTGTACTATTGTGCAATATGTGCTTGTGGTTTCAAACTTCATTAGGTTGTCTAATATTGGTTTGAAATTTCTCATTTTTCAATATACTTTTTTATCCTGTTACATAGCTCGCAACGCCTCTACCATGCTAAAGCACTCTCATTGTGGTTACCTGGGCAATGCACCAGTGCGCCATGCTATGCATTCCATTTCAAATAATGTGTACGCGTGTTACTAAGCCTTCTGCACCTCATGCCATAAAGGAATGCAGCAAATATTCGTGTGGAGTTCATTAATCTTACTCACCACCATGCATACCTAACGCGTGCCGGTGAATCTGTATTGAAACTGAATGCAATTATGAACCAGGCCGGAACAATATCGGTGGAAAATTATTGTTAAACTACTCCGGTACGCTTCACTGAACCGGACGGGTTCAGAAATGTTCACTTTTGTTTGTTAAATATCGTACCATATGGTCGAGATCTTCTTGAAGCAGTATAATCAACGTGGATGTGTATATGCAAACGTTTTGGTTTGATGATATGGTGATGGTTCATGGTTTCAGTCACATGTGGATCCTTCCTATGGATCCTTGTTCCAGCAAAATTCCTATTGAAAAGGATGATTGTGAAACATTTCTAAGAGTCCGAAATCTAGGTCAGTAACATAATCCGAATTTCGAGTGGTTAACTTCGAGCAAATTGGTATGTTATTTAATTAAAAAACTTAAATTGCAACAGAAATGCAATAATGTGAGGATATACTGCCTTTATGTAAAAGCACATGCAAACCCAAATGAAAATAAAATGTTAAATAGACGTTCGATAGTAATTGTTATCGATTACAAAGTATATTTTTTCAAAGTAAAATACAATCGACATCGACTGAAATGCGTACATTCAGAAATGAAACACAAAGCATGCACCAACAATGCCTAACCAGCAGCTATTCATTCCTCTTTTTTAACGACTCCACGTGTCCTCAAACAATCCTAAACATTTCTATATGGTTTGTTTTTTTTTCTATTGAAGAATTTATTTTTATAACAATGCACAGGCATTCAACGATGTATTCTCACATTTTCTAACTCACTCACATTACAATACTATGTCTCATTGTGCATCGAAGAGCTTCTTTTTCAGGAACCTACACCTTACCAGTAACTCCGTACATGACATGTTACTGCTTGCGGAGGAATTTTAAAGCTTTCGCAATGTTTCTAATTATGGGTTGCAAAAACAGCTTTCCCATTTTTGTAGTTGCACTCCACTACGAACATCATTAATGGAACATTTTTATGTAATAAAGGCGGTTTTTCCCCCGTGCACCCTTTCCAGAAAGCAGAGGTTTGATGGAGGTGATGATGAAGCAGGTATGATATTTACGAACCAAACAAAAAGCTCCCTTTGTGAAAAATTGTATAACATTTAGCTGCGCCGTAGCATACAAATGCCATTGAATGTAGCTGATTTTTTTTTAATCCGTAATATTTTAAATTCAGTTTGGTTTTAATTTTAATCATTATCAATTCAACAAAAAAAATGTAAACTTGAATTAATCTTTACTGTATGGTGTGTTGCTTTAATAATGATTGTTCCCACATGCAGTATGTGCACACTGTTAAATTAAAAGCCTTCCTTTACATAAATAACACCGAAGCTGAAATCTGTTCCAGTTACAGGTTCAGCGCTTCAGGGTTTCATAATAATATCAGTTATTTTGTGAGCTTTATCATCATCAAACCGTTGCGGTTATATTACCATCACAAAAACAACACTCGGTTCTGTTTGTTTGCCAGGATGAAAATGAGAAAATCCCATGCCATGCGGTTTCATTGTTCTCAGATTGAAATATTAATGAAATATTTTTACACTAACTTTATACTTTCCACAGATTCGCACTCCATTTGCATCGATTTACTTGTTCGTGTAAATAATAAACTACGCAATTGCTTACCACAAAGCAATAATTTGTGATGGTAGCCTTTTAAATCCGTTTTACAGAAAATTTTTCAATATGTTGTGTACGATGCACCATGTGCCACTCTTATTAACATGTACAGTGTTTTCTGATTCAATTATGTTCAGTAATGTGATTGCGCAACGTCTCCGTAAGAATATCTTTAACATGTAGCATTGTCATTAATTTTCATCGAAGCTCGTTAGAATCGTATTGTTGTATCGCGAATGGGATTACACAACAACTTGTGCCATTCGTTCATTTGCGTGGCCGTAATCGATTAGCGTAACTCCACAAGGGGTTATTCAAACAGACCGGATCATCTGTCAAAATCGATGGTATTGGTGCAAAAGGGTCCGGACGGATTTGCTCTTAGTTCGCAACAGTACACAGTAAAAGCCATGACCCTTTGCCGGCATTTTGCTCCGGATGGACGAAGAGATACGCTAATTAGCGCTAATGGTTATTCGGGCACAGTGGGTGATAGGATTGACGTTGTTGGACCGATGCCCTGAACGAAGAATGGTGCATAACATTGTTGCAAACACGGGCCGACAAAATCAATCACCGGGGTAGCTGTGACATTTTATCTGGCCTTGACTAACATCCAGCAAAAGGAACAACAGTGGCTTTAACTGTTGCGGTGAGTGCTGTAACTTATTGGAGTTAGTTACCATTTTTATTAAAAGGAATGAAAAGTGATAACAGTAGGTTCTTTATGTAATTTCAGAAATCTAAAGTTACTAAAGTAACAGCAACATCTTGTAACACAACTTCGAATTCACTCTGCAGTACTCACAAACCACGGGACAGCTAGCGGATGAATCAAAAATTGAAACCTTCACGAGAGAAGCGGAAAAACTGAAACCCCTTCAGAAAAGGTGAAGGTTAAGTTTATGATCCTTTTACGGAGGATTCACCGAATTCATTCGATAAAAAATAAGAGCTGGTTGGCTGGCTTCCCAAAATATATCTTTCCGACGTGCTGCTGCACGTACGATCCCCAAACGGAAGGTTCCATCACAATCCAATTAAACTACCACACAATCAAATTGCGGCCTGTTGAAACATATCCCTTTTTGTAGCGAGAAAAGCTCTCCTTTTCTGGAAGGCTCACTCAGTTGCCTACCAATATGGGTACCACCGGTCGCGTGTTTGTTTTATACACTTTTGGTGTCCTCTCAAAACGCTTGACGAAACATGGTATAGAAAGAAACGTTAGCAATGTACTTTAAAATCCAAAAATGGTTCATAAATGTAGCGTCAGTAAGAGGGCCCCGGCTACATGTAGAAAGCCAACTTTGTTTATATTACGGTTCTTTTTGTGTGGGTTTTTGGAAAGATCCAGCTCCAGGGACAGAAAAAGTTTTAATCTAATTTTAAACACATTTCCGAACCGATCGTTATCGGTTGGGCGAACAACATCCGGTTCAATGGTGTATCGCACATCTCTCGCTGTTATGTCATAATTGGGAGGCGTGGGTACTGTCATGGCCACCATCAAAACTGCAACCGGGTATGGGATGAACAAAAAGGAATATGATTGCTACCAATCCCGGACCAGATAAACCCACTGTGGATATTGGGAGAGAAAATTGATTGGAAAAAAAGCGAAGAAAAGGTCTACCGGGAGCTCGGGATGATGTTGGTGGTATAATATTGCTCGATTATTTATGAAGAAGCTGACCCAACAAACGGGAGGACGCTACAGGAGACGCTACAATAGTACCGGCCGGATGTGGTGAAGCTCATAAAATTTGTGTGGGTTTTTGGAAAGATCCAGCTCCAGGGACAGAAAAAGTTTTAATCTAATTTTAAACACATTTCCGAACCGATCGTTATCGGTTGGGCGAACAACATCCGGTTCAATGGTGTATCGCACATCTCTCGCTGTTATGTCATAATTGGGAGGCGTGGGTACTGTCATGGCCACCATCAAAACTGCAACCGGGTATGGGATGAACAAAAAGGAATATGATTGCTACCAATCCCGGACCAGATAAACCCACTGTGGATATTGGGAGAGAAAATTGATTGGAAAAAAAGCGAAGAAAAGGTCTACCGGGAGCTCGGGATGATGTTGGTGGTATAATATTGCTCGATTATTTATGAAGAAGCTGACCCAACAAACGGGAGGACGCTACAGGAGACGCTACAATAGTACCGGCCGGATGTGGTGAAGCTCATAAAAAAGACGGTAACAATGGGGCTACGGTCAGGACTTTAGCTGACCAGTTGCAACTACCTAGGCAGGGGGGGGTCTGGCCCCGTCCTCGTTTGGGGTGACAAAAACGCGGGAAAGGAAAACCCCCGTCACACAAACTTCGTAATCATCATCACGACCTGATGATGATTTCTTCATCAGGAGTGACAAGCGAAATGATTCTATCTTTTGCCAACCCGCAACCGTCACCGCAGTTCTGGGAAAGGTCATTTTAGAGTACGCTTCTTGCGCAAAAGTTTCTCAAATAGGAAGTGAAAGTGAGCCGGCCTATGTTTGTTCGGGTCTCTCTCTCTCTCTATCTCTCTGCCATTCTTTTGCGTGCCATTTGCGTGTATGAGTATGTTTGTAGTCAGTTGACCTTCGCACTCTAATACCTCTCATCAGGATCGTACACAGACGCTTGCGATCCGAACACATCTTTGACCCTTTTTAACATCAGCCCGAACCCATTTTGACACTTTCAGCTGTCAAAAATCAACCGGCACCGGGTATTCTTTCAAGCAAACCGCATCCATTCCGATGTCATCCAAACGGGACGGGAATCGAAAAAGAATGATCAAACTTTCGAGGACACTTGAATTTCGCAATAGAGATATACATGTATATACAACTCGTCGCAAAACGACCACAGCCTCGTCGGATCGTACAGCTCATTGTAAACTGTCAAAAACAGGCGCCAGTCACTTCAACAGTCCGTTCCTTCCGTTCCTTGTAACGCCGCAAACTTAAGATGCTGTGCCGGGTTTCGTTTATCTAACTTTTCCAAAACCGGCCCCTCTGTTTTGTTTCGGTTTCTACTGTGTGTATCCTTTTTTCGGTTAGAAACTACTACATTCCCATTATTTGTTGGGTTCAAACGCTGCCGCGGGGGTTTGACGATGCTCAAATGCCAAGACGAAGCAGTTATCGCATGTCGTTGATCCGATGTTATTGTTGGCGGCTACCCCAACAGCGGGCTGATCCATGCATAATTTGATGTTGTGTTTTTGTTCTGGTTTGAATATTTCATGTGGTTCGGTTAACAGGAAATACTAGACCATGTCGTGCGAAAATATTTATTTTGCATTGCTGTTCATGGCATTGATGCTGTAAACTTGTTTACGAACTTGACGGTTAAGAAATTCTAGGAAAGGGGAAAGAATTGTTCTCTTGTGTTTTTTCATAAGTAAAAGCACCCACAAATTCCAATGCTTTGCATGTTTTGGTCAATATTTTTATCTATTTAATCGTTTTTATTTTCTGTTATACACAAATTTTAAAATAGAAAAGACAAAATGAATGAAGAACAAGCACAAAAAAGCACTTTTAGGTGCTATAATATTATTACAATGGACGGCTGAAGCACCCAAATGAAATTAGTTCAATAATTCTATTTCGTTCCGCAGCGATCAAAATGGCGGATATAGTTCGCAAACAGTGCCTTCGAAAACAGCAGTGAACGTTTGCCCACTTTAATAAAGTGTTTTTAGGGATGGCACAAAATATGTTTCTTTCCATAATAGCGCGCATCTCTCGCGTATACTACATTATCTATCTATTCCTTCCATCTGCTCGCTCGCCTAGTAGCTTTTCGGGTTCTATTTTCATCAACTTATCGTTCAAATGTGAAATGTGATTTTGGTCGTCTTTTCAGAGAATATGACCCAAACGGCACCGGGAACGATTCCCCAACGGCATTCGAACCGGAGCACGTACTTTGTTGAAGCACACGGACGACAACAACAAAAAATGGTATCAGCTGTAGAGTGGGAAAGATGAGCATATCCTATATCAATAGTGAAAAGTTTGCCGCGTCTTCTGACCCACCAACCCAAAGCAAGATGACGCAAGCATTTTGACATTTTTGACACGTGTGATCTTGTCCTTAACCTTCGCATCACGTTAAAAGGATGAAAAGTCAATTAGGCTCTTCTGGTGCAAACGAAACCGAAGGTCACTAAGTGGTGTTATGAGCCGCAAGTAATGTTGAAACGATGGACATCGGAATAAAAAAATCGTGTACAATTTCTAAATAATTACCAAGAGTGCAACAAGTAGGTAGGGATTGTTTTACGAACCAAGTTTCTGATGCGGATCGGCGGGTTCTTGCACGTTTTGACAGCAGGTCACAATGAAAGAGATGGATCTTCCCTTGACAGAAAAAAACCCTTTGTAATTATTGAGACAGTAGAAAAATAAGAAATAATATTTGAAGATAGCGACAATTCTCTTCATCTGTTTACAGCTTTTAATACTTTTTCTAATACGAGGATATTAACAAAGTTCTACCTTTTGTTTCGTTTGCAGCTCCCTCAACTCTGGACACTTTCTTTCCCATCGTTTGGTGCGCCGATCTGCAACACGCTTTAATGACCACTTACGTTAATTTGCTGTCACGAACGCTAACGGACGGTCGCAACGGTGAGCGTCGAGCGTGGAGTCAAGCGAACCGGACGGTAAAAAGCAATCGTACCCATATTCCGCTGCTGGCAACGGACTTGTAACGAGCCCTCGAATGTACCACAAGGACGGAACCGTAGATGTGAAGCTATTAGCCGACCTTGGGTACATAGCCGACCGTCTTCGGAACCTCGAACAGAACTGGGATTTGACCGAGCTGAAGGATTTGCACCGGCGCATCGTACTGAAGTTTGACGATCCTCCCACGAGCGTACTGCGGATACGCGAGGCGCTCGCTTTCTCGCCGACGGTGCCACCGGGTTCCCCAGAACAGCAGGAGCAGGAAGTGCCAGAGAAGGAGGAAGAAAGGGCATCAGTGGTGATCGTTTCCGATCAACAGACACCGTGTGTCGTAGTGGAAGAATGTCCAGAAGTTTCTGAAGCATCGAAAGAATCGAACTGCAGTGAAGATGTTAATGCTAGTAGTCAAAAGAGCATCTGGGACGTTGGAAATGTTGACGAAACAGTACGTAAACTAGACCAGTTAGAGGATCTAGTGATCGCTTTCTATCACAGTTGTGGTCGACGCCATTCCGGGTGTAAGGTGGAGCTTTCGGGCAGTGTAACAGTACGAGACAGTCCCGAACACAGTCGGGCGCGAACGAAACGAACCAAAAAGAAACATTCGACCGTTAAAGCAAACGAAGGGGTGGATCCGGCATCATCATCACATCAACAAGGTCAGCAAACCCGATCCTGATCGTACTATGAACCAAGGCACCGACCTGGACCAGGATCGGGACCAACTCGCGCGTCTTGCAACATCGTCCGCATCGTCCGACACCGGTACCGTGCCGTGTATCGACACACGACAAACGTCGCAGCCGTTACGTTCGATCCACAGCGACTGCGGCAGCTCGATCGGGCCTGGATCGCTCGATCGAGAACCAACGCTCGACGACGAGGAAGACACGGTTACGTTGACGGCGGAAACGAGCAGTGAATGCTGCAGCCAGCAAACAGTGGTAGCGTTGGCGGAGACAGGGCCATCGCCCGTCCCTGACCCGACCGAAACCGTCGTCGGCAGCGATACGACCACCGACGACGACAACGACGAAAACGACGAGGACGGTGATACTGGAGGTTCGGGTGCGGATGCCAACGATGAGGCGGACCCGGGCGACACGTGCACTAGACGATCCACACTAGAGAAGGATTCGTCACCCTCGTCCCGGCGGTGTTCGCTCGGTGGCGAGTTTGAAACGGACCAGAACAGGCGCCTCCGACGTCGATTGTCCGAGCTGACGAACAACTTCTGCACGCCAAAGCAATTTCAGCAGCTGTGTGACAATCTGGACAGCATCACCGACAACGATCTTAAGCTGCTTATTAGGGAACTGAAGAGGAAGATCGAATTTGCCGAAAGGATGAACTGGCTGTGTAAGTAGAACATTCATGCTGTACGTAGCTTGGATTGGTTGCCTGAAGCGCTGATTCGATGCTAGGGGAGTTGTAGCTGGTTAGTTGTATTGTTTTATAAAGTCTATTGTGTTTTGCAACGACGAATACGGCACTCCTTCGTCCTGTCGTTTAACGAGCATAACGATGTTCGACGATCCGTGATACGCACTAATTACCCGGTTGACCTCATTCATTGAAATCCGATATTCCCATATCCTTATCTGTTTAATCATGGGCGTGTGCTACCACCGAATCGAATGAATAGACATACAGGCAACACACGATGGATAAAGCACCCCCATCTACGGGCCCAATTTTCGACAGGTCTAATCCCGACCGGCGGAAAAGGTAATTTGTTCTTTGATGGCCAATCGTACGTGAAGCTGTCGCTTTAGGTTACGATGTACTAAACACCGCACGTAATAGATACCGTGCCCGGAAGA
>KZ061586.1:342539-490861 GCA_002091835.1 Anopheles maculatus | reverse complement strand
AAGAGCGGGCGTCACTTATCCTTCCCCTATAAATTGCTGTGCTCGAAAGTATGCTCCCGGTTCATAAGCCGCCCATGCAAGTTTTTGAAGGGTGTGGTGGGCATCCAAATCATATACTAAGGCGATTGTACCGTGTGAGCTAGAGTACATGACTAGCATATAGCCTATCCGGTAGCTTAAATTTTTAGAGGCAATTTAACGACACAAGCTAACGCTCGTTCTACGATGAGCTAGAAAAAGAAGCACGCACAATGAAGCACGCAATCGCGAAACAAGAGCTCGTAAACAGTCGCATAAAGGCATTATGTCTTACGAAGTTGCCCAAAAGAAAGAGGCCGAACTGTAGGGGACGGTGGCATAAAATCGGTAGGCTTTATCAGTTCGAATGTTTCGTCGTGCACAAGATCGTTCGAGCCGAAGAGGAAAATACAGGCTAAACACGAAAAGGATATTGAAAGCTTAGTTTTATTTCTTTAGCTCTTGCGCTGCTTCTGCCGGTGCTTGCCCGGAGACGAAATCCATACAGAGCTCAAAATCAAATAAAATTACTTTATTGCTTGTACCGTAATTTGAAGAACGGTCAGTCGTAGGACGTTGGGCTACTAGCAAAAAATAATAATGTAGCCTCGATTTTCTCAATGCGTTTCTGTCCACCAGTGCGAACCATCGATAAGCGATTAGACAAACGATTTGGTTTGTTGGGAAATTTAGCTAAGGACAGTCTGGCAGGCAAATCCAGCAACACAGCTGTGCACCAGTTTCGATACAGGATTGTTTCCGTGACCAAATCATGACAAGGTTGGAGATTTTATTTTCTTTCCTCGAATCACAAAAGACCAAGTTCGTTTGTAAATCCGAGCAAAAGATTGCTTCGTGGGAGCAGATGTTTTTACACATGGCGTTGTTTATCGATGATGATGCTTGAATTAGGTTGAATTGGGAATTGTTTTGCACCAAACAAGGCAACTAATGTACTGATAGTTGTGTGCCGCTAAAAAGGATCAACATTTTTTTTCTTGAAGCTTCAATTTTTGCTCATTAAACATCCTTTTAAGTATGAATATTTAATATCAGAGGCAACAATGTTAGGATATGAAGAAACAAAAAGGCAACATTACGCTACCCAAACAGTTGGGAATAAAGCTAACAAACCCTGCATACAAAATTCCAAACCCAATTCAGGTAGCAACGTAATCAATCTTACCAGCAGTAGCTGTTTGGTTGGTAATTTTGAGTATATCAGAACCTCAGAGCAATACTGGCGTTAAAATTTCCTGTACAGAAAAAAAGAAAGTCCAACCCGTGTGATGGAACCACTCGAGACGAGCGCAGATCAATAACTGCCTTCGCAATGGTATAAAAGGATAATTGGTTGCAAAAGCTATCGTGAGGGTTACATTTTATCCACTTTTCACTGAATACCCGCCATATGCTTTTTTGCTGCTATCTGTTTATCTTAACGCCGCACAATGGAAACCGCTTCTCACCGCCCGGGAAATGATCACACGATACATGGTTCTCGGCTCCGTGGTCCGGCACCATTGAAGATTGATGGTTTGACAGTTGAAACTGGTAGATAACGTGAATGATAAAGAAGAATTCGTTCGAACGGGTTCGTGTACGTTGTGCGAACCGTCGAATAGAGCTAGAACCTTCATTATATAACTCGTAGCGTTGTAAATTTGGCATGGAATAAATGATAGCACTGGATGACCATTGACGTAGAAGACGCGGGAACAGCCCATCGATCTCTCTGGCTCCATCGTTTCGTTTCTCACAAAGGAAAAATGGAAAATGCTTTAAACACAAACACACAAACACACATACGCATGTTAACAGATCGCCCCATAACTAATGATCCCGTATCATAATGGGCCGGTGCTTTGCGTTATTGTGTCTGTTTCACCTCATTAAAATGTATTTGTTTTTTTTCGGATCAGCGCAGAAGGTTTGGTGCGTTAGCTCATCTGGCGTCAGCGGTAGCAGTAGTAGGGGGACGCCGTGTGCTTCATTAAATTGTGTGCCACAATGTGGAGCGTATCTATCATCTTCTCCGGTTTCGCGAACATTACTGGTAATCATGATCCCGTCGCAAAAAGTGATTCGATAATTTATCCCCATCAATTATGTCATTACGGGGCGTAGCGATTTTATTTAAGGGGCAGGATAATGTTGGAAATGTGTTGGCTCAGATACGCACACTACGCCCAGGAGACGAGCGTGCTTTAATTTAAATCATAGTGTTCAAAGTATTTGAATTTGTTGTGCGTTTAAAGATGTATGTATTAGAGATGTGCACAATGAGTAAGAGTGAGTGAGTGATTTTAATCTTGCAAAGGAGTTTATAGTTTCAACTCAGCATAAAGATACACTACAACACTTTTCGCGGATCGCCAAAGATATTTAGTTTAATTTATCGGCTCGTATCACGCACTTGCTGTTGCTTTCAACAAATAAACAACATGATCAACCGTAAAATGTGACAGCAGAGCTCTCGCTGCTCCGGAGGACTTACGTCAAATCGGGAAATGTCAAATTGCTTTGTATTCCACCACCTGGTCTCATATAATAGCCTTGTCCTTGGCTACGTATTGGTGTGTTGTTTTTGCAACAGACGTGGAAAGTTTACTCGCTCTCAATTCTGTTGTCGGTCAGTTTTCGGCGCGCCTCTGTGTATCGTTAAAACCACTGATTGAATGGTTTGATATTAAACGAAGAATAACCATAAATGAATGCCAAAAGTTCAACAAAACGCATACAAGTGCATAGCATCGTGTATACGCTTCGGACTCCCATCTGTCATTTTATTTTTCATTGCTATTCCAAGAGCTGCCAAAAGCCTTCTATTACGAGACCTGTATATTCAATAGACCTTGGTTTTAAGCCAAAAGGAGTCACTAGTCGGCGCAGAGTGTGAGAGTGAGTTCAAACGTAGAAAGTAATTAAATAATAAGTTTAGAGTAATTTTTTTCATGAATCTTTAAAGAGTGAGTCAAAGATTGAAATCCTTGTAACCACTCACTCACTCTGATTCAACTCTTCTAAAAGAGTGATTATTCTCATCTCTAGTATGTATTATCTTGTCAGAATGTAAGACTTGAATTGTCATGTTTGATAACTGTGAGTGGTAAAGCCATAAAACAAACATCTTGAGCTACCAAGAGCTACTTAACTGGCTACTTTCTCAAACATTATCCTGAAGCGTAATTTTCGGCAGAGAGTGGTCCTTTATTTGGAGTGCTTTAATTACGGAATGGTTTCTCAAGGTGAAATCTCCAACTTTGAAGCTAGCAACTTGCAATTTCAACATTTGCTTTCAATAAGAATCGATAGTTAAAAAGCTTTTTTTGATATGCAATGTTTGCTAAAGACTAAATTTTTTTAGTTTAATCTGTTGTCTATACAATACACCCAAAGCTTCATAATCACATCCCAAACATCCATCTGTTTGGTTTATAGCATTTTTCGGTGTGCAAACAACGTTTGCTACCATTAAACTTTTCGTCCAACGGTTGTCCCCCAATTCCTGGCTTACTGAATCGAAATGTCCTTGCTGGAATTTGGGCATGTGCGTATTTGTTTTGTTGTTGTGCTATCATATAACCGGATTGGCAGGATATACATTTTCTAGTTTTATTTTCATCAAACCTTCGCATAGTCACACTATTCATCGATTGGGGCCCTTGGGGATGAGATGATTCCTGGCACCGAAGAGAGGTTTTTTATTCTGCTTCTCATTGTTCATTTTACTCATCGAAGCGATCCATTTTTGTGACCTATCGCTAATACTCTCTGACCGTTTTCGTCCTGCAAATGGTGGTGGATGTTGATAGCTGAAAATTCCTACCGATTTTTTGTTGCTGCTGCATACCACCTATTGTTTCATGTGCTGTTCCTATCTCTCCCAGCATTGGACAGTGCACGTGGCCCAAAGCGATATAGTGCGATCGATCACTGTACACCAATTTTCTACTAGGGATTGTCGATACATTCGTGTGTGTATTGGTTGTGCGTCTGATGTACATTCGATACGGTTGTATTATTGTGCATTGTTATTGAATCACTCCTGAACTAACGTTCCCTGTACGGTGCTGTACGACCAACATCAATATTCAATCATTGTGCGCACACGAAACGTGTATTAACGATCCCGCAACTCATTCATTGCCAACCATCGACCAAGGTTCCCAAACGCTTGATGAAGTTCGGCCCGGTTTGTGAAGCATCTTTATGTTCCGTAGGTCCGAAGGTGTGCGAAACTAGCAAACAATGAACGTGTATCCCTTTTGTTAGAGCTTGTCTATTGCTGTGATGTATGTTGAAAACTCATCAATTCATTCAATGCCCAGCTCGTAATACCGTGAACAATCCCCCCCCCCTACTGGCCGGAATGTATTGTCCTGTCCCGACGGACATACATGGAAACTGCTGTAACCGTTGA
The DNA here is from genome assembly GCA_002091835.1 of Anopheles maculatus. Taxonomy (NCBI): domain Eukaryota; kingdom Metazoa; phylum Arthropoda; class Insecta; order Diptera; family Culicidae; genus Anopheles; species Anopheles maculatus. The sequence continues at coordinate 486,420 of KZ061586.1, read as the reverse complement.
ACTATTGCAAGAATTTCGTTTTTTGTTCGGCACTTTCTACGTAATCAATTTTTAAGGAACATTTTCCGTAAACGTTTTTACATAGATCATCACCAGCAACATGCATTCTCTTGGAAAATTAAAAGTTGTTCCTGTTATCGCGCATCAAGTATTTTATGGCAACGTACAAAAATCGCCGCATATTTTGCTTCCTTCAATCCGCTAGAGACAAGCTTTTAAATTATGTTTTCCACTTTGTCTATTTTTAATGTTTCACTCTGTTTCATCCTGTGTGCTTCACGCTGATTATTTTTAATGTTATTTTGCTCGGGATGTTGTTTACGACAAGCTTTTAAAAGTAGTGTTCCCCTTTCCATCCCTCTCTCTCTCTCTCTCTCTCTCACTGCAGGTCTGTCGAGTAGACCGCGCGGTCCACCGCATCGGAAAACTAGCCTACCAAAGCATACGGACGTGAAGCAGCGCTTTCTGGAGACGTGCGACAAAACGCTGTCGGACGAGGTGAAGGCCGCCCTGCGGCTACCGGCGTTCGATTCTTACGAGTGGGAGGACTGGGACGTGATCCACCTAATGCAGACGATGTTTGTCGAGCTGAATTTGCTGGAAAAGTTTAACATACCGATCGGAACGCTGCGCGAATGGTTGTACGAGGTGTACAAACACTATAACGATGTGCCATTCCACAACTATCGACATTGCTTCTGCGTCGCCCAGATGGTAAGTGTTGTGCTCACGCAAATTGTCAACCTGTAAGTATGTAGTGATGCCGTGGAAATCCCGTCCGTATCGTTATACATTTCTTGGAAAATTCATTTCCTTTCATTTGAATAATCCGCCGACAGCGAGAGCAGCATACATTTAATGGTTTTTTTTTTCTGCGACGAGGATTACTGATGGAGGAGTATTTGTCCTTCCCAAAGCATTACGATATCAGACTCTTTGATTGGCTTACAATCTTGAAAGCTCACCATGTGGTCTTTTAAATAAACAAGATTGTGTGGTATAGTAAGCTTCTAGTAGTGTGTCTGTAGCATATTGAAAGCTGTTTACTTATTCAAAGACAAAATGACAAATGTTGCTTGCTAGACTATACTTACTTTAATGCTTTTAAAACATTCTATACTAATAGTCACAGGTGTCTGAATTTCATCCCCAATCGGACATTAAAAAAAGAGGAAACACACAAAAAACGTGTCGAAAAATGAATCCATCCTTTCGTTGCCGTGAAACTTAAACTATCCAATTAACTATCTGGAAGGTACAGGAGTTAGCGAGAATCCGAGATCTCCACTTATTTGCTACACTAGACTGTGCCCGGTGCATCCATCCAGCTGGATGGTAAGACGGTATTACTGCCGTACAAACGAAGTGCTCTTCTGCGAAAAGCATGCTAATAATTGCATACCATCCAACCGGGTGAAGATAATCGTGCTTTGCGACGAACCAAGCAAAGCTGAGCAGCAACTTCCTGCCGACGACACTCGTCCTGCCGAACGTTCCAGCAGTTTAATCTGAGAACAATTTTTCCCACCTTCAGCGCACACCAACATTTTCCACGCTGCCATACTCTGAAGAGGTCACCGTTTAATTAGCGTGAAACGCTGACGTCAGAATGTTCTTCTTAAAAGCGTTCGGAAAACAGCTTTCAGCTACCGTTCCGAAACGATTGCATTGAGCCCTGGTATCGGAAGTGTGGTGTGTGAGTAGTTGTGACAACCAGAACCTCGCCGAATATAGTTGCATAATGCATCGTCACTGGTTGGCCCATGTGGTGCCGGGTTGGGGAAGCGCGTTGTTGCGCTAGCATAACAATAGGAAAAATGACATCCATCAGTTCCACTTGATCGCTCAATCCATCAAACCATCAGCAGAGAACGTCCTTCGTGGGCTGATGGTGATGGAGTGTTTTTTTTTCTCTTTTTCAGCACAGAATGGTCCGTTGGCACATTCGAGCTTTGTAGGACGAGCACGGTGCAAAGTTTTGGTTATGAATGGGTGAGGTAGCTGTTGGGATGTCACATATTTCCGTATCACTGTCCTTCTCGCCCCACACATTGTCGAACGGTGATGAATAGACATAAATAAATTTGATGCCCTGCCGTACGTACGGAGATACCGGGGAAGGGGTTCGTTCTTACCATTACCACAAGAGGTAAAACATACTTATACTAGATCTTAAAAAAAAAATCGCATACAACCGTCTTTGGACAACAGCTGTGTGATACGAATAAAAGAAGGCATTTCACTTCGAAAGTACGAATGAACTCTTTAAAAGGGAACGAGTGTGTGTGTGTGTGTGTGTGTGTGTGTGTGTGTGTGTGTGTGATATTATCATAAATTCATTCCGCCTCTGTTACATGCAAACGACCTAAAAGCATGATTGTGTCTTCAGATCGGCAAGGAAATAGTGTGCACTCCATTACTGAATTGCAATGAATATAATGCAGGAGCGGTGTATTGTCCTCAGCAGTCATCAAATCGAATGTCAGCCATACCATTGCACTTGGTTTGCTAGCAGTCTCTGGGATAGAGTCTCTGGGATGCATGCACGAAAAGAACATTAGGACCATTATGCAGAGCGAGCCGGGTGAAAATATTCCATTCAGATGTATACCCACACGTTGGCCGTACCATTGGCATCCTTTCATCAGCCATGCTGAACGCGTGGTGTATTTGAACGACTTTGCATCTCAACCTACCCATCCAGGTAGCATTAGTGGTGTACCTGTGACTTCAAGCATCACCCCTAGCAAAAACCTCGCGCGGAAGAGTGGCAGGAAAATCGACTTTGACTAATGTACGCGCCGGAGATTACTGTGACCTGAAGTGGTGTTCTGGTGAAATATTACAGCATGCACCACTAAATCATTTCCTCTAATTGTGCTACGGAAGCGAATCCGAACCACGGCGCGTAGGAGTGCACACAGTGTAAACATCTGTCGTGTATTAAACGAAATTTATAGTAGAACGACGCATTACGAATCTGTGCTAGTTTCAAACGACAGTATCATGCATTACGGTGCATCCAATTATTCTTGTTTAGGGTACGTTACCAAGCGGACAATATTTCACCTCTTGACATTCCCTTTTGCTATTAGCCTGCCTAACCCAACCTTCTAACCCACTTCTAGTCCCGTTCGTTCATTACAAGATCAAAGACACGCATAACACTTTCAGCTGTGCATGATAGGTATCGGGTTTTTTACTGGTGCACCCCTAGTACTACTGCGCGTGGTCAGTACTGTCACCACTAGCTTACACATCCTTCGGGATGGCTTCGTCCGATTCGTTTACTTCTTCCTCCTGGCTGAAACCGCCATCATTAACCGGCTCACTAACGCACGAATTGTCCCATGCATCCGAGCCAGCTTCGTCGCTTGCCGCTGTGGTCACTTCCGTGCCCCCGTCGTCTTCCTCCTCAACGAGCCGCCGCAAGTACGCCATCTCGCTCCAAGACAATGGTCCAATTCCGAGCCTTTGTTCAAAGTACGGGACCGGTGGTTGTGCTGTAATAAATTGAAAACACATGCACACATGTATTCATTAGTGAGAAATTCTACACAAATGCACACTAACCTACTAATACAGCACAGCAAACAACAAACACTCACGCCTCACCTGTTGAAACGGGAGTCAGCAGTAGCAGCAATGTTGTGGCACCGACAAGCACAACCAAAATCAGTTTCAAATCTTGCTTCATGCTTCACCAAACGGTGCGTTTGATTTCCCTGTAGTATCTGCTGAGGAATTTTCTGCTTGCTGCCATATTTATATGCGCCCGCTAGTGAGCCGCCGAACATCGAAACCATGACTCGCGTTGGATCATCCGTAACGATTACCATTTCCTATGATTGTGGGCAGCAAATTGGCCAACAGTGTGATTTAGGTGATTTCCCAAAGTAATCAAGCACAGTCTAGTCGCCAAGTGGCCATCGACCGTTGGTGCGAAAACGTTATCCAAGCTTCCGAAAGGGGGTCGTGTCTTAGAAATAGGAACGATTACTGTATCGTAAGATTGTATCGGTGAAAACCAATTTTCTTAACTAATCCATTCTTATACGATTTTGTGTATTTTTTGCTTATCTCATTTTCCTATTTCAGATGTACGCTATCGCATGGCATACGAATCTGGTGCAGCGGCTAGGCGAGCTGGAGGTGTTGGTCCTGCTGGTGTCTTGCATCTGTCACGATTTGGACCATCCCGGTTACAACAATATCTATCAGATTAACGCACGAACCGAGCTGGCGCTGAGGTAGGTGGAAAATGCTAACCCGATGTGTTATCCGGTCGGGGTAATCCGAACCCGGTGGGACACTACTGTTGCGAGGAATAAACAACTCTACCGCACCACGGCTAACGATCATCCAATTGTCACTGGATTGTACAAATACGTCGTTCAATGGTGCTAATTAAGGGGCGCCATCAGGACTGCACGCGGGAAGACGACGTAATGAACATTTCGGGGGTATTTTTGTCCCAAGCGCGCTACTGGCACGTCGCAAGCGTGTTACTTATTTGACACTTGAAAAGGGCATCAATGAGCTCCTCGGAAGTACACGTTACTTCGCCAAACGCGTCTCGCCAGGCGCGCCAATCATCTTGTCAAATGTATATCTACATATTGCTACCCGATGGAATTAAGTCAAGCTGACAACCTAATTTGTAGACACGTAAGCTTTAGAAAACCCATTCCCAGGGAAGGAAAAGTTTTCGTCCCCCCTTTTTTGTGTTTTCTTTATTCGCCAACAAATCCTAACCGACCTTTTTTGCTCTTGAAACGGGGGTTTTCAAGCATGCTCGTTCGCTTTACTTACCTCCTCCTCTGCCCCCACGCCAAACTGAAGCCAATCGATGTTGAAAGCTTAGTTTAGTTTCGGAGAATTTCAGGCAGTCAGGAGGAGACGGTCGGTGTACTGTTTTAAAAACTTTCTGACCGTCAAGCAAACTTTGGCCGGTGGTGGTCAGCTTGAGAAAATACTTGCGAAAGTATTTTCCGCGGTTGAAAGTTTGCTTTATTTGTGCTAACGCGAAGTTCTTAAACGGTACAGAACACCCGCCGGGCAAACATTGGGTCGGTGCACGGTAGAATTGTAATTTTCCTACCAATTTGGAACTTACTTCCATTAACTAATGAAGCGCTCGGCCGGTCGGCCCTGGATAAAATGGTTATCCGATCGATCAAACAACAAACACAGTTGTGTATACAGCTCGATTTGGTGCGAGATACGATGTTTAAAATTTTACAAATCATGAATATCGAGCCTCTGCCGAGCTGGGGAAAAAGGGACGCTCCGTATCGGCCATACACATCAAACGGATCGCACTTTCGCCGTGCAGTAGGATGAAATACATCAAATCGGGCGTCTTTGCCCTGTACCATCCTGAGAGATGAATAATGCAAGGAGGCGTTTATCTTCTTGGTATTGCTTTATCAAAAGAGCTGAAATCTCATTGAAAGTTCCAGTGCTATTGGGAAGATTGAATAGATTGTGCTTGGTACTGTCATGTATGGAAGAGAAATACCTTTCATTTTACGTTTTGTATAGTCGCAAAATTAAATAAGTTTGTTGAAATAGTTTCAGCGATACAAATATCTTTATTTTGGACAATGATAGCTTATCAGTATTTGATGAAAAATTTCCATAAAATCGGTCTCAGCATGTTAGCCAACATTTTTCCAAACCCTGGCTAAAGTTCCTCTCCTTTATCATAGCAAATATTCGAAACATGCTAATAAATGTACGGCTCAAGCTGAGAGATAAACACTATGGAATCCTCGCAGATGGAGAAGCAATGTTGGGGCAAAATATCGAACGCACAGCACCAACAGGTTTGGTTAGATGCATCCCTCCATCGAGCTGTGATCCCCGTAAGCTTACCAAAACTCTGCACCAATATCAACCACACCGATGGCTCATATCTGACCCGCCGCCCACTGACAAACGTGTACTGTACTACTGAAGCGAGTTTGTTGACTGCACAAATTGATTGAACCATTTGTTTGTCCAATTGGAGCATGTTCGCTCCAATGCTCAGTATGCTCTGAACCATATGCGACACGAACCCATACTCCGTGCGGATGTGCATTTCTGCGGCAAAAAGAAGCTTCCAGATCGTTGAGCTTTGATTTTCCATTGCCCCATTTATCGTTTGTCGGTTGGATTGGGAAAGCTCGGATGGGAAGGAAACAGATTATATGATACCAATAAAGCTCCGATTTCGGGTACTGATGTCGGTGATTCCCGGTGCTCTATTAAGGGGATACATGTAGCAAAAAGGCAGTGCACCCTGACTGACTGACCAGATTGGATCGGGCGATGCTCGGATGGCTACAAAATTGCTCGATTTAGTTTTTACGTCCCTAACACGCTTTCCCCGGTTTTTCGTTCCACTTTCCACAGGTACAATGACATTTCGCCGCTGGAAAACCATCACTGTTCGATCGCGTTTCGATTGCTGGAACACCCGGAATGCAACATATTTCGCAACATGAGCAAGGAGATGTACAAGTAAGTATAGCCGTGGGGAAAAACTCCTGAAACTGAGCGTAAAGTGATATATTGCGATGGTCCATCAAACAAATTGATCCGAGTGGGAGTTAGATATCGTATGATTGCGACAAAGTTGAAACTGAAACTGGTTGGCATTCTGATGCGGCCCAATTTATCATTGCTCTTCTGGGCAAAAAATGACTTCCATCATACTCTGTGTTGTGCATCGTTTTGCCGTCGTCTATTCCGCCAAAATCGTACCATAATCGTAAGCCTCTCGATACTCTCGAGTCATTCGCTAGAAAGATGAACTTAATTACCCCCTAACGACCTGCAGTGTCGCGTGAGGTCAACGCGTCACACGCATGCACTGGTTGGCGTGGTCCTATTATTCGTCCAACAACCTGTTGCACCTTTTGTGTGTACTGCCGGTCCGGATCCGGATTTCTTCCCGAGCGAAATGCACTAACCCAGAAGACATCGGTGCATCTAATTGGTGTGACATCTAATGATGATTAATGTATGGCGTCTTCGTCTGGCAACACGTTTCCTAACATCGCCATCATACGCCGCAAGATGTTCGCAACCGGATCTATGCTTTCCACGCTTCACACCGCCCGAGTACCGGGAGCTGAGTAATTGAAAGTGAGATTGAACTCAACCCGACGGCGAACGACAACACCTTCATCGGGTTTGCCGTAACCACGAGCCACTCATTAACGCGCGTCAAGCTGAGGTGCCCCCTGAGCGGGAAGGTGCGATTGCGCCAAAGGTGGCTCAATAATTGAGCTCCCCGAAGGTGCCATGGAGCTTGTAAATCGTTTCCAATCGGCGAGGTAAATGGCGCCAATCTGTTGGATAAAGATAGAGAAATCCGGCCGCGCAGGTTGTAACACGTGTACGGCAGTAATTTTCATTTCAACTTCATCGTGACGCGTGCTGTTTCGTCTTTTTGCCGTTCGCCCTCTCGCATACACGTTGGCCAGGCACGTTCATTCTTCTATTAATTCTAGACGATTTTGGGCTTATCGTACTTGCAGGGATGTACGGGAGGGAATTATCCGGTGCATATTGGCCACCGATATGGCCCGACATAACGAAATCCTCACCCAATTTCAAGAGGCTACACCCGAGTTCGACTACAGCAACAAGGTTCACACGAATTTGGTAAGTGTTTTGCTACTGCTACTGCACCCGGTTTGCCTTTCTTCTATTACAACCTTCTTCTGTACCAGCTCTGCATGGTTCTGATAAAAGTGGCGGACATTTCGAACGAAGCGCGACCGATGGATGTGGCGGAACCGTGGGTTGATCGATTGCTGCAAGAATTCTTCGCCCAGAGCGCAGCGGAAAAGTCCGAAGGTCTACCAGTAACGCCGTTTATGGATCCCGACAAGGTGTCCAAGCCCGGTAGCCAGGTGCGCTTCATCGGGCTGGTACTGTTGCCATTGTTCGAAGCGCTCGGTGAACTGTTGCCGGAACTAACGGATCTAATCATCACTCCGGTGAGGGTGGCTCTCGATTACTATCGGTAAGTTGGAGTAGCTTTCGGCGGAGTAACTGCGAACTTTGTTCACTTACAATAATCGGTTTACTTCTTTGTTGTTTTAGACGTCTGAACGATGCTGCAAACAAAACGCGCCGATCGATTGCGGAAGCGGAGGCAGCTTCCTCCGAGAGCGGTGGTTCCCCGCAGCTACCACGTTCGCAATCCGGCATCAGCGTCAAGTCCCGACGTAGTATTCCCTCGCAAAAGTCCGCTTCTCGCACGTCTGTTGATGAGCCTATTTTAATTGCAGCCGAACTGCACGACCTACCGGAGGGCAGCGAAAGCGGTGACTCCGAGACAGCCACCGAAGTCGACGTAAGTGGGGCCCACGTGCCCAGACAGTGCGCACCCCCGAACGGGGGTGCCGAGATCGATTCACCCGGTGCTAGTTCTAGTGTAGCAATCTATTAAACGCACGCTAGCCATTCATTCAGTGATCATCCTCTAAACAGTTCCTGGCTAGTATCGATCGTGTCTAAAGTTTCACGCACGTTTCGTAAAAGCTGAATCTTTGTCTACTCATCGCTTTGTATTTGCAAAACAAAACACGCACGAAGGGAACACGCAAAACGCTACATATTAAACTTAGCAGGAGTTGTATCATGATTGACGTAGTGCGAGCTCTAAACCATCTGCATAAATAGTCCGCGCAGTAGAAGCGATTGCTTTCGTTCGTAATAACAATGTTTTTCTTTCTCCCCTTTTCCCGATGGCAACAACTCTTCCTTCTTCGATCACTCGGCATCACACCGCACTGTGTGCCTTCATCGACCTGAACTTTTCACCGATCATGGATCCACCGCCACGTGCTGTATGAACAAAAAACCTGTAAAAACCTGTAAAACTGTATGCGCCTTGCCAAAAACCTTCCTGTCCGATAAACAAACACACAAACACGACCATCGCAGGTGGCGGAGAAAACGTCCAAGTTTAAGGTGGACACGGAAAGCATCCACCGCAAACAGTCGCACCCGAACTCCCGGAAGGGTAGCCGCGAGAAGCGCCCCTCGATGATCGGTGAATACTACACCACAGGTACGCGCACCCGTGGATCGCACGGCAACATACAGCATACTAATAATCGCACGTATTTTGGTTCGAATCGCGCCATTAGCCTAGACCATTACAGTAACAACCGGCGCATGTCCGACGGCGTCCCGATACAGACGGTCCACTCGGACAACAGCGTGCTGTACTACCACCACCAGCGGCAACACCGTAGCCTCGACCACGATACGATGTGCTCGTCCTCGGACAAGAGCACCAGTCTGAACAGTACGCACGACGCGGCACCGGCATCAGGCGATCCAGCGAACCAGCACATAGCTCCACCAACGGGGAAGCAAAGATTGGGCAAGCTGTTTGGGAGTGGTGGCGGCAGTGGTAGTCCGGTAGCCACCGCATCGGCTGTAGCAAATCTGAAAAACAATAACAGCAGTGGAGCGGCCGCTGCATCGAGTAGTAGTGGCGGCGGGGCCGGTAAACACTTTTGCCGCATGTTGAGCTTTAACCAGCAGCAGAAGCTGGACAAGTTGCGCAACAACAACAATAGCCAAAACAAAAACAACAACAATAATAATAACGGCACGGAAGGCAACAGCAACAATAATAATAACAATAACAATAGCATTAGCAACAATAAGAATGCAACAGCAGCGAGTGCGGCCAACAGTCACGCGAAGCATCTCGATGGACGACAACCGTTTTCTGCGGTGGCGACAGGAATGCGCCCGAGGGTGGTTGCTGGTGGTGGTGGTGGTGAGGGCGGAATCGATGGGACCATTTCCGGGAGTGTCGGAGGCGGCGGTAATAACGAAGATGGTGGAGACGGTGGTAAAGGTGGCAATGGTAATGGCAGCAGTAATGGAATGGCTGGCCGCACTGGCCCAACAGCATCGTCCGTCGCGTCTACCGGTTCAAAATCGTTCCTGTCCCGGTTGCGCCAGTTCACCGGCCGGTTAAGCTTCAACTTTGACTCGCGGGAATCGAAAAAGTTGCAGATGCTAGCAGCGAATGCTCCCGATCGGATGAAACCAACCGGTGTGCCAAAGCGAGACCATCGGCTCGAGAAATCTCGCACGGTAGATGTGGGAGATCTAGCACCGGTAGCGATCTGTGGCGACAGTACAATGACGGGCCAGCAGCCCGTTAGTGTTAGCAGTTCGTTGATGATTCACCAGCAGCAACAGCAGCACCAGCACCAGCATCACGCGGCAGGACTCGTACCAGGTGAGTCCTTCTACGGTGGAGGACCGCCGGTGGTAATGAACCAGCCCAAATCAATTTCGCCCATCCTCATGCAGCACCGTCACAGTGAGGTGCTCGGTCTAGGTGGACCGGCCGGTGCAGCGGCCCGCAGCCGCGCCTACAGTCTGGACGTGCCGATCGGAGGACGCCACTGCTGCCGCAGTCTCAGCGGCAGCACGACCGGTGGAGGAGCTGGCTCAAGCTGCGGCGGTAGCCACAAGAGTCTCACCTTTTCGCTTAACAATCGTTCCCTGACGGAGGACAACGATGCTGGCAGTCTGGCGCTCGTGTCCAGTGATCGTAAATCGGGCGTAGGGCCTATTCGTAACGATAATTCGTTTGCGGACGATCCGTCCTCTTCCGCAGCCGTGATCGCTGGGGGTGATGGTAGTGTGGCACCAGGGGAAACCATTTGACATCAACAGCAACTCCAGCAGCAGCAGCAACAGCAGCAACATCTGCTACACCACATGAATTGTTCGTACGAACCATCGCTGCAGGGCATCTTGCTCACCTCAACCTCACTGCAGGCCGACTCACCACAGTCACAGCATCGAGGCGGTGTTGCAGCACGAACTTCGATGGATTCGGAACGACGGGCACCGTTCGCCGAATCGGAATCAATCTCCTCCAAGCACACGTCCGCATTAGTGAGCTACTGGATCTGCTTGACCGAACGCATGAGCTCGCTGATCTGCAAATGTTGCGAACGTACGCTACCGCCGGCGGAAAGCGTCTAGTGTCTACCGATCCCCGGTGATGCATCTGTTGGAAGAGCTGAACCGTTTTAAATGTTGTGAACGGTTTGTGCGTACCGAAGTTTGCTGGGCATGTTCATTATGTCATCAGTTTGGTTGCACGGAAGGCAACAGCAACAATAATAATAACAATAACAATAGCATTAGCAACAATAAGAATGCAACAGCAGCGAGTGCGGCCAACAGTCACGCGAAGCATCTCGATGGACGACAACCGTTTTCTGCGGTGGCGACAGGAATGCGCCCGAGGGTGGTTGCTGGTGGTGGTGGTGGTGAGGGCGGAATCGATGGGACCATTTCCGGGAGTGTCGGAGGCGGCGGTAATAACGAAGATGGTGGAGACGGTGGTAAAGGTGGCAATGGTAATGGCAGCAGTAATGGAATGGCTGGCCGCACTGGCCCAACAGCATCGTCCGTCGCGTCTACCGGTTCAAAATCGTTCCTGTCCCGGTTGCGCCAGTTCACCGGCCGGTTAAGCTTCAACTTTGACTCGCGGGAATCGAAAAAGTTGCAGATGCTAGCAGCGAATGCTCCCGATCGGATGAAACCATCCGGTGTGCCAAAGCGAGACCATCGGCTGGAGAAATCTCGCACGGTAGATGTGGGAGATCTAGCACCGGTAGCGATCTGTGGCGACAGTACAATGACGGGCCAGCAGCCCGTTAGTGTTAGCAGTTCGTTGATGATTCACCAGCAGCAACAGCAGCACCAGCACCAGCATCACGCGGCAGGACTCGTACCAGGTGAGTCCTTCTACGGTGGAGGACCGCCGGTGGTAATGAACCAGCCCAAATCAATTTCGCCCATCCTCATGCAGCACCGTCACAGTGAGGTGCTCGGTCTAGGTGGACCGGCCGGTGCAGCGGCCCGCAGCCGCGCCTACAGTCTGGACGTGCCGATCGGAGGACGCCACTGCTGCCGCAGTCTCAGCGGCAGCACGACCGGTGGAGGAGCTGGCTCAAGCTGCGGCGGTAGCCACAAGAGTCTCACCTTTTCGCTCAACAATCGCTCCCTGACGGAGGACAACGATGGTGGCAGTCTGGCGCTCGTGTCCAGTGATCGTAAATCGGGCGTAGGGCCTATTCGTAACGATAATTCGTTTGCGGACGATCCGTCCTCTTCCGCAGCCGTGATCGCTGGGGGTGATGGTAGTGTGGCACCAGGGGAAACCATTTGACATCAACAGCAACTCCAGCAGCAGCAGCAACAGCAGCAACATCTGCTACACCACATGAATTGTTCGTACGAACCATCGCTGCAGGGCATCTTGCTCACCTCAACCTCACTGCAGGCCGACTCACCACAGTCACAGCATCGAGGCGGTGTTGCAGCACGAACTTCGATGGATTCGGAACGACGGGCACCGTTCGCCGAATCGGAATCAATCTCCTCCAAGCACACGTCCGCATTAGTGAGCTACTGGATCTGCTTGACCGAACGCATGAGCTCGCTGATCTGCAAATGTTGCGAACGTACGCTACCGCCGGCGGAAAGCGTCTAGTGTCTACCGATCCCCGGTGATGCATCTGTTGGAAGAGCTGAACCGTTTTGAATGTTGTGAACGGTTTGTGCGTACCGGAGTTTGCTGGGCATGTTCATTATGTCATCCGTTTGGTTGTTTTACTGTTTCCGACGGTAACAAATTTAAACTATCGTTTACTGTTTATTGCGTTTTTGTTATATTTTCTCTTTCGTTGGTTTTTGTCTATTGTGAATTGGATAGCATTTTATCAATTTTATTACTTTTGACTTATAGGTTTTTTTTTGTTTTGGACAACGCGAGCTTAATTCACATAGAATAAGTAGAAAGCGAACTGTAGAACTTTAAAGAATGTTTAGATTTATAGAAAAAGAACATGCCAAAACTTAGGAAAAATATGAAACTCAAAAGAAGGCAAACACAAAAACACGTCAACAAACGGAAAACTTGATATCTCAACGGGAAAATTTACTAAAGAAAAAAAAACACAAACAATTATAATAAATACTCTCCATCTCTTCTACCCTTCCACGAAGCAACGGAAACAAAACAAAAATCCAGGAACAGATCTGAACCTAATGAACACATATCACTAAAACGTACCAATTCGAACGAAACAATTACATTCATTCTACCCTTTTTCTACCACCATCAGAGTAATATGCAACCAACGATCTTTGAGGACCTCTTTTTCTACAGAGCACAATTTTACAAAACTCAAAACATATATGCTATCAACAACGGTCTAGTGGGGCGGGAACCCGATAAGTTCCTTGTGTACAGTACAATTTCGATGGAGAAGAGTAGTATTTTGAGAAGAAAACCGAAACCAAGATGCGCAAAACATTAGATTTCAAACCACAGAACTACGGGCCAATACTAGATACATTCTCGTAAATGCATACACAACAAGCGCCTAAGAAGGGAAGTAGTTGAACAGACTATTTTCTTTGGATGTTACTTTTAACTGTTTCTCGTTTAACGTACTGCTCTGCGGCAGCGAAGAAACGCACCCGGGCAGGATACCTACACACGCCTTTTTGTACATTCGGAGAAACGTAGTCTTCAGCAGTTGCCTATAAAACTCTCGTTCCCGAAACGTGTGCTACTTCAGATGTCTGTCAGTTTCACGCCACTTGATGCGAACTTAATTTATGCAAACTTGTGCCGATTGTCTATCGAAAGCGTAGTGCTGCTTTACCGTAACAAAATAACAAAACATAACCAAACAAATAGAAAATTGTTATGAGCAGCTCCATAAACTCACCCCCCAAACTCGAGAAAGAGAGAGGAAAGATGTTTTAAAAAACAAAATTTACACACACACACATACACACCAACAAAGCACAAAACCACACACACAACGTTATGAACGTAAAACAGGATTTAAACACAAGAGCACGTAACATGCCGCAGAAGTACGACAGCTAGAGTAATTTGATATTATTAGAACTGACTAACAATCATGTTGCAGGCGACATTATAAATAATAAACTTCCCACAACCAAACTGTCTCTACTCGATGCTTAATTGTCTAAAGGAACTGTTACTGTGTATGTACGTGTGTGAGTATGTTTGTGCGTGTGTGTGTGTGTGTGCGTGTCTGTGGGTGTAATGTAGGGGAGTCAAAACAGCCGTTAAAACATAAGTTATACAAACCCGAATAGTGTTCACCATCCCTTGGCCATCTGTGCCCAAGCGTTAGTGAAACAATTGCGCAGCGGCAATAGATTAAAATCAATTTGTTGTTTCACTAGTTATCATCAAGCGTAGTACATGAATCAACATTTAATCGTGTAATAGAATAAAACTTGTAATTGCAAAGCTGGATTCTGGATGCAGAAAAGAAGTTGAACAGCAAGAGAAGTTCGTGAAAAAATCCGTTACATTGCTCTCTAATTCCATTTTCTCTTCTCTGACGCATATGTGTTTGTTTCAAATGCTTAAATTTTTGTCGTTTTACAATTTTGTTTCTTTCATTTAATTATGATTCAATGTTTTTCATTTATTTGATTTTGTTTGTCTGTCTTAGGTGTTTTTTTTTGGTACTTTAATTATATTGCCTAAAACCAAGTGCAGAATTGGAAACAAAACGACACTAGCGAATGGTTAAAAGTGAAATAATATTGTTAGAGGAACCCATTGTAATTTTGAATGCTGAGGCTGTGTGACGACAAACAGGAAGTGCTACCCCACCTGACTGATATTCTTCTTCTTCCCTCCTGTCCCGCTATATCACACCAGGTGCAATTAGAGTGCGCAGTAAGAGGACGTTAAGATAAAAATAGAGCATAACATGTAACAGTGACACTAGTAGATGAAAACAACATGAAAACAAAACACAAAATATCGAAGGCAAAGGAAAACTGGCAAAGATAAACAAACGCGAACAATTATTACAAGCGAGGAGGCAAACAAAAACGTTGAACAGAATAAGAAACACACAAACGATAACAATCAATGCATTTCCTATATGGCGTCGTAGCCAAACTTCCCATCATCGCTTAGGACCTCGCCACACACACACACACACGCTGTGTCCTGTCCACTAAGTGTCAGTTTCCTACGTTTACGGCCATTGTTGCTAGAAAAGCCACATCGTACGATCGTAGAAGATCGACTCGGGCGAATAACGGTAGCTTAGGATCTCAAAAATGTCAAATTAGTGTACGTCAAATTGAAGCCTGTTTTCCAGTGGTCCCAAGATTTGTCCTAGTAAAACACGACGCGTTGGATGCGATGGAAGAAAAATCGTTTGGAAAAAGGCAATGGAATGAAAAGGCGTGATATTTAATGTGCCATTAGCAAAACTGGGACTGGGAAAGTTTGGAGCCATTTCTAAATGAAAATTCGCGTGAAGAAAACTGAAGAGAGATGTGTAAAGCAGAGATCACTGGTGTTCTCATGCCGGGGGGGTGGTGTTATAAGTGTGCATTCGTTGCTGTCCGTGTCCTGTATCGTTGTGAGGTGTTTAAAAGGTGACTGTTTTCGAAAATGGACCAATAGAAGAATATAAACTCTTATCACGATATTACAACACACAAAGACTCCTCCCATCTCCCTAAACACTACGCTAAACGGAACATGAGAAGAGAGGAGACTAAACACTGGATACGTAGAGATAAATTGATATTTAGCCAAACTATGAGGCAAAACACAAGCTGTGGGCTGTAACGGATGTAAATATGGTAAAATGATGGACACAGAAACGGCCCGAACGGTCCTCTCTATGAAGAAAAAAATCCCACTCACCTTCAAAAGGAAGAACCACCTACGGGAAGAAGCGGTGACTTAGTGAATTTAGTGTGTCGTAATTGTGAACCACGTTTGTAAATGTGTGTACATGTTTGTGTGTGTGTGTGTTTGTATGTATGTGTATGTACTCTCTTGAGAGCTGCATCAAGCTCCAGGTGTTACGATTTAGTGCTAGAGACGTTCTACACAAACGCACCGACTCTGAACTGTCACAGACTAGCTTAATTGTGCAGAAGTTAATGCGTGTGTGGTGCAGACTTGTAAGTTTCCCTCCCCCCCAATTACGCACATAAGGAATCCCACACGCCAGCCAAATATGTTGAAAAACGATCAGTAAAGTATAAGATGCACATAATTGTAGGAAACGTAGGAAACGTGCATATATCCACGCTCGCGAGCGCACATCTCTGGAGCATCTCTGTCTGGGCTGGGCCCGATCGTGATTGTACGACAAACAGGAGAGATCCCTATTGTATATGTGTGTTTGTGTTTGTGTATGTGTGTGTGTCTTTAGCACAAGGTGCTTAGCGTAACTGAACGAAGGAGGAGTTGTTATTAAATAGAAGATGAAGGGACTCTACTGTAAAGACTATCACACTATCTATATTGCTATATGGAACACACATACTACTGTCAAACAGAATAAATTAATAGAGGGTAATGCACCAACGGCACCAGCAAAACCTTCCTCCCCCGAAACGGAGCCTAGTGGACCATTTGATGTGGGAAATGGGGGACAGGAGAAGCTGAGTGTGTGTGTGTGTGTGTGTGGATCGCAAAGTATATTAGAAGGAGGGACGATAACATGTGTACACAGTCCAGATGAAAAGGGGACTAATAACTAGCAAACATATTGAATCTGAACTGGATGGAACTATCGAGAGAAAATAAAATCTATAGATGTAATACAAGCACGCGGTGCTGTCGGAAGTTCATTCTCGTTGGATATCCGAATTTAGAGGACTTTCATTACATGAAGCATTTCCATTATTAGTACCCAAACTATAAGATGTTGTCCAAAAACACCGAAGAAGGTCGTTTTTATGCTTTTGTAAATGATCCATAAGGCCTTTTATCCTTCCCTTACGGATGATACACAAAGTTTGCATAACTTTAGGCGTCAAGTACGATATCCGTATAACAGAACTGTTCTAAGTATTGTCTAAGTGTCTGGGACACTTCTTCCGAATGTATACAATTTAAAGACTGTCTGGTAAGTAAACGTAGTAATAAGTAATAATGATATTAGCACATGAAGCATTATTATTTTATTTGAATATCTTCCTACTCATTTTAAGATTAAAATAGTTGTACATTTCGCTTTTGAAGAACTCTCGTGTCAAATTAGTCTAACAATTTCACCTCACCTTGTGCCATCGTTCTCGTCAGCAGCTGTCGTATCTTGATTGGGAGATTTCTGTCCAGAAAGAATGACATTATGCAATGAAAAAGCAATCAACAGCCAGTTCCGGCATGCACTACTCACTCATAAATGGACAGTTGGTAGGGTTTAACCGTTTCCGGGACCACCACCTTCCGCCGGTTAGTTTTGATCGCTTTCACTACGCTCTCACCGAGCATGGCAGGTTCGTAAATTGGTAAACGCGTAAGTCCACTGCGGTAAACAAAAAGAAAAGGATTTAGAAAGGATCCTTTCTAACGCGAATTCAACCACTCAACAACTTACGAAGATCCTTTCAGCAAACTGATCGCTTGTTTGCGTGTGTTAAATGCAAAGGGAAACACTGTCGTCGTACGGACGTGTTTCGCTTGTCCCCGTAGGTACAGATCATCCTCAAGCGCATCCATAAAGCCTCGTATGGCGAACTTGGTCGTGGCGTACGTTTTCGCCCATCCCGGCGCGATGTATCCCGCGACCGAGCTAATCGCCACGATGTGTCCCTTTCGCCGTCGGATCATACTGTCGATGAACGTTTGTGTGGTCTGTTGATGAGACAAGGGAAACATTCATGCATTAAGCTTAGATAAATATGTGCCTCGGTTGGGAGGTTAGGCTTACCCAAAAGCTCGACAGTACGTTCACTTCCATGCTGCGTTTGGCGTGCGATGGCAGAGCGTCCAGCGAGAAGCTAGATGGCAAGATGCCGGCATTGTTCACGAGTATATCGACTGGGCCAAGATCTCGCTCCACATCGCGGCCAAGCTGTCGCACAGCCTCATAGTCTGAGACGTCAACCTGTAAATGAGACGATCTTTTTTTTTAGTGTATAGTAGGCTATGAGGTAAATTTTGAATTGACAGTTACGAAAGGCCTCCAATATTATCTGGATTTCGTACTAAGTCAGATAGCTACTGAATTTCCTCAAAGTCCAGTAAATAGTAACAACGTATTTTTGCAATCGAATCATTCTTCCGAAAATTAGGCCAAATCTATCAGCACTGATGACCAATACAAACGATGCCTCATTTCGCCGCCAATCTTCTACTCCCTTCTTGAAAGCACGGTGCACTAGACAATAGTCTAGGCCGTCTTATCCTACATCACTATCTCGCACAACCTTTGCCCAACAGGGAACTCACGTTGGACGTCTTCTTTATCTCGCTTGTACCTTGTACGCTTCGGCAGACACGTTGTAGCGTCGTAGCTTCGCCACCGTTTCGCGTCCATTTGTTTCGTCCACATCCACGACGGCCACGTTACAGCCTTCCTTGGCGAGCGCGATCGCAATCGCTTGCCCCAGCCCGTTCGCACCACCCGTCACCAGTGCCGTCTGTCCGGAGATGTTTTTTTCCTCGGAACTGACCACCAATGCTGCCAGTGCTTCCCACCAGAGTGGTATGGATTCGAAGGCAAACATAAGCAAACTTAGAAACGTCTCGATCAGCTCCTTGGCACGCTGTACACTGGTTTTGAGCGGAACCGGATCGGCCCATTGATATGGGCGGATGATTTGATGCTCGTCTGAGGATGTCATTGTTGGTACTTGCAACAAAACACTTCACACTGTACCGATGTAACGGAGGTAACTGAATCACAGCCAAATACTGGAAGCACTTTCATATGCGGGACACTAGTTTGGGTACTTTGGGCGACGAATCTGTAATCTTATCCGAATTGGAAGCACGGAATCGGAATCGAACTCGCTCCGAATAGATAAGGGTACTTGGTGGGATAATTTGCCACGGGTTTCGTTCTATTGCCTCACAACAACAAGTTATCAAACGCGAATCACACTCGTTAGCAGCTGGGCTGATAAGGCTATACTAATTCGAATCGGTTTCGACCAGTGTTGGGCATGTTTATCGAGGTTGTATGAAACCGACACTTTTCCTTTGTATGTTTTGTCCCTAAATGAATTAATTAAACGACGTTCAACAAGATCTCTAACACTCATTAGTAACCTTCCAACAAGGCAGACAATTAGTTACAAATATAATAGCAGATTAGTTTTGTTTTATTGATTGCATAAATGCAGGCGCCAGACATAATCAATTTTGTAGAGTGTAGATTAGTTTTGGTTTGGAAAAATTGACTCTCCTGCTCGAGTGATTCTTAAACGAACGATCATTTATCGATCGTTCTATGCATTCCTAAGGTGAAGCATTTTCCCAACAGCATCCACAAACAGTTCTCCCACAAACGCTACCGTCGAAAAAGTCCACATCAAAAAGATGACAATCAAGAACGGAACCATATGCTCAATCTGCACCACGTTCTCCGCAATCTTCACACGCCGTATATCGGGCTCGTGCAATGTATTGTGCAAACGATCTGTGAGCGTCACATATCCGAACGCTCGCATCCAGTCGAGATGTATGGAAATGTAGTCACGCAGTGGACCAGCATTTCTTGCAAATAGATACGCAGCAGAATAGGTGGACAGTGTTTCCGGCAAGATGTACGATCGCTTACGATCGATGCCTGGATCCACGCTCTGCAGCACGGATATAGTATAGATTGCTCTACCGATGGATTCAAAGTACGCAAATGTGTCTGACGTTCGGTTCAGTGCTGATACAAAGACGGCACGCTTCAGTATTGCTTCCGACACTGCAGGTGCTAGCGTACTGACGAATTGCTTATGATCGTGCAACATCTGAATGGGTATGTCGGTGGCAAAAAACTGTTTGAGCGTTTGCGGATCTTGCTCGAATCGGTTAACCAACAGAAGCGACGTCACCCGCGCCAGATAGCTCTCGATCAGTACAAATTCGATGAAACTGAGTAATATCTGTACAAAGCTACTTAGTGGACTATTTTTAATCCTGGCACTGATTAACTTTCCTAGCGATGTATCACTTTCGAGTATAAGTTTAACAACGTACAATAATAGCGTAACGCAGGTGATACAAATCCAAAGATCGCTGTTAAACGGTTGAAATAGATTGGTTAAAAATACTAGTTTAGTTTTTCTGGGAACTACCAAACAAAAGTGCATCCTCTCGGGTATTACGATTCGGGGCAAATTGATTAAATCCGTCACTCTACGTGTAATCAAGAAATCGATCTCACTTTCGGTGAGCTTGTATATAGCGAATAGCAACATTGATTGAGTGGTACTTCCTTCTATGTCTATGACATGTGCGCTCAGTCGGAGATAGTAAAACAGGTGATAGAACAATGTACAATCAATTCCAACGAGCTTTTTGCGTTGTGTCATGATCGTGTATGGAAAGGATACTAATCCCTGGACGTGAACTGGAAGAGTAAAGTTGAAGACCAATCGTCGGTATGTGTAGAGTTTTTCAAACTTCAATGACCGATAGACGACGGTGAACGCGGGTGACCGTACTCCAAACTGTACTGTACGTATTGTGTCACCCTCAGCGCCGAAGTGACTGCCCAGTATGAGATAGCAAGCTTTTTAAACCAATTTCTTAGCACTAATATCGCTGTTCTGTCCTTTAAGTAGTTATCTTCTACCAACACTAGTACTCTGGCTGTCCAAGGCATCTCCCCCACATTGCTAAAGGTGACTCGAAAGGAAGCGAAGGAAAAGTTCTGAAACAAATGAAACTTCTGTCACGATCAAGCGTAACATAACGCTTCTACACTTACCACATTCGCGACATCCGCAAACAGTACAACCAGACAGGATTCATCCAGCTGACCAATGCTTGTGTGGCCATCAAATACTGCTTTCGGATAGGGTAGTGATAAAAACCGTTCGGGTAGGTTGCTTTCTTCAAGACCTACCAGAAAAAGCGTCCGAATCGAGTGGTGGAATGCATCGTCCACGAACGACACTAAAGAATCGGATGAAGCTTTGAGAACTACTATCTGAAGTGAAAGTATAACAGTGGCAACTGCCACTAGAACCGTTATTCCCTGCATAACATGCATCTCTGACTGTGAACTTGCTGTAGTTACACACAGTTTTATTGGCCTTCATTTTTCATTAGAATTAATAATCTGCCACTCTCTATTAAAATGATAATTGAAAATCGACCAATCTGTTTTAATTGAAGTAATTATACCGAAGCGCAATTTAGTTTCTAATCCATCATTAAGTACTACAGAGTTATGAGACTAAATGAACCAGGTGCTACATCGTGGTCCCGGCTTGCTGCAGAAGTCCCCGATACCGTCGCTTGTCGATCCAATATTCCAGCATTTCTGGTGAATGCATTAACCCTCTTTCTCATCTGTCCGTCTGGACGACCTAAACATAATTTTCAGGCTGCCATAAGTTCTTCAAAGTGTCTAGACGAGCTGGTAAATCTAAAGTACATTTTTATGCTGGATGGCAGTTGATGAACGTATAAAGCTTAAGTACGACACTTGACTTATAGAGTGTGCGGTTTCTATGCTGCTTAAATGCTTTTTTAAAGCTTCACACTGCTTACTAGGCAACTAGATCTATGAATGAATAACTCTGACGTGGTTTGTTGAGTAGAAAACCGGCCGAAATGAAACTAGCACCTATTCCTCTTTTTACAGGAAAATATTCGCACGACCCTGACACGATAGGACTACGGAATGTTTCTTTCGCATCACTTCAGCCACTGCAGCGTAGAGCCACTGGTAACAAAAAAAAACCTTGAATAATAATCCTACGGACAGAGCAAAAGAAAGGGAACCAGAATGGGTATGGCAGTAAGCATCTTTCAAGGCTACCGAAGGTGCGATAATCCAAGCTCCAGAGGTCATCGCGCATTGCAGGAAGAAGGCCCAAAAAGAAGAAAGTATACGCACACACGAGGCAGCAAGCCAACGAAGTAGGAGATCTTCTTAGATCGATCAGGTATCGCTCATAGCAGGCGCGAGTTTTCGAGAAGAGCCGATCCCTACCTCAAATGGTCGATCAGCTGTGAGAGCACAATCGCTGGTTTCGGACCGATTCGGACCGATCATCGGAACGTCGTGTTCCACTATTGCCATTCGCTTGGTGTCCGTTGGATCGTGCAGTTCAAAGTTTCTGGTTTTGTTTTCGGTGGGTCTGTCAGGTGTGTGGACTTGGTTGTAATAGTGTCTCGCTCAAGAGTTGTGCGTTTAATCTGTTGTGTATGTGTTTGTGTTGAATTTGTTTACAGCTTGAGTTTCATATTGTTCAACGTTACCGGCAGCAACATGAGGACACTTCATATTGCCACCATAGCATTGCTATGTCTGGCGCTAACGATAGGTAAAGTATTTGTGAATAGATAGTTTCTGGATTTTTTAGGACATGATCAGGTGCCAACAGACAGCAGATGAAGCTGGTAACAGATTGTTTTGATCCTACAGTGTACGTGATCACCTTCCATCATACCATTCGGTGTCGTCTTATGGCTCTGATGTCATCCGGTGGCATATAAATTAGCAATGTGACACCCCGATCGCTGAAGGTCGCCTGTTTGTTTCGTTTCGAATTGATTGATTCAATTGAACCCGGTTAAACTTGCAAATGATGCATCGAAGAATGCACGGAACTCTACCGGTGATCGTTGATCGTTGTTTTGAACCGACGCTTGATGCTGAAGGTCATTTGGAAAACATACAAATCTTGATCAGAAAGTAATGTGTCCAACCGGTGAGGTGGGTAAGGGCAATACGGTCGCGTTTATGTGTGCTTGCGTGTGTCGGTGTGTATGTTTTGATAATTAGTCTCGATCGTACACATGTATGGGCACACATAAAATTTATTGGAACGCCTCAAGTTTGTCTTTCTTTCCGTGTGTATTCCTCTGCTCGACGGAGTGTAACAGCAATCGCCTGACCTTCTTGACTCTGGCCCATTTCGTCGGTTTGAGTTGAGGATTCATCTTTCATATCAATTAACGCCTTGCTGCTTGACGCTTTTCGTATGCGGAACCGTGTTGATCGCTTCCAACTCATCAAAAAAGTGGGGTTTGCCGCGTATGTGTTTTGATGCATCATTTCCCAAAACAAACGATCGCTGGAGCTGGCTTTGAGTTGAAAACTAGACACACCAAGCACTTTAAAGTTGTAAACATTGCAACCTGTTTGTAATCGCCCTAATCATCTATTGAATATCAATTGACACGTGCAGTTTGTGGGCTTGAGACGCATTAAATCATTCCTAGAGGGTAACTAATCAATTCTAAGTACATCTCGTACGACAGATATCACTATTAAAGACAGCAAAGAACAATTGTTCGTTAATTGTGGTATAGGAGCTGTTGTACTTACTTACTAAAGACTTGCAATAGGTTAACCATATTTTATTCATTATCTATAATCTCGCCAATTTACTTGCAAATGTCACTCACTATCGCCCGGCTTCATAAAAGTAGAAAGTAACGAGTTTATGAACCGATTCAACCAATTCGAATTTATTTTGATCGTTATATCATACTCCGGGTGAAAGTTTGCGGTTAATACTTTTCCCATAGAGTATAGGAGTACTTCAAATAACGGTCTTCTTCTCTTTCAGACGCACAGTGGTTTGGTAGCAGCAAGAAGAAGCAGGAAGAGGATCCGAATGTCGCACTCCTTTCGTACGCACCAGTCGATCCCAGCGTGACTCCATCCTCGACGATCGCCACACCTACCAGCACCACACCCATTCCATCGACCACAACTAAAAAAGGATTCTTCGGCAAACTGTTTGGCGGTAGTTCGAATAAGGAAGAAAAGTCTACCACAACTACCACCACTACGACCACGACTACCACCACAACCGTAGCGACACCGACCACCAAGAAACAAGGCTTCTTCAGTGGTCTGTTTGGTGGCAAAAAGGACAAAACATCCACAACCACCGTTGCCCCATCGACGACGGCCAAATCGGGTACCACCGTAAAACCGGGTTCTGTCACTACTACAAAGACATCCGCCGTTCCCACCGTCGTGACTACCGCAAAAACACCGGTCGCTGTTGCCGGCGTTACATCGACTACAGCGAAATCTGTGTCCACACTGTCGACTGGCGGTGCATCCTCGACGACGACTACGACGACACCCAAATCGAAGGATGCTTTCCCAGCCCTTCCTACATCGCGCAGTGGCAGCCCCACGCCAGCACCCGTACCAACGTCAACCGTTGCCAATGCTTGGACACGAACTCCCCCGACCGTACAACCGGGCGGTAAACCTGGCGTTAGCTTTGTGCCTACCACTCCCGGAACACCTGGTGCACAAAAGGTAAGCAGCACGACGGCGGCTTCGGCCAGTGCCGTTGGCGATGGCCCCGCCACGGACGAGGAGCTGATGGCACTGTCTGAGCTGCTGTTCACTAAAGACAGCAACAGTCCCAGCAAGTTCGTTACCATCAACTATCAGAAGCAGACGTCATCCTTCGTTAACACCGATGAGGCACCGAATCCGTACGTTCAATCTCGTTTTTTAAGGGATTATAGAGCAATCGTTAACGTTACCTTTCATTGCTTTCAGATTCCTAACCGTGGATGAGCCAAAGATTTACGCCATCCCGACGATCGAAAAGATGCACGCGCTCTTCAACAACTACGAGCTAGATACGTCGACCAACGAGTACGTGACACCGCTAGAGAAGAAGGAGGAGAACGACTTTGTTGATGCCCTGCTGGCCACAAACGTCATGCGACAAGCAATGCTGTTCCTGCAGAAAAAGGGCATTGTGACGGCTGATCCCAAGACGCACCACGAGCTGCTGAAGACGATCTGGTTCACGCTGTATTCGCGCGGTAACGGAAAGATTGGCAGTTCCGGGTTTGAGCACGTGTTCCTGAACGAAGTTAGCAATGGAACGATGATCGGGCTTCACAACTGGCTGTACGTGTACGACATGGAGAAGGCCGGACGTATCGATTACAAGGGCTGGAACAAAAAGATGGAATTGGGCACGGTAAGTACGGCGGAGAGTGTATTGCTTTGAGTGATCGTTTGCTAATCCAGTTTTTCCCATCTTTCCGGCAGAAAGGAGAGATTGCAAAGGTACGTCTAACGTTTGACAATCTACAAAAACCGTCCAACTCGCTGTTTGTCGGCACATCGCCCGAACTGGAAATCGCTCTCTACACCGTATGCTTCCAGCTGCGGCCGGACAAAGAGTGCCCGCTGGCCATTAATGGTAAACCGTTCACGATCAAAACCTTCACGTTCCGGTACCGGGGCAAAAACTTGATCGGTGGCGCTTGGCCAAACATTTAAGCGCTTCGTCGACATTCACTATTTTCCTTTGACCAGTTCACAACGAACTGGGTGTGAAATGGTTAAAGCGATATTATTGCTTTTATACTTGCAAAACACACACTCAACGGCACCATATTAATCAAGCATAATACCTCATTTTTTAATGAAATAAAATAAATCCCTTTTTATGTAATCAGTTTGTTTTGGCATTTAATAAGGTACAAAGAGAAACAACCAATCAAAGCTTAGTCGTATCGTTAACATTGAAATTCAAAATAAGTTTAAACATTGTTTAAAAGAGTTTGAAATAAATAATGCATTTTTGTTTGGGAATAGCATCCCACGTGCAATTAGTTCACGCACCAACCGAATATTCAATTTAAAAGTTTGCTTGAAATTTTAACACAGCTTCGCACTTTCTTGATTGCCGTAGGTTCGATTTCGATGTCGAACTTAACCCGGCCAGTTCGAAAATGTTCGACACGCTTCGGAAATCTTCGTGTCTTGCGTTTACAGCGGGCTCGAGTTCAGTACTGCACAAGACCAACACGCACAAATAATCGAAAAAAATAAAAAATACCAAGCCGTGAGCAGTGACGGACGTGTTTGGGTACGTCTCGTGCCATTTTACAGTTTTTTTCGCGTAAGTTTTATCTACCATGGTGCAAAACGTTTGTCCTGATTACTAGCAAAGAAAGCTTAATGTGTTGGTGTATAAAATAATTGGTTTCTTTTAACCGAGTGCAATTTGTATGTGAAAAACCTGCACAGTAACGAATGTGAACCCAACCAAAGTGAAATTGTTCAGTTGTTTAGAAACCCACATGGATGATACGAAAGAGCACAGTTTCCAACCATTCGAGACAAGCTTAAACATGTTGGTGGTGTGAAAGCATGTGGCATTAGCAGGATATACAGCTCGCGATAGGTCGCGCTCCTTTCATACGCAAACGCTTGCAAAAACCACCAACGCGCTGGAAGTTGGAAAAGCCGCACCTTCTTGAGGTTCCGCCGATCCTGCAGCAGTAAAAGAAGAGGTGCAAATGGGCAAATCTCACAACTAAAGCACCAAAAAGCAGATTTTCCAAAAGGGGTCGTTGAAGTGCTTTTTTCCCTGGTCTCGGGGATGCTGCGTTCCGTTTCATTCACGCATCCACGCACACCCAAGATACGCTTGCCTTGCTGGTGGTCCTCCCGGGGTGTTGAGTTTGTGTGAAAAGTCACAGCATTTGTGTGTTTCGGTTTTCCGTTTTTCATCTGCAAACTTTGTCCCCTTTTAATTGGAATACGGACGAAGTAAATTGAATCCGCTTTCGGGGGGTTTCTACGTCGCCCTTTCGGCCTTATTAGGTTAAGAGCCAGATGCTGAAGAAGATACTTCTTCCCGCACGTCATAAGATGGGTAGCGGATGAATCACAGAGCAGCGGATTATCCTTCCGGCAGGATTACTTTGATTACGTAGCTACCCACCACGCAAGGCGTGCCGAGCACATGTGTGCGTGTGTTGTGTGTAGTTGTGTTGGAAATGGGATGCTGCTGCTACTATTGTATGTCGGTGTGTGTGTGTGTTCGTTCGATATTCACTACGAAAGAAGAAGAGGAAATACGATTGCTAGGATATTTTTTCCGGTCCCGCTCTCAAGCAGGAACTGCTCGTTCTGTTTGCTTCTTCATACGCAACGAAACGGGATGAATACATCGTCCTGCATCACCACTACAGCGATAAAGAGCTGTCAAGGAGCAATTCGAAAACGAGTCCTTACCGTGTCAGCATCCCAATTTGTACTTGCGAAGACGATATGGCAGGACCTTAATTTGCAGTAACTACATGTGCGTACATGCCTAGAAGTGTGTGTGTGTATGTGTGTGTGTGAGTGTTGAAACAATCGCAGCATCCCTCGTTTAATTCTGCTCTGCATTTGCTTGTTTTGATTGTCCTCCATTGGTTCCCTTTCTCGTTCTTTTCCGTTTCCGTACACAGCTTGCGGGAAATTGCTTTTTTAACAGTGTATGTGAGTGCGCGTGTTCACGATGAAATATTTTCGCGATTTGCGGCGGCGGATGAAGATGCTAGTGTGCTGCGAGTGAGTTTCAGTTCCGGGTTCGACATCAAGCACGGTTCAAGCTCGGCAATAGTTACGCCAAAAATAAAAGGATCAACAAAAATAGTAGTTGTGTTTTAAAGTGATCGAGTGCGTGTGTGTGTGTACGCGCAGTTTTGGGAGGGTCCAGCTGCGTATGTGTGCAGTGGGAAAAGTTGAGCCACGTTCCACCGCCGAAAATATATGTATATTTCCGAATTCCGAACGTGGCCGAGTGAAGCGTGATAGGAGGAAGCTGTGGAAACGCAGAAAATCCTTCCCCAGTGTGCACAGTGTGTGTGTGGGTGAAACGTGTTGTGGGCACATATTTGAGGTTGTGGTTGTCTGTCGTGTCGCCAGTGTGTGGTGTGTGCCGCCGTTTCAATATCGACGCCGAGCTTGAGAATGCGTTAGCAAGAAAGAAAAGCATACCAGCGGTCGGTCGTGTGTGTGTGTGGATAAGCTAGGTCAGAGAAGATAACCAACCGCACGACATACACACATCGAAGCACGCACGCAGGCGTGTGTACGAAGCGGCATCAGCGGTATTCCTGGCCCCTTTGGTTGGGGTAGACGAGGAAGGAAGCGGTAGCGAGAATAGATACACCCCTCTTACCGCACCCTTCCCACCACCAGCCCGCTCAACGCAATGCAGTACGGAAACGTGATCATGGAGCATCATCAGCCTGCACCGTCGTTTCTGGTGCAGCTGCTGCATTCGGTACCGCACATCAACATCACGCTGCACCGGGTCAACGATACGTTTAATCCGAACAGCACCGTTTACACCGAGGTAAGTGCCGAGCGTTTTTGGTCAAAATTGGCCGATCGGTCATCTGGGAGGAGAGATTTAGCGTACAACCGCTGTTGGAAAAAGAGTTTCAGAAAATTTCCTCTGCTCGTCCGTTCTAAGCATTCTCTGTAGGCTCCGAGAGGTAGTAAGCTGGTCGGTATTTGGAGAATCGAAGAGAAAACCGTCAGCTGCCAACATCTTCCGGAGAGCAGGACTGTTGGCAGCATCCGATCTCTCGCGCTTTCTCTTCCTTCGGTGAAGCAAATTGGCTGGGGCTCGCGTGTACGAACTAGAAGAGAAACTTACCAGCAGCAATGTCAACATTATGTCAGATAGCAACGCCTGTTTTCCCCGTTGCCTTAACTACTACCACCAGCGCTCTATTGCTTACTTTGGAAGAAAACTGTGAGATGTCGTTTCCAAGACGGCAGCATGATGATGATAAGTTAATGATTGATTGCTCTCCCATTCGAGTATCTTCCCTTTTGGTAAATAATAAACTGCTGACGTCACTAGAGCAGTTGTTATACGCTGGTGTGTGTGTATATGGTGCTGGGACTTATGTTTGTTTTTCCCTTTATTTGTTATCAAAAATACAAGATTCCTTTAAAAAACACCAAACAACACTAAGATTCTAGAGCGATAAAGCCTGTTTATTGAAATATAAGGCATATACGGCATGTTTGTTCATAAAAAAACTCCTGAAAACATCAATATAAGTGTTATTTCCTTACTTCCTTGTCTTGCATTAATATTAAAATTAAACTTTGGAGTAGACTATGCTGTTAAAAACAAACCCACGAATACCTGGATGGCAATGGTTAAGAATCCTTGCAGTTTTGCATGACAATTTACCATTTTTATTTCCCACCGGCAAACACACACATTCTTCAGAAATTCTTGATGCCACGCTCTTTTCCCGAACTGGGAGGATGGGTCCCCGAGAGAGAGAGAGAGAGAGAGAGCGAGAAATTGTGTCCGAAAACGTATCCTTTTTCAATTTTCTACGCAAAAAATATGCTCCACTAACACCAGCAACTGTCAACTAGCTGGTACGCACACTGTGACGTATGCGTTCACGCAATTTGCTCTCTTGCTGTTGTGTGCGTGCAGCTTTCGGCTTCTCGTCCAACTCACTCGTCCAGCATATATCCTGACGCTCTTTCTGCCGGGATGTCAAAGCACCAACAACAACACTGCTTTGTACTGTTAATTTAATGGCGTTTGTTTTTTTGTATTTGTAGATTTTGTTTTTTTGTTTACAAAAGAATCAACGCGGAAAACGGTGGTAATAATTGTTTAACACACCCCATATAGAATGCTGCGTTTCTATGGGACGTTAATTGTGGTATAGGAGCTGTTGTACTTACTTACTAAAGACTTGCAATAGGTTAACCATATTCTATTCATTATCTATAATCTCGCCAATTTACTTGCAAATGTCACTCACTATCGCCCGGCTTCATAAAAGTAGAAAGTAACGAGTTGAATCGGTTGAATTTGTTTTGATCGTTATATCATCCGGGTGAAAGTATGCGGTCAATACTTTTCCCATAGAGTAATGGAGTACTTCAATTAACGATCTTCTTCTCTTTCAGACGCACAGTGGTTTGGTAGCAGCAAGAAGAAGCAGGAAGAGGATCCCAATGTCGCACTCCTTTCGTACGCACCAGTCGATCCCAGCGTGACTCCATCCTCGACGATCGCCACACCTACCAGCACCACACCCATTCCATCGACCACAACTAAAAAAGGATTCTTCGGCAAACTGTTTGGCGGTAGTTCGAATAAGGAAGAAAAGTCTACCACAACTACCACCACTACGACCACGACTACCACCACAACCGTAGCGACACCGACCACCAAGAAACAAGGCTTCTTCAGTGGTCTGTTTGGTGGCAAAAAGGACAAAACATCCACAACCACCGTTGCCCCATCGACGACGGCCAAATCGGGTACCACCGTAAAACCGGGTTCTGTCACTACTACAAAGACATCCGCCGTTCCCACCGTCGTGACTACCGCCAAAACACCGGTCGCTGTTGCCGGCGTTACATCGACTACAGCGAAATCTGTGTCCACACTGTCGACTGGCGGTGCATCCTCGACGACGACTACGACGACACCCAAATCGAAGGATGCTTTCCCAGCCCTTCCTACATCGCGCAGTGGTAGCTCCACGCCAGCACCCGTACCAACGTCAACCGTTGCCAATGCTTGGACACGAACTCCCCCGACCGTACAACCGGGCGGTAAACCTGGCGTTAGCTTTGTGCCTACCACTCCCGGAACACCTGGTGCACAAAAGGTAAGCAGCACGACGGCGGCTTCGGCCAGTGCCGTTGGTGATGGTCCCGCAACGGACGAGGAGCTGATGGCACTGTCTGAGTTGCTGTTCACTAAAGACAGCAACAGTCCCAGCAAGTTCGTTACCATCAACTATCAGAAGCAGACGTCATCCTTCGTTAACACCGATGAGGCACCAAATCCGTACGTTCAATCTCGTTTTTTTTAAAGGGATTACAGAGCAGTCGTTAACGATACCTTTCCTTGCTTTCAGATTCCTAACCGTGGATGAGCCAAAGATTTACGCCATCCCGACGATCGAAAAGATGCACGCGCTCTTCAACAACTACGAGCTAGATACGTCGACCAACGAGTACGTGACACCGCTAGAGAAGAAGGAGGAGAACGACTTTGTTGATGCCCTGCTGGCCACGAACGTCATGCGACAAGCGATGCTGTTTCTGCAGAAAAAGGGCATTGTGACGGCTGATCCCAAGACGCACCACGAGCTGCTGAAGACGATCTGGTTCACGCTGTATTCGCGCGGTAACGGAAAGATTGGCAGTTCCGGGTTTGAGCACGTGTTCCTGAACGAAGTTAGCAATGGAACGATGATCGGGCTTCACAACTGGCTGTACGTGTACGACATGGAGAAGGCCGGACGTATCGATTACAAGGGCTGGAACAAAAAGATGGAATTGGGCACGGTAAGTACGGCGGAGAGTGTATTGCTTTGAGTGATCGTTTGCTAATCCAGTTTTTCCCATCTTTCCGGCAGAAAGGAGAGATTGCAAAGGTACGTCTAACGTTTGACAATCTACAAAAACCGTCCAACTCGCTGTTTGTTGGCACATCGCCCGAACTGGAAATCGCTCTCTACACGGTATGCTTCCAGCTGCGGCCGGACAAAGAGTGCCCGCTGGCCATTAATGGTAAACCGTTCACGATCAAAACCTTCACGTTCCGGTACCGGGGCAAAAACTTGATCGGTGGCGCTTGGCCAAACATTTAAGCGCTTCGTCGACATTCACTATTTTCCTTTGACCAGTTCACAACGAACTGGGTGTGAAATGGTTAAAGCGATATTATTGCTTTTATACTTGCAAAACACACACTCAACGGCACCATATTAATCAAGCATAATACCTCATTTTTTAATGAAATAAAATAAATCCCTTTTTATGTAATCAGTTTGTTTTGGCATTTAATAAGGTACAAAGAGAAACAACCAATCAAAGCTTAGTCGTATCGTTAACATTGAAATTCAAAATAAGTTTAAACATTGTTTAAAAGAGTTTGAAATAAATAATGCATTTTTGTTTGGGAATAGCATCCCACGTGCAATTAGTTCACGCACCAACCGAATATTCAATTTAAAAGTTTGCTTGAAATTTTAACACAGCTTCGCACTTTCTTGATTGCCGTAGGTTCGATTTCGATGTCGAACTTAACCCGGCCAGTTCGAAAATGTTCGACACGCTTCGGAAATCTTCGTGTCTTGCGTTTACAGCGGGCTCGAGTTCAGTACTGCACAAGACCAACACGCACAAATAATCGAAAAAAATAAAAAATACCAAGCCGTGAGCAGTGACGGACGTGTTTGGGTACGTCTCGTGCCATTTTACAGTTTTTTTCGCGTAAGTTTTATCTACCATGGTGCAAAACGTTTGTCCTGATTACTAGCAAAGAAAGCTAAATGTGTTAGTGTATAAAATAATTGGTTTCTTTTAACCGAGTGCAATTTGTATGTGAAAAACCTGCACAGTAACGAATGTGAACCCAACCAAAGTGAAATTGTTCAGTTGTTTAGAAACCCACATGGATGATACGAAAGAGCACAGTTTCCAACCATTCGAGACAAGCTTAAACATGTTGGTGGTGTGAAAGCATGTGGCATTAGCAGGATATACAGCTCGCGATAGGTCGCGCTCCTTTCATACGCAAACGCTTGCAAAAACCACCAACGCGCTGGAAGTTGGAAAAGCCGCACCTTCTTGAGGGTCTGCCGATCCTGCAGCAGTAATAGAAGAGGTGCAAATGGGCAAATCTCACAACTAAAGCACCAAAAAGCAAATTTTCCAAAAGGGGTCGTTGAAGTGCTTTTTTCCCTTTTCTCGGGGATGCTGCGTTCCGTTTCATTCACGCATCCACGCACACCCAAGATACGCTTGCCTTGCTGGTGGTCCTCCCGGGGTGTTGAGTTTGTGTGAAAAGTCACAGCATTTGTGTGTTTCGGTTTTCCGTTTTTCATCTGCAAACTTTGTCCCCTTTTAATTGGAATACGGACGAAGTAAATTGAATCCGCTTTCGGGGGGTTTCTACGTCGCCCTTTCGGCCTTATTAGGTTAAGAGCCAGATGCTGAAGAAGATACTTCTTCCCGCACGTCATAAGATGGGTAGCGGATGAATCACAGAGCAGCGGATTATCCTTCCGGCAGGATTACTTTGATTACGTAGCTACCCACCACGCAAGGCGTGCCGAGCACATGTGTGCGTGTGTTGTGTGTAGTTGTGTTGGAAATGGGATGCTGCTGCTACTATTGTATGTCGGTGTGTGTGTTCGTTCGATATTCACTACGAAAGAAGAAGAGGAAATACGATTGCTAGGATATTTTTTCCGGTCCCGCTCTCAAGAAGGAACTGCTCGTTCTGTTTGCTTCTTCCTACGCAACGAAACGGGATGAATACATCGTCCTGCATTACCACTACAGCGATAAAGAGCTGTCAAGGAGCAATTCGAAAACGAGTCCTTACCGTGTCAGCATCCCAATTTGTACTTGCGAAGACGATATGGCAGGACCTTAATTTGCAGTAACTACATGTGCGTACATGCCTAGAAGTGTGTGTGTGTATGTGTGTGTGTGAGTGTTGAAACAATCGCAGCATCCCTCGTTTAATTCTGCTCTGCATTTGCTTGTTTTGATTGTCCTCCATTGGTTCCCTTTCTCGTTCTTTTCCGTTTCCGTACACAGCTTGCGGGAAATTGCTTTTTTAACAGTGTATGTGAGTGCGCGTGTTCACGATGAAATATTTTCGCGATTTGCGGCGGCGGATGAAGATGCTAGTGTGCTGCGAGTGAGTTTCAGTTCCGGGTTCGACATCAAGCACGGTTCAAGCTCGGCAATAGTTACGCCAAAAATAAAAGGATCAACAAAAATAGTAGTTGTGTTTTAAAGTGATCGAGTGCGTGTGTGTGTGTACGCGCAGTTTTGGGAGGGTCCAGCTGCGTATGTGTGCAGTGGGAAAAGTTGAGCCACGTTCCACCGCCGAAAATATATGTATATTTCCGAATTCCGAACGTGGCCGAGTGAAGCGTGATAGGAGGAAGCTGTGGAAACGCAGAAAATCCTTCCCCAGTGTGCACAGTGTGTGTGTGGGTGAAACGTGTTGTGGGCACATATTTGAGGTTGTGGTTGTCTGTCGTGTCGCCAGTGTGTGGTGTGTGCCGCCGTTTCAATATCGACGCCGAGCTTGAGAATGCGTTAGCAAGAAAGAAAAGCATACCAGCGGTCGGTCGTGTGTGTGTGTGTGGATAAGTTAGGTCAGAGAAGATAACCAACCGCACGACATACACACATCGAAGCACGCACGCAGGCGTGTGTACGAAGCGGCATAAGCGGTATTCCTGGCCCCTTTGGTTGGGGTAGACGAGGAAGGAAGCGGTAGCGAGAATAGATACACCTCTCTTACCGCACCCTTCCCACCACCAGCCCGCAATGCAGTACGGAAACGTGATCATGGAGCATCATCAGCCTGCACCGTCGTTTCTGGTGCAGCTGCTACATTCGGTACCGCACATCAACATTACGCTGCACCGGGTCAACGATACGTTTAATCCGAACAGCACCGTTTACACCGAGGTAAGTGCCGAGCGTTTTTGGTCAAAATTGGCCGATCGGTCATCTGGGAGGAGAGATTTAGCGTACAACCGCTGTTGGAAAAAGAGTTTCAGAAAATTTCCTCTGCTCGTCCGTTCTAAGCATTCTCTGTAGGCTCCGAGAGGTAGTAAGCTGGTCGGTATTTGGAGAATTGAAGAGAAAAACGTCAGCTGCCAACATCTTCCGGAGAGCAGGGCTGTTGGCAGCATCCGATCTCTCGCGCTTTCTCTTCCTTCGGTGAAGCAAATTGGCTGGGGCTCGCGTGTACGAACTAGAAGAGAAACTTGCCACCAGCAATGTCAACATTATGTCAGATAGCAACGCCTGTTTTCCCCGTTGCCTTTACTACTACCACCAGCGCTCTATTGCTTACATTGGAAGAAAACTGTGAGATGTCGTTTCCAAGACGGCAGCATGATGATGATAAGTTAATGATTGATTGCTCTCCCATTCGAGTATCTTCCCTTTTGGTAAATAATAAACTGCTGACGTCACTAGAGCAGTTGTTATACGCTGGTGTGTGTGTATATGGTGCTGGGTCTTATGTTTGTTTTTCCCTTTATTTGTTATCAAAAATACAAGATTCCTTTAAAAACACTAAGATTCTAGAGCGATAAAGCCTGTTTATTGAAATATAAGGCATATACGGCATGTTTGTTCATAAAAAAACTCCTGAAAACATCAATATAATTGTTATTTCCTTACTGCCTCGTCTTGCATAAATATTAAAATTAAACTCTGGAGCAGACTATGCTGTTAAAAACAAACCCACGAATACCTGGATGGCAATGGTTAAGAATCCTTGCAGTTTTGCATGACAATTTACCATTTTTATTTCCCACCGGCAAACACACACATTCTTCAGAAATTCTTGATGCCACGCTCTTTTTCCGAAGTGGGAGGATGGGTCCCCGAGAGAGAGAGAGAGCGAGAAATTGTGTCCGAAAACGTATCCTTTTTCAATTTTCTACGCAAAAAATATGCTCCACTAACACCAGCAACTGTCAACTAGCTGGTACGCACACTGTGACGTATGCGTTCACGCAATTTGCTCTCTTGCTGTTGTGTGCGTGCAGCTTTCGGCTTCTCGTCCACCTCACTCGTCCAGCATATCCTGACGCTCTTTCTGCCGGGATGTCAAAGCACCAACAACAACACTGCTTTGTACTGCTAATTTAATGGCGTTTTTTTTTTGTACTTGTAGATTTTGTTTTTTTTGTTTACAAAAGAATCAACGCGGAAAACGGTGGTAATAATTGTTTAACACACCCCATACAGAATGCTGCGTTTCTATGGGAAACGACAGCCTACACTGTCTCACCCAACAACTCGATTTGGTTTGTTGTGCATCGGTGGAAGTGTATCCGTACATTCTGTACATCGCCCCGTTTGCATGTGGATGTGTGTGTATGGGTGAAGGTCGTAAAATGGTTCAATATCCCCCAGCGCCCTTTCTCATAAATTTGTGTGTGTGTGTGCGTGTGTACGTGAGTCCGTACCAAACACCGGAAACGCGTACGGTCATTTAACTGCTTGAAGGAAGTTATCCTCGTGTGCACGTCGATGTCGTCAGTCCCTGGCAGCGGGGCCGATGACGCCATAAAGATAGCGTTCCCCCGATCATTTTTTTTTGGGTTTGCTGTTAATCCATTCCCGTTCTGGGAGTTATTGACGCGCTGAAGGAGCGAAAAACAAGAGCATGTTGAGCAAATTTGTTTAGCGAAACGGGGGTTTCCAGTATCCTTTTCGAGCGGATTTGCTCTTACCTTGCGAAAGGCTATTTTTAGGGGACACATCTTTCCGTTCAGAAATAGACTACATTAAAATAATGATACATTCCAGTAATGATGACGGACGTGCCCTACCCGGGGATTGAGAATTGGCAGGGTTCTTCAGGGCAGGGTCTTCGAACGAATGCGTGACGTAAGTCTAGTTGCTTCCGAACGGAACGGGTTTCGTTTGCCCAGGTGCATTTCCCCCTTCCTTCCATTCTGCTTTAAGGGACCTTCTATTCCAATTTTCCTGAGCACTTTACGCTCAATGTTTCCCCCAAACCGATGCAGCGACTCCGGACGCTCCCGAGGAATAGGCGTTGTCTGAGGGTAGTAGTACCTGTGTGGCAGGTTTTTGATTTTGACGCGCTTCTCCCTACGAAAAACGATCGATTGATGATGGTGATGATGATGATGGCGTTAAGAGAACTGCCCTTGCAAAAGGTGGAGGTGCCGGGTACCCGGCGGCATGATTGAATTTATTTTCGCGTGATTGTAATTAGTTGATTGAATCGATTTTGCGAGATCCGTCCGGTTCGTGTGACTCTGGTTCTCCCCCTGCTATCGTCGTGGCGTGCCAATGTCTGATAAGTTTCTGTGACGTTTCATGTGCTTCGTATATCGGTAAAATCGGACCTAAACCATCAGCACACATTGTGGTGCAGCTTGTTACCCGTATCTGCTGAATAAGTGTTTCCCGCTGACCACAAATTAGGGCCAGTAAACGATTTGAAGCACAGTAAATATAACTCCATTCATGGGTGCCACTATCCTGTGGTAACGCTTATCGGTAACGATTATTTGTGCTGTTGGTGCTTTACATGACAGTAAAGTGCGTTAAATTAATTCGTGCAGGTTATCTTATCTTATCACATTGTGTCACCTCTTTCGATCAACTGTAATTGCAAAACATGATGCTGTTGATTCATGTGTAAGGAATGCATATTTGCACTTTGAGCCGGCCTGGTGGAAGCCTGTTGGTAGTACTGTTCCTCCGTAGCTAATAGACTCAATATCTGGAACCGTGGTATACGTGGTCTTCAAAGTCAAAATCTCTTCTCTTATGTCAAAATGAGTTTAATCGTATAGCCTCACAAATCTCGACATTTTATTATGAATCTTCACATCACCATTACCACAGTTACTGCGAATCAGCATGAATTACTGACTATGTCTTTTTTTTATTTTATTTCGGCGTTTTTTCTTGTACCAACAATCCACAACATGCCAATCCAAAAATAGTTGATGAAACAGTAAACAGATCTATAATTGTCTCGTCAGAAGTACGATCGAAAAATCTGTTCTACCCACATAGAAACGCGCCGATCGTACATTAACCGAGTGGAGCGTTAGAACGAAAAATAGAAAATTCTCTCTCCCTCTATAATCTTCACTGGTGGGAAATGTGTTGCGAATGAAAATTCTTTTACCGAAAATATCGTACCAGCGTGATTTTATGATCACTGGGCTAGAAATGCCCTTTAAGTTGCACGCGCTTACACTCTTTTATGCTCTTATGTTGCTGGGCCAGAGTTTTCTTTAAGACCATCACATTAACGTCACTTTCTCGAGATTTAACATTTTATTTTGGTTCAATGGTTAATAGTGGACTCGCCAGTGACAAACCAGGTTAAGGCTTGTCGATTGACGAGGTTCGTTCACGGTGGATTGACGTTGATGGATCGAGACGGGGATTGTTGTAAAATGAATTCGATTTCCTCTAGATATTGGGGTTGTTTTATTTTTAGCTTATCATACTTCAAATGCTTTCCAATATCTACCCTTAACGGTTTATATATTGGCTTGTTTTGCTTATTTTCCCTTACCTGCTGAAGCACATTTCTGTTTGCGCTTGTATCAACTAGTGCAATATTCGCATGTTTCGCAACTAAAACAAACCGAACAACAAAAATCACACAGCACTGTACGATTAATAACACAGAAACAAACCTTCCGTTGCTCCGTTGTGTTGCAAAATAAAAAGCCTACCAGAACCCGCTGGCTCGGTGCGATCGTGTGCAGCATAAAATGCTCCAAAGGCCCTCCCCCCCCCGTATTTCGTAACATTCCCGTGCCGGCTCGCGTGTTCCAATTTCGTGGGGGACCGCTTGTGGTCTCGCCTGAAATTGCCCGCGGTTTCTGATTACTCCGACGACCGGGAGCACCCGCCGTTCTGCTGCTGCTGCGACCCAATCGGATACACAAATCCGGCCACCTTCGCTCCAACACACCCCACAATCGAACGTTTGACGGAATGTGTGTTTGTTTGGCGATCTAAAAACAAACCCGTGTGCGTGCACCACCTTTTTTGTGGGAAATGTGGGCTGGGGCGAGTAAAATTTTCTATTAATTTACGCGAGCTCTACAGGGCTTTTGGAAGGGGAGGCGGTGATGGTGCGTGCGGCATTGTTGAAGTTCGATTTTTTTTTTAATATGAATCGAATCGACCTGAAGACGGATGTGTTGTGGCGTTGGGCCTCCGCCATGGTACGTGCTATCTCGGTCAAACGCTGTCGTACAGCTGCCGGAAGCTTTCGACAAACCGTTGGCTCCAGTTCGTGAGTTCTTGCATCTTCGGCGAGCGTTGTGATCACACCCGAGGGGCCGGCACGCTCATTGCACATCGTTGGTCACGTTTTGCATCGCATGCAGCTGCATACGGCTGCACAGTGCACTGATAGTGTTTGGCAGTGTAAGTCTAGGGCGTACGCGTTTGCAAGATTGCGATAAAAAGCCTACAGAGACGAAGCAGAGCGATGGGTACCGTTTGTTCTGGCCTGGTTTTATACAGCATACCCGAATGGAAGGAAGGATTGTAAAAGGGTCTCTTACATTTGCCAACGAACGCGCTTGATAAAAGCTTTCAGAGAAAATGTCGTATCGGATCGTCGTCGTCGTTTTTGTGCAGTCGCATTTCCGGCTCCAGATATTGCATCTTTGTTTGCTTTGCGAAAGTGTACCGTATCGTCATTTCAACGTTGCAATCAGCCGCAACTTCTGCAATCTTAAATTTGCGCAATGCATATGTTGTACATGGTCAACAACGGTGCTTGTGATAAAAGAGAATGTTAATTTAAGTAAAAGAAACCCTTAAAAAAATATTTAAAAAAGTAATCAAATGATCTTGAAGAATATAATTTATACCGGATCTAACACACAATATTAGATAAGACTTTAAGAAAAAAAATCGTAGATGACCATATTTAATCTCCGGTTCTGAATTTGCGCATTATATTGTAGTAGCGTTTTTTTTTCGAAAACAGTTATGGCCTTCCCTGACCTTGTGATAGTAGTCTCAGCCTAAAACCCTGTGTGCAGCTGCACGAGCTCGATTATCAGTTGTTTACACACTAGATCCGCTGAATTATTATTCCCTGATCGAATGCTGGCGCCTTAAATAACTAATTATTTAGCACTAAATCGGTGCTTCTAGTGTGCGCCGCCATCCGATCGCCATTAGAATGGTTTAAAACGTACCTGAACACCATTTTGAAGCGTGAGCAATAAGACCACTTAAACAAGCATACTGTTGTATGCAGTTGTATGGTGCACATGGCACAGACCTTCCTTAGCGTGTATGTGCAATGTCGTCGCACACAATGGACAGTAGCAGGGAAAACTTAACATTTCACGCACGCAGTCTAATCGGAAATGGTAGTCATTTTTAAAACTGCGTTAGCATAGGTTGGTTCAAACTGTCACTGACGTGTATGTGGCGCTCGAGCTGGGTTGTGATTATGCTTGTTTGATTATGCTTGTGATTATGATTGTTTCTTTCTTTCTTTAAACACACACGCTCATACGGGGTTATAATTACTGGCATATGTTTAGTGGCAACAGTGCAGCCATCGCTCCAAGCACACGAATAACCACAAAAGGTTTTTTTTTTTGGGTTCCATGTTTGGTGTGGTGTAGGCCCTTATGTAAATCTCGCGAGCAGTTAGTGATGGTGGTGAGGGCGATCATTAGTAGTCCGCAAATGCACAAGGTCGATTAAGGGAGCCGACAAATGTTAGTCACGGCATTGTCTTGCTTTTGTGTTTTACTGCTGCAACATATGTGAAAGTAAAACTACACTTTGTACTGTAAAACAGTTAAAAATAACGCAACTTCACTTCAATATTAAGCAAATGTGTGTTATGTTTCGTTATGGGCCAAAGAAAGAAAGTAAACTCCAAACTTCCAAAGTAATCTGCCTCAGTCAGTCAGCCACACCAACATCTTCCACACAGCATGTGTGTCAGCAGTTTCACTTCATTATCTTCATTCATCAGCAGATGATCCGGCAAAATTCAAGTGAAACTCTCGCCTCTTTCAAGCATTTTGTTTGCCATCCCTCCCCCGGAACTGCGGACAACAACAAAAAGAAAACCAAAGTTATACTTTGCGCATCGCAAGTACTTGTGTGTCGGATCACTAACAAAACGTGGATTCGTAGGTTCTTGCTTGTAGAGGACACTTCCGCAAACGGGCGAGCGAAATATCCGCCATTGCGTTGATACAGTCTATTTCGAGGCACCATTTACGAACGCGACAACGTTCCAGTGCTGGTGTTTGAACGACGCGGTATGCTTGTTGCAGCCCAGCATCTGCAGCGAAAACTTCACCCCGAACGCGAACGCTTTTACATGTGTTGTCCACCTATGGGGTAATACGGGAAGGATAGGATTGTGCGGCTTTCTTCCAGGCGTTTGGTTGCAGTGAAACAGATGTTTGTGGCCCCTCGTGTGTGTGTGTTTGTGCCGCGTATCTTTTGGTTGATGTACGATGACGTTCAGTTTTATTTTCTACTCTAAATTTAACGTGCGTCTGCTGAAAAGACTGCCGGCAGCAGCGTGTTTACATAAGGTGCATGCAAAACAAAAACTTCGGGATCGCTTTTCATCTTTCTGAATCAGCGTTTGATGAATCTATCCTTTTGTGTTTAGTTTTGGGGGCTTAGTTTGTTTGTTGTAGAGTGTTTCGGGATTCTTTAAATAGTGTAGAAATGTGGTTTAGGTACTCAAAAGCATTAAAAGTATGTTTTTTTTATTAACCAGATATATTTCCCAATCCTAATATCTTCCCTTTTTCTAAGTTGTATCCATATTTTATGTCCCCGATCTAACAGTTTTCTCTTTTGTTTCGTAACATTATCCATTGGATAATCGTTTTTGTCATCGCTCCTCCAGTAAAAACACGGAGCAAACACCTTTAATGTGGCGTCCTTTGTATTCAACAGTGTGATTGGTTTTTCGCTGCCTCTCTACCGGGTCCATGCATGGTCTGGATGCATTAAAATACTTTCACTTCCATTAAGGCGCCAGGTAAAAGCCTCTCGAGCGATTGCGTCCGACACATGCTGGGTTGGTCTTTGTCGCGGGCAGAAAGTACCATTCCTATGTGGATGCACTTTTACCTGATGCTCTAGGCGTTGCTACTTTCTTTAGAGACTTATGTGCTTTTGGTTTTATTCGCCGCTATGCTTAAGTTTATGTTAAAAGTCTTTAAACGATTTTGGTCTATCATTGGAAACTTCTGTTGATCGCGATCCTAGTTGGAGAACATTGGAAAACGCTCAAAGATTCAACTTAAACTTGAACCATGCATCATTAGTTTTATATGTCTTTCATGTCTTTATGTCTGGGGCGGCCCGATGGTTGATGCGACAGCGGCGCATGTCTTCACACTGCAGGACAGGGGTTCTAGTCTCATCTGGGCCGTTCCCCCATAGTGAGGACTGACTATCCAACTATGCGGTAACATCAAGTCTAGTAAGGCAGAAATGGCAGGCATGATCTAAGAGGTCGTTAGGCCAAGAAAGAAGAAGATCTAGCATTAGAATCCTCCGTTGATCGCGATTCTAGTTGGAGAACAGTGGAAAACGCTCAAAGACTCAACTTAAACTTCAACCATGCATGATTAGTTTGATATGTCTTTCTTTATAACTATTTAAAATATAGCCTCAAATAATACTGCTCAAATATCTCTCATCATCTCAAGAAGCTTTTGGAGCAAACGAATCCTAAAATAATTTTCTTCCGGTTTCTGAAACAAACTGTCATTCCTGGACGTTTTCAAAAATAGAACCCTTCCCTGCATAAAACTCCATTTTCAGAAATTGACACACCATTTATTGGAACCGGGAGGTGTTCTATTGGTTTCGCACCTCAACTAGAACATTCATCTCAATTTGGTACGGATTAGGCGGTGGACCCGAAACGCAAAAAATGTGTTCTACCGCGCCAATTCGGCTCCATTGTCATTGGCACCGTTTTTCTATTTACCGCATGTGAAATATGGAAGTAAAGGTATCCGTTTTGGGATGGATTTTCCCCAGCACCATCGGGGCTTTTTTCCATCGGTACACCGTTTAATAAACGCACGATTGGGTAACGGGTTCTCCGGGGAAATGTGGGACCCCTTACTGGAGCGTAACGAGCGGATAAAGCGGGCTCTTCCCTCACTGGTTTTCGGTTGGCCCCGTTTACGCATTCGCAACGCAACAGGAAGCGAACCCGCGAAGCAAGAAGCAATAGGGAAGGTGGAAGTGGGGGAGCATTAAAGAACCAAGGTGAAAATAATTTCGTTCTTATAAATATTAATTTCCGCAAACGAGTTACCAACACAAATGGTGGATGGTCGCGTTCCCGGTTCTTCTGTGGAGGTGTTGCCAATGGAGCGGTCAATTTTTGGACACCGCGATGAAATCGGTTCGAAAACGGGGAGGTATGGCGAACAGGTAACGGGATGGCGGAAGGTCGCGAAGAGAGAGAGAGAGAAAAAAAAAGACAAAACTCCAAACCTTTCGAAGGTTTGGTTAGCACTCTAGGGTTAA
Source organism: Anopheles maculatus (assembly GCA_002091835.1). Taxonomy (NCBI): domain Eukaryota; kingdom Metazoa; phylum Arthropoda; class Insecta; order Diptera; family Culicidae; genus Anopheles; species Anopheles maculatus. The sequence goes on along the minus strand of KZ061586.1, from coordinate 443,497 downwards.
TGATGGTTTGGGGCCGCGATGTCGTGGCAGTTCGTTCACTCGCACACCGGAAGTTCGTCGTTCAGCGTAGTGGACGTCACAATCAATGGTCCGAAAAGAAGGGGGGTTTTGAAGATGGTACCGCGGCAGAGTGGAAGTTTGTCGTGTTTCGGGTTCGTTGATTCTCGTTTGAACTGGAGCAGAGTCGGTGAAGTGTATGTGGGCGCGTACCTGCATCGTCCCCTCGACTAACGGTAATTAATCAGAAAATGTATGTAATGTTGTATCTGAAGATGCCTACAAAACATGGACAGAGAAAAAAGCATAAGAAGCGTGAGAGAGGGACGAGAGAGAACCTGAAGTGTGCTCGAATATAGTAGATAAAGTAATGCCCAGTCATCTAGGAATGGAGAGCAAATTTCGAACAGAGCGGCTCTTTTGCGGCATTAAGGTTCGTCCGGGGAAAATTCTTTCAAATACCGTACGTCGTGGCACGCTATTTGGAGTCTCCCGAGGTTGGCCCCTGTGTGACGTGCAAGTGCGAGCTTATTTTTAGAGCTCCCTCCTGATGCCTTCCCGGCTGCATCCAGGAAATGCAGGGGTTCCCTTGTAATTGAGCTACAATATCACTGTAACCTGCGCTTCGTTTTAGTTCCAATGTTTACCGACCATTCAGTTCCAGCCAGGCGCTATAGAATATCGTCTCGGACGCATCTTGGAGACGACCCTGGACGGTGATGCAGAGGCATCGTCCCTGTCGCCGTTGCCAGCAGCAGCAGCAAGCGTGCCGACGTTGCTTGCGGCTAAACAGTATATCAAATATTTATGTACATTTTGCACTCCACTGTGTGTTTGTTTATTGCCGCTGTGTTGCTTCCCCGGTGATCCACCAGTGTGGCATCAAAAATGCTACAACTCAGAAATTTTTCAATAGACGACGGGAGGGAATAGTAAAGCAATGGTAGCGCGAGACACTCCTAGGCGGCACTGCACGGTTCAGGGTTCATCGTCAAGAAAGTCTAAAGGAAATATTAATTGACTAGACCTACGTGTGCTTACAGTCACACACACACACACAGACACGCACACACCACGGTATGTAGCGGCACCGAGTGTTGAACCTAACCTAGATCTAGGAAAACTCGTTTTTGCTGCCCTTCTCACACTGAAGTTAGCGAGAGTAGAGCGATTGCAGGATTTTTTTTTGCCTCTTGTCTGCTTACCCTCTGACTCGTTCTGCTTCTTTTGAGGGGGCCATCATCACCTTCCTCCTCAACGCGCACCGTACAAGATGATCCGACCGGGTAAGTCGATACCCAGTGCTTCTCTTTAATCCGAGGTCAGCGGCGGTAAATTTCCTCTGTCTCTGATGCTCGTGACGTGGAGGAGAACGAATTCCATTTGAAGTCATACCGGCTTTGAAGGCAATCATACTGAATTTGTAAAGTTTCTCATATATTTTGCATATCGGAGGCTGCTGGCACCTGGTTCTTCAGGGACTTCAGGGCTACAACGTCAGACAGGAATCATTTTGATTGTTAAGCCAATTGGATGATTGGACTAGTCTGCAATTGGGTGTAAGACTAAACAACCAATTTCTGTCAGATTACATTTACCTTGGCCTGTCTGTAGCAACTTTAATGTAGAGCCGTTCAGTTTGTGCTTCATTTTCTATAGATTGTTTTATCTTTCAGCATTCGGTGTATGTTCGTTTGAAGTTTTCAGCATTTTGGAGCTAAAAGTATGGAACTTGCATATTGGACATTAATTTGCATTTGGCGGTTGGAGCGTTTCACACCGTATCGTTAATTATCGCGAGGGAAAGGTGCTAAGTACGGTCATTTACAGTAGAAACCGAAATGATGTGTGGAATGTAGCGTATTTCTAGCATCCAGTTACACAACAATTAACAACCAGTTTGATACGTATAAATTTGACGATATTTTTGTACTTGTCTAATTAGTCACAGTTGCTATTAAATACGTATTAAGTTTGTATTGAGGTTTACTAGAATTAGATGCACATTAGCTAAGCATCTGTAACAGCAGTAATTGGTGCTGTGGAAACTTCTAAACATAGACATTGTCTAGCCAAGAGTGAATGCAAACCACTCTTCCTGGGTCCGCTCAAGTGCACTCATTCGACAATCGGTATCATCTGGCTCAAACTTTACAGACCATCCGACGGAACGGCCATCGTACATTCGTACGAACTTCAATTCGCTCTGCCGTCTCCTATTCCAGCTCGAGCACTTCGACAGGTTCGGACGGTTCTCGGTCTTGGATGTTTCAATAAACAAGCGCTCGACTGTGCTGGAGTTTCTGATTGGACTGGCCGCCGCCAGAATACCGTTTGTTTTCTGTGGTTTCCAGCAAGCTGCTGCAAACTCCCTTAAAATAGAGTGCAACGTGGAGAGGGCCAAGGGACACCGAGTGCATTTCGAATCTGGTCCGTGGGCGTCCGTGACTGCTGTGGGTTGTTGTTGAGAAGAAAGTTTATTGAACCGCGAATACCGACACCGAAACAGATCAACAGTCTCTCCGTTTCCGGACGTAGAAGGGTTTGGGGGATTTGGTTGATAATATTTTTGAAGCGTTTTCGTCTGAAGAAGTTAAGACTTTACACATATATGTATAGAAAATCTTGTTTTACGTGTATCTAGAAATGAAATACTAAACATCAATATGCTTTAATCAATTGACTGTAAACAAATGTCGATAGTTTCTAATTGTTTTAGGCGATAAACATTAGATAAACTTAAAGACCTTAAAGATCTTTCTATGTTCGTTTACCTACTAGGGTCACTGTAGGGTGCTGTCTTCTTTTAGCTGATGATAAAGCGTATATGCAGTTATTTACGCCCAAATTTTTCCTATAGTTCTTTCTACTCTACAGACAGGCGCCGAAAAGCGAAACACACACAGCATCTCTGGCAAAACACTCAAAGATAAGAGTTTTGATGAAGCCGCCCTCCCGCTGTGAGCCTTCGATAATAGTTTGGGCTCGTCTGGTTGCAGCCCAATGCAGCCATGGAAATTGAGCACTGCAAACGGCAGTCGTACACATTTTACCTCCCGCAAAGTCTCTGAAAGTCTTTAATACACTTAGCAGACACATTACCTTGATGCTTTGTTTGTCGAGAAGAACTTGAGCAATAGGTTCTGACCTCCTGCCGATTTTCCAATACCGTTCCCGGGACACGCTTTCGTTTCTCGCGGTGCACATTGTTACATCTAAACCGTCGATTTTTGCACATTGCATTCAAGGCAAGGTCCTATTTCCTACGTCATTCCTCAATTATTTTTTTACTGCTTGGACTTTCTGTTGTTGATTCTGGCGATGCTTGCGATGGGTGTGTTTTACGTAGTTTTTTCCGAATTTTCCCGAACAACTCCCTGTTCGGATGCCATGGTAACGTTTAACCTAGTTTCCAGTGCTCCCAGCACGGGCATCTAGGGTGTGTGTGTGTTTGTTGGGAATCCTAGTTTACGTCACTACCTGGCGCTGATGACGTCAACGGCCGATGAAAATAGAGTAGAATCGAACGTCCGTCCCGCACGTCCCAGTTGCTGTTGTGTTGGGAAATTCGTACAGTTATAAATGGGTTCAACCACAATTCTGCCACAATTGCAGCGCGCCGTTCCATCTATGCTTGGGTCCGCGATGAAGTGCAGTTGTCAGTATCATCTCCTGCAACCCTGGATGGTCTCGTCCGTTTTCCCGCTCCACGCAGGCCTGATTGCATGAGGAATCGGTTCCAAACAAAGCGTGATTGCACATAAATTAGAAGAAATTGAGTTAGTGCGTTCAGTCGTCAACATGTCCAGCCCGATCTCCCGATGCAGTCCAGCCAGCTCGCCCTTCGCCTTTAGTTCCCAGTGCCTTACGTAAAATGTGTGTCTGTGTGTGTGTCTTCATAGTGCATGCTGTCGCCCACTCAAACCCACGTCCCAGGGTTGTCGGCTTGTCCAGCATTAAGCGAAATTTATGATTTCATTCGATTTGCTGGAAGATCCAATTCACTGCTGCTCACTAGTGCCAGGGCAGCAAAAGCTGGGGAGCATTTTATTCGGGAACCAGTGTCGTAGCGTAGGATACCAGCACATCAACGACCCGGCACACCAACCATTTCGAATAGGGGGGGGGAATGGATTCAGGGCGGCCACCATGCGCTGAAGAAGTTAAACGTGTGCAACGTAGAATGGTGTGAGCACACCGCCACAACCCGAGATTATCTCCGCAGAGCTGCAGACCGCGTGTAACGATAAAGCGTTATTTTATTTGTTTTCCTTTGCTACGGTCACGAACCCGCTCAAAAAAGGGCCGCTGTGTCGTTCCGGTTTCGATGGAATGTGCTGCAGTGTGTAAGTTGTTTGGTTTGGTATGATTTATTTACGCCTCGGTTAAATAAAGAAATGTCACTCTTCATAAATCCGCGGGCTAACCCTTTTCCATCTTTGGACATCGGTGGTTTCGAAGGGTGCTATCATCCCCTGTAGACATCCTTAAATTATGATGTTAGTCACACACACACACATTTATTTTTATAATAAATTAGACATCTAAAGAAGCATAAACGAAAGATTCAAAACATCGTTATAATGTTTCAACATGTAATTGTTAAGAATGTAGTGCAAATATTCTAAAATAATATATATGTCTCATTCAATGTTGCTTCTCTCTCTCTTGGGATCTGTTCCTTAAAGTAGCTTTGAAAAACAGAATTTCCTTTTCTTATATTCCACCACCGGAAACCATACATCATCGGTCGTGCAGGAACGAAAAGAACAGCACACACTGCCTACACGTAAAATCTAGATTCCCTTTTTTGTCCTCGAGTGTTTCCTTCCTCGTTGGTAATCCCGACCGTCATAGCCGGGCGTTACCACGGGCCCGGGGCCAGAGTAGTACCGAGATCGGGCTGTTACATTGGTGTTACCGTCTGGTGGTGGTGTGCAACTAAGCATTAAACCGTCCGTGCCCATGCAGCACATGGAGACATAATTTCACACACACACACCCTTCTTTTCTCCTGCCTTGCTGAGGGCTTGGTGTGCGCAACTGTGCCCGCTGGAACGCGAGAATAGTGGGCATGAGTGTGAAATGTGACTGTGTAAATCTCAGCTCAGCAAAAGCAAAACATTGACTTTTCGAAGCCAGCAATGACACTGAATGCGTGCGCCGTGTCGTATATCCACACGTGTGCGTTGAAAGGGGAACCAGAAAGGGAGAGAGAAAGAGAGAGAGAGAGAGAGAGAGAGAGAGAGAGACCCGTATGCTGCGAGAACGGCCAGCGAACCGGTTGCGTCGTGCCGAGCGCTAGCAGCATAAAAACCGGCAGCATAAATATTCATAAATTCCATTTCCTCTCTCAATAATGTATGTGTTCTGTGCCGGTAAGACGCAGCCCGAGGGAGGACGACCCCCTGCCAGATTGCCTGGAGGGGGACGGTGCTTTGGTGGTGGTGGTAGGTCTGCTGGGGGTGAACAAAATTGTCAAATCGACTGCCGCTGATCGGTTCGGTGGTAAGGAAAGTAAGAGTAAAAACATTGTGTGTTGAGAGAGGCCAATACCAACGCAACGACGGCTTGGGAGTGAAAAGATGTGAAAACACCATTTCTGGTCTTTTTTCGTTCACTTAAAATCACATCTATCCCTAATCGTCGCCTTCGGTAGTGGTGGTGTATGGTTAGGGGCTGTCTTCCACATCTACATCCATGCCAGTGAGCACAAGACGGTGGTGCCGGTTTGTTTGCCAAGCAAGCATGTCTCGTTATGTACAACCGTTTGCGTTTTGTGTCCAATTTGTCAATGTTCTACCATGTCTGGATTTCCGGTGCGATAAAAATGTGTATTTTTAAGAAGAAAAATCAAAACCGTAATACTTATTGGAATCATTGGAACATATTCTTACGCTTCATAGTATTAAAATACGTAGCTTTATAACATTAAATGCTTATTTGCATTAAAACAAAAATTTTCCCATAATGTTACTTGTCATTTAATAAATCTTACGGGCAAGGTTATGGACTAGGCAAAGCGTCAATGGAAATAGCTTTACACAATAAAGCTCCAAGGTTATTCAAAGCGTCCCAAAACGCATCTACGGTAGTCCTATATTTTACTTTACGAGCACATCGATCTTTACAACCTGACCGAGTGACGGCCGTTCACCTTTTGCTTGCCTAGTGGGTGTTAAATTTTATTGCTCTTTGCTGCATCCTTGGCCATGTGTTTGTGTCGTTGGTTGTGATTGTGGGAATGATCGATGATATCGGGACGTGATGGAGAAGGAACGGGACCTACCGGCCCCATAACTCTTAGACAACATAATTGCAGTCGTAGGTCGAGTTGACTTTCGAACTGTATGGTGTTATAAAATGTTTGACGAGAGGAGAAGGTTTTTCCCTACTTTATTACACCTTGGTAGATATGAAATTTGTCACGTGTACGAGATCAATTATGAACTACAAAAAGAAATGATACATTTTTGTCATTCTTGCTTCTTTTTTCTCTACAGGTAAGTCTCAAGATTTGTACGATTGTTTCAAACAGATGGACAATTTGAGGAATAATTTCAAAATTTTACAATACCAGCTTGGTCCTCATGCTTTTGCGTTTAAATTCCATTTACAGTAAATCTATAAGTTACAGACATCCTTTCGCAAAACTAACGCTTGCCTCGTTTATCAAGCGACCTAAGCAGGGAATGAAAGAAACACAAAATATTGATAAAAATAAAGATAAGAAAGCGAAAGTGGTGCTTCTACATGGTTTCTACAAACCAAACTGAAATATGACATATGCACGTTTGCACAACGATAAGATTCACAACTTGAAACGAACATTTTAGTATGTTTGTTATGGATAGGCACCGCTTGTAGTGGTCTTGTAGCCCGATGCAGATGGTGCAGATGGCATGCTGTGACGCATTCGTTGCTGGCAGATGGGAAAATTGATAAAAATTCGGCCCTTTATCAAGCCTTGTTTGAAAGAAAGATTTGTATTTGTTGTTTGAAATTTTATCTACGAAAAGTTTAGAATTGAACAACAAATTCGTGCAATGCACGCACGTTTACCAAGCCATAATGGCGATAATGTCCGCAACTGAGCAACAACTGATCGGAAACAGGTTTGCCACTGGAATGGGCCAACATACCGCACAAACTCAAACTCCCCCGCCCCCCCATCTCACAGAGGACGATTATCAAAGTGTGTCGTAAGCTGTTAAACGACCTTCCTTGCGAACGCGCGCAACGTCCTTCACCGCTAATGTCTTTTTGTGCGCGCTCCGGACAGTGGACAGTCTGCCAGAAGCAGTTTTATCGATCATACTGGAAACGATACCATTTCGCGCGATATCGCCGGTTGTCATCGTCGTCATCACCATCGCCATTTGCTAACGCCATCAACAAGTAAATCAAGCACACTTTCTCGTACACCTCCCCCAAAAGCCACACTGCAGTGAAGCAAAGGGACAAAACGTCTTGCTTTTTTTTGCTCTTTGTTATGCTGGGCAAGTTGTTTGACCTTGAAGCAAGTTTGTCAACTTCATTTTGTTGAGGGTGTGTTTTTTGGTATCGTGTGGCATTGCCGGGTCGTTTTTCTTCTTTACCCCATTTATGGGTTCACCCACCGAGTGTGGCTGGTGGATACAGGAATGTAATGATATCGATGTAGCAACGCGTGTGTCTCTGTTTCAAGACGGTGAGTGTCATCGAGGAGGGACGATCTCTCTTACGTCTGCTGTTCACCAGACAGCCAAAAATTCGTTTGTCGCGTGGTCAAATTGCGTCCCCAAAATGAGAGACAGGGAGCGAGTGGTACAGATCATTTGGCGAAATGTGGAATTAAATCCATCGTTTCAGTGGCAATGTGTGCTTGTGTTGCTGTGTGGAACCCGTTTCCTTAACGTACTTCCTGTGCTCCGTAGTTGTTCTGCTTCCGTTTCCTGTTGTGTCCGTTGCGGTCTTTTTGCAATTGATATTCAATAGACGTGAGACCCGTAATGGTCGCTACCATGCCTCCGGGGGCGATTGGTATGTACAGATGAGAGCATGTTCAGTTGAATGGTTCTTCGGTTTATGAATTCTTCTCATACCTCACAGATCGGTACACAGATAAGTGTGTGGGGTGAGCCATATTTATAAGCGTATATTGGTAACAGAGCTAGCCAAGGGCTAGCCAACGTTGCAAGATGTAGGCTAGATTTCTTTGAATTTGAATTAACATTTAAAAAGGGTAGTGCATCCTCCTGCTTAATAGTGTGAATAAATAATAAATTCTATAATGAAATAGATAATAGAATGTAGAAAATTTGGATATAAAAAAAACCACAATCAGAATGGAAGCACCCGAATATTACTTACCGGAAGCAATACTCCCTCGTAAGGAAATCGGTTGAATTGAATCACCACTTTCTAAATTTGGCTTTGCCTGAGCGATATAAAGGGACGTAACAACATTAAAGTAAATCCAAAACGTAATCCAATCGTATATATCCAACGGGTGGCCCGCTGGTGTATACGATAGCGGCGCCGGTCTTCACACACCAGGACCGGGGCTCGAATCCCGGCGGAACGCCTCCCCGTATGCAGGACTGACTATCCAGTTACGGGTAAAAACTAAGTCTCAGAAAGCTAGCAATAGCAGGTCAAGACCTCACGAGGTTGTAGTGCCAAAGAAGAAGAAGAAAACGTATTAAACTCTAAAGTCACGAAGCCGCGATACATCTCGTTAATCGCGCTTATAACTTCTTTAATTTAAATATTTAAACAATATTTTTTTAAGTAGAAACAATTCCGTCAAGCGAATAGAAGGTGATTGATTGAAGAGCAGTTAAGTTGTATCAAGTTTATTATCGTGTTCTGAGCACAGTGTCAAAGTGTTCTATTAGTCCAATTGAAACGAATGTCCTGAGCTTGTTCGTAGAAAATTTTACATCGTCCAATTAAATGACTCAACGTTGCACATGATTGAGATGATTGGAACACTACTATAAAGCGATGCGAAATGAAAGGTTACACTCGTCTGATCGGTAGATAATTTATTCTCAAGTAATAGAACCGCCATGAACGACGGGTGGAACAATTTGCGTTCAGTGAAACTATAGTTCCAAGAGGATATGATACACGCTCTGACGTTCTCTGCTCACATCCCATCTACGATATAAGCGATCTCTCTAAACGCCACAACGAAGAAGACGCAACATTTGTTTCGTAAAAACAGACACAGACAGCAACAAATGTAACTGCTTTTGGGGGAAATGTCACAAAACGGTCGCTTTGAGCGAACCGAAATGTGCTCGTTGAAAACTCATTTCCGTGTCAGTGGTACCGTTTGGATATTTCTTAATTCTGCAAATTGATTTAACATTTAGAAGCAATCATCCACTTTTCTGGGTTTTGCGCACCATCCTTTTTTAAGAGAATCGATTTCGTGTGCAACAGCAAAGAAGAAAAAAACGCCCCCCTCGGTAATCGATTTAAATTATAAAAGACCGTAACAATCCAGGAACGATTTGTCAAATTTACTGCAACTTCTCGTATCAAAATTACTTACCTTCCTGTGTAAAGGACGGTCGCTACACACTTTCTTTTTCCATTGTTCCTAACGGACACTCGTGGCGGAGTGGTAGGATGTCTTGATGTGATAAATTGAAGCGAAGACCCGGCTAAGGTCACCACCGTTCGCACTCTCGAGAGCGAGAAAGAGCGTGAACAGCAGCAGTACATTTTATGTCCATTTCGGAGCAAAATCCAATCTGGAGGAAAATTGAATTACATAAGCACCGGAAGCCCGGGGAATAGATGGCGGGGCCACAAGAACGTTAAGCTGGACTTTCTTTCCGGGATGGTGATTGATCATTGGCCTTTAAATAAAGGTGATTGAAGAACGGGACACTCGAGTGGTACATTCCGAGAAAGTCGAGATGGTTTGATTAATCACGTAACGCACGGTCGTGACTCTGTACGGCCTACTGGACTGGAGAATTATTGCGTACTTAAGCATCGTATAACGTTCTTAGTTATTTGCTTAGTTTTTATAATTTTGTTTACATTTTAACCGGTAAGCCGTACAGGTATGTGCGTGCATTAAATAGTGTGTATACTTCTTTTTAAAAGTATACTAACTAACATACTTGTAGGTATCGATGCTCTTAAGGTTGCTCTCTTAGGTTGCCGATCGCAAATCCATCAGATACTGTTTATTTCAGGTGGTTTACCAATTCATTTTGTTAGACTATGTGCGGCCCGGTGGTAGATGCGATAGCGGCGCCGGTCTTCACACGGCAGGACCGGGGTTCAAGTCTCATCTGGGCCGTTCCCCCACAGTGAGGACTGACTATCCCCAACTATGCGGTAACAATAAGTCTAGTAAGCCAGTAATGGCAGGCATGACCTAAGAGGTCGTTAGGCCAAGAAAGAAGAAGAACAGCTAGAAGCCTGAGAAAACTTCTCCACTCAAAATACCTGTCGCGACGGATGAAGCTGGGACTGTACAAAACCTTTATAGTCCCAGTACTCACATACGCCTCTGAGACATGGACTCTGTCCATACTGGAAACGATACCATTTCGCGCGATATCGCCGGTTGTCATCGTCGTCATCACCATCGCCATTTGCTAACGCCATCAACAAGTAAATCAAGCACACTTTCTCGTACACCTCCCCCAAAAGCCACACTGCAGTGAAGCAAAGGGACAAAACGTCTTGCTTTTTTTTGCTCTTTGTTATGCTGGGCAAGTTGTTTGACCTTGAAGCAAGTTTGTCAACTTCATTTTGTTGAGGGTGTGTTTTTTGGTATCGTGTGGCATTGCCGGGTCGTTTTTCTTCTTTACCCCATTTATGGGTTCACCCACCGAGTGTGGCTGGTGGATACAGGAATGTAATGATATCGATGTAGCAACGCGTGTGTCTCTGTTTCAAGACGGTGAGTGTCATCGAGGAGGGACGATCTCTCTTACGTCTGCTGTTCACCAGACAGCCAAAAATTCGTTTGTCGCGTGGTCAAATTGCGTCCCCAAAATGAGAGACAGGGAGCGAGTGGTACAGATCATTTGGCGAAATGTGGAATTAAATCCATCGTTTCAGTGGCAATGTGTGCTTGTGTTGCTGTGTGGAACCCGTTTCCTTAACGTACTTCCTGTGCTCCGTAGTTGTTCTGCTTCCGTTTCCTGTTGTGTCCGTTGCGGTCTTTTTGCAATTGATATTCAATAGACGTGAGACCCGTAATGGTCGCTACCATGCCTCCGGGGGCGATTGGTATGTACAGATGAGAGCATGTTCAGTTGAATGGTTCTTCGGTTTATGAATTCTGCTCATACCTCACAGATCGGCACACAGATAAGTGTGTGGGGTGAGCCATATTTATAAGCGTATATTGGTAACAGAGCTAACCAATGGCTAGCCAACGTTGCAAGATGTAGGCTAGATTTCTTTGAATTTGAATTAACATTTAAAAAGGGTAGTGCATCCTCCTGCTTAATAGTGTGAATAAATAATAAATTCTATAATGAAATAGATAATAGAATGTAGAAAATTTGGATATAAAAAAAACCACAATCAGAATGGAAGCACCCGAATATTACTTACCGGAAGCAATACTCCCTCGTAAGGAAATCGGTTGAATTGAATCACCACTTTCTAAATTTGGCTTTGCCTGAGCGATATAAAGGGACGTAACAACATTAAAGTAAATCCAAAACGTAATCCAATCGTATATATCCAACGGGTGGCCCGCTGGTGTATACGATAGCGGCGCCGGTCTTCACACACCAGGACCGGGGCTCGAATCCCGGCGGAACGCCTCCCCGTATGCAGGACTGACTATATCCAGCTACGGGTAAAAACTAAGTCACAGAAAGCTAGCAATAGCAGGCCAAGACCTCACGAGGTTGTAGTGCCAAAGAAGAAGAAGAAAACGTATTAAACTCTAAAGTCACGAAGCCGCGATACATCTCGTTAATCGCGCTTATAACTTCTTTAATTTAAATATTTAAACAATATTTTTAAGTAGAAACAATTCCGTCAAGCGAATAGAAGGTGATTGATTGAAGAGCAGTTAAGTTGTATCAAGTTTATTATCGTGTTCTGAGCACAGTGTCAAAGTGTTCTATTAGTCCAATTGAAACGAATGTCCTGAGCTTGTTCGTAGAAAATTTTACATCGTCCAATTAAATGACTCAACGTTGCACATGATTGAGATGATTGGAACACTACTATAAAGCGATGCGAAATGAAAGGTTACACTCGTCTGATCGGTAGATAATTTATTCTCAAGTAATAGAACCGCCATGAACGACGGGTGGAACAATTTGCGTTCAGTGAAACTATAGTTCCAAGAGGATATGATACACGCTCTGACGTTCTCTGCTCACATCCCATCTACGATATAAGCGATCTCTCTAAACGCCACAACGAAGAAGACGCAACATTTGTTTCGTAAAAACAGACACAGACAGCAACAAATGTAACTGCTTTTGGGGGAAATGTCACAAAACGGTCGCTTTGAGCGAACCGAAATGTGCTCGTTGAAAACTCATTTCCGTGTCAGTGGTACCGTTTGGATATTTCTTAATTCTGCAAATTGATTTAACATTTAGAAGCAATCATCCACTTTTCTGGGTTTTGCGCACCATCCTTTTTTAAGAGAATCGATTTCGTGTGCAACAGCAAAGAAGAAAAAAACGCCCCCCTCGGTAATCGATTTAAATTATAAAAGACCGTAACAATCCAGGAACGATTTGTCAAATTTACTGCAACTTCTCGTATCAAAATTACTTACCTTCCTGTGTAAAGGACGGTCGCTACACACTTTCTTTTTCCATTGTTCCTAACGGACACTCGTGGCGGAGTGGTAGGATGTCTTGATGTGATAAATTGAAGCGAAGACCCGGCTAAGGTCACCACCGTTCGCACTCTCGAGAGCGAGAAAGAGCGTGAACAGCAGCAGTACATTTTATGTCCATTTCGGAGCAAAATCCAATCTGGAGGAAAATTGAATTACATAAGCACCGGAAGCCCGGGGAATAGATGGCGGGGCCACAAGAACGTTAAGCTGGACTTTCTTTCCGGGATGGTGATTGATCATTGGCCTTTAAATAAAGGTGATTGAAGAACGGGACACTCGAGTGGTACATTCCGAGAAAGTCGAGATGGTTTGATTAATCACGTAACGCACGGTCGTGACTCTGTACGGCCTACTGGACTGGAGAATTATTGCGTACTTAAGCATCGTATAACGTTCTTAGTTATTTGCTTAGTTTTTATAATTTTGTTTACATTTTAACCGGTAAGCCGTACAGGTATGTGCGTGCATTAAATAGTGTGTATACTTCTTTTTAAAAGTATACTAACTAACATACTTGTAGGTATCGATGCTCTTAAGGTTGCTCTCTTAGGTTGCCGATCGCAAATCCATCAGATACTGTTTATTTCAGGTGGTTTACCAATTCATTTTGTTAGACTATGTGCGGCCCGGTGGTAGATGCGATAGCGGCGCCGGTCTTCACACGGCAGGACCGGGGTTCAAGTCTCATCTGGGCCGTTCCCCCACAGTGAGGACTGACTATCCCCAACTATGCGGTAACAATAAGTCTAGTAAGCCAGTAATGGCAGGCATGACCTAAGAGGTCGTTAGGCCAAGAAAGAAGAAGAACAGCTAGAAGCCTGAGAAAACTTCTCCACTCAAAATACCTGTCGCGACGGATGAAGCTGGGACTGTACAAAACCTTTATAGTCCCAGTACTCACATACGCCTCTGAGACATGGACTCTGTCCAAAACTGACGAAACCCTCTTAGCCGCGTTCGAGAGGAAAAAGCTCAGAAGGATTTTTGGCCCCGTATGGGTGGAAGGACAATGGAGGAGCCGTTACAATGACGAGTTCTATCGTGCAGCGAATTAGGCTCGCCAGGCTCCGGTGGGCTGGTCATGTCATGAGAATGGCACCGGACGACCCAGCCCGTAAAGTCCTTTTAGGCCGTCCACATGGACAGAGGAGGCGTGGTAGGCCCAAACTGAGATGGACTGATGGCGGGGATGCGTCCGCCAGAACGGCCGGGTTAATGGATTGGCAGACGACGGCGCTAGACCGTGAGCGGTATCGAGGATCGTTTCAGCAGGCCAAGACCGTAAAGCGGTTGTAGCGTCTGATAAGTAAGTAACAGCTAGCAGTGGGGTTTGACTATTAAATAAGCATCAGCGATTGCCGGTTGAGTTAATATTGATTGGAATACTCTATTTTAATATTGCTATCAGTGGTTGAAAAGATTAGTTTGTTTTTACATACTATTATTAGTGTTAATAAACTGGACAATCGGTAAAAACGGCACACTCCATGTTAGTTTTGTGTACAAAATGTATTTGCGAAACATGTGGCGAAAAACTATTGCTCTTTTATTTTATCAATCTTCAAATAATCAATATTCTCTACAAGGTATCGGGAAATATTGTATTTGCTGTATGTGGTCGTGTCAAAAATGGTTGAATTCTCAACGCCAATACACTGTCCGTAGCTTCATTTTACCCCGATAATTGATAATATCATAACTGATCGACGGACATTCTTCAACATCCTCGCGTATCAGTCAGTCCAGGGTGTGTGTTTGGTCGCTCTTTCGATGGGTCTAATTTTGTTTTCAAACATTTCATCAAGGAAAAAAAAAGGCGAACACTCAACAACAACCACAAGCATCACCGCCTAAGCCACCTTGCTGCTGCTGCTACTGCTGCCGTGCAGGGAATTGATTTGAATCAAATCCATCAAATGAGTTTTGCTATTTGCCTTCATCAAGTATTTACCGAGTTCAAACAGCTGATAAACACATTTTCATGGATTGATGTGTTTTCGTTGCCGCTTTTTGCCCCGGCCGCTCGCGGTTGTGTGTGTTTATTTTTGTAGCCATATCAAAAAAAACACACACACACAACTCCTGAACACACCACTGCTATACTACTATCGTTCTGTTGAAATGGGAAAATTTCAAAAAGCATGTGCTTGGTAAGCTCACTCGGCTGGGCGATTATGCAGAGTTTGAGCGAGCTGTCAACGGTGAGGTACGGTGTGACAGAATAGACTCTATGCAAAAGCAGCATAGTTTGTGTTCCGTCACAAGTGGTGTGTAACATTGATTAGAATGTTTTCCGCAACATTAAAAGTGGTGGTCGTAACTATAAATGCAAATAAAATCTTTTCTTTTGATTTTGCACATAAGCATTCGTTCTTACATTGAAAGACAATAAATTCGTACATCAATTGTGAATGTCCGTTTGTGCGTAAGCGCTTTAAAGAAAAACAGTAATTTAACACCGTCATAAGAAACAGAAGAAGGTGCTCACAACATCATTGACATGTTTTTGCACACCAGACAGGAGCGAGGGAGGAGGTATCGTTGTGGTTAACATTGGCACAAAAATAACACAACTGTTGAGTTCGTTAGTCTGTCACAAAAATAAATGTCGGATAATTTTGATTTGACATTTTGTCTTCCTCTTTTGTACCCTTGTTGTACCCTTGTACCACCATCACCGTTGGACGCTCGCCTTCATTTGATAGATTTTTGAAGTGATGTTCTGTGCTGAGCTTGAATGAGGTGATTTGATTGTGAAAGGAACATTTTGTTACGACTTGTTGCTTTTAAGGTTTTGTCTTGTACATTGTTTATTATGTTTTAACGTAAAAATGGAGGCTTGATGTGTTTTGTAGCAAGTGATTTTATTAATGCAAATTTTAAACTAATTTATATTACCACAGGCTTAAAAACAGTATGGCTTGACGAAGTACGCATGCTGTTAGTTTCGACCTAACGATGAATCATATAAAGAGAAAAGATTATGAATCATACAATAAAATATGAGCTCGACGGTAATCTGACTCACTCCTGTCGTTCATAAAAACAATGATGTTAATGATACAATTTGAAATTTTTCGACCGTGACAGCATTGATTGTAACTCAACGACGCAACGTTTAAGATGTACTTTGCCTCCACTATTTTTTGCAGAAAATATCAATGCTTAACAAATCAATTTCCCGGCACATTTTGGCATTGGTATTTGAAAGATTAAATATTGTCCTTTTTTAGTTTTATATCCTTCTAACATTGCTTTGAAAAGGTAGCAGATACTTATATCGACATGTATTTATAGAATTGTGTCGTTGCTACTAACTCTAGCGAATATAAAAGAAAAAATACAATCGATCTACACAACGTGGAAAAGCCAATTAACGAGAGGAATGCATTTTTCCATTCATAGTACATTCACAGTGCACAGGTATAAAAATGAAAAATAAAACTTCGCACGATGTCTGCTGAGTGTAACAAACCCATTCAAATATAGCGAGAGACGTTTGCGCTGGTCAATGAGAGAGTGTACCGCATTGAAATTGCACTTCCTGCCTGCATTTTGTAACGTTCCTCCGTGCCTAAGGACCCTGCAACCCGATGGGAAAACAGACACTTTACTATAAATAAACTGCCCTGATGTCCATGCAGGCGGAGTCCCCGGAGTGTGTCGGGGAAGAGAGTACACACTCCACCCTCACCTAGACTCGTTTTGTGTGCATCCTTTTACAAACAGGGCATTGATCTGTCAGACCCACACAAACACCCGCTACCAAAGCAATGCTGTGTAACCTGCATCGAGGTACGCGGCTAATGTGCGACCATATGCAGATTCACCGTGGCGGCGTAGTGGCAAAAAATGGAAAAGCCATCTCAGCCACTTGTATTGGTTTGCGATATCAGGACATTGGAAAACGTATCCGTTGGCAATGATAGTTTTTGTGTTCGCCAGGCTTTGTTCTTTGT
This sequence comes from Anopheles maculatus, assembly GCA_002091835.1. NCBI lineage: Eukaryota > Metazoa > Arthropoda > Insecta > Diptera > Culicidae > Anopheles > Anopheles maculatus. Next base: position 426,706 of record KZ061586.1, on the reverse strand, counting down.
GCTGTAATCTACAGGAAATCTTTTTAATTTGTTTTCCTTCTCTGCTCATCTGGTTCGCTTCAACCGGCAGCAGGTTTATGATTCGTTCGAAGTTGCTCTCCCTGTTCGCTGTTGCTTGTCGATGGTTTGTCTACTACTTCCCGTTCATTTCCTGCATCCTTTTCGATGTCTTTGGTCGCGAATTCGCGCTCTACAGTGCTTTGTCGCTTTGTCGATATCGTTATTCCGGTTCGCGGAGTATCGATTCTACAACACTCACATGCTTTATTGCAGAGCTGTGTTACAAGAACAGCTTCATTGAGGAAAATATTTGTTTTCAAATGGTTTCTAGGCATTTTTACAGCCTTTTCTTCATGCAATACTACCGTCTGACGAGGGACGAATGCTGCAACTAATTAAGTGTGCTATCACAATTTCACTAGATGGCATCTCCTGTCCCATTTCCATATTGTACATAGTAATGCACGCCAGCCACTGCTCATTGAGTTCATGATCCCCTTGTCTGTTATCTATAATGAATGGACAACCTTTACATGGACAACCGATTGACAAAGTCGTCAGTCGATAATGCCTGGAAAATGTCTAGTTCTAACGAGTCGATAGCTGAAAGTGAATGGCATAATTATATTTCACCCTAACGAGCGTTCCATTATTCTTCGGTTTAATAATTAAGTTCCTTACTCCCAGCAACCAGCATATCGGTGCCTTTATTTGGTGCTGCTAGACGTGATTTCCGCTCGTATCTCAATGGCACACCGAATGCTTCCGGATTGCGCTGCAATTAGCTTTTTATTATCATCATGATGGGCAGTTTGGTCGTCCCTTGTCGTTCTCAACAGTCCCTGTCGCCCGCTTTTTCCCTTTCATACGCTCGCACACAGGTATTTGGCGAAGTGCCATGGGTTGGAATGAGCCGAAGAATTTCATCAAACAAACGAGATTTTTCACCGTCTCTTCAGAACCTGTGACCTAATCGACCTATCGTCGTGCTTTCGCGTTGGTTGAAGCTTTCGCTGATTAGGTCATTGAATCCTGAATGGAGCGGCGTAAGCGAACGTGTCGATGCTTCTTCCTAGCTTATACCAAACAACAGGTATCGTATAGTGAACCTTCTAGTTCGTATATCCAGTCTGTTGGTGTAACTGTGAGATACGTGTTGCATATCCCTAAGAAACCACAAGATAAAATTGAACTATTCTCATCGTTCTGTAACTATCTTAGCATTCACGTGTTGTGCCGCTACATCATTCTTCTATTTGCAACCGTTTGTCGCCAGCATTCCGGAAACTTACAGTGCCCATAAGAAGTACGAAATAGTAGTGGTACCCAATGGTCCGTATACCTAGCCGACAAAAATGTGTGCATAAATTAAGACACAAAATACATCGCGTGCAAAAGCATTAGTTTAAAGTATAATTAGACCCACTGCCCAGCACTACCAGTCAGCGCAAAACTTCAAGCAGAAGCAGAAAGTCACAGCAAGAAGAAGCAATGGTTCTTCGGGGGCAAATCCGCATTGCTGCCAGTAGTGGAAAGTTCAATTAAGGAAACTAAGGATTAAGTCTTGCCTTTCGTCACCGTGTTTCGGTATTGTTCCTTCTGTCTCGGTGCCTTGCTTTAAAGGTTTCCCTCGATGTGGAACGACGAGAAGCAGCTGCACATGTTTTCAGCGGAGCATATTCGGGTCACCACGAGCTGTGGGGAGATATTCTTTCCTTCCAAAAAAAAATCGTAACAAGTTTTTGGACTGCATGAAGTCTAGTTAAACCTATCCGCATGCGCTTGCAAGAATTAACACGGATGGGGCATTTGGCTGCTTAGGAAAACTTACTGGCTTTGCAAATGATGAAAGTTTTATGGTTTCGGCTCATCGTTAACATCCATAAACTTCCGTCTGAAAGGTATTTCAATGCTTTACTGCCACCAAAAACAAAAAACAAACCAGAACTGGGAGCTTCCCGAACGAGGTTAAGACTGTGTTTATTTTCTTTAATAAAAGAATGTTCCCCAACTGTGTCTGTGTGGCAAAAATAGGTACGCCATTTTTTTTTTCTAGCTTTAATAATTAAACAGAGAAGACAAAACGGTCCAAACTGGAGCGTTATTCTTTGATGGACTTCCGGTTCGCCTTATAGCTCGGTATTTGAAATCGGCTATGCGGCATTTTTCGCTAGCATGAACTACAGTGAAAGACATATAAAAAGCTTACCGATTCGTTTATTTCCGGTAAATAATAACAACCAGGGAAGTCGCACCGGGAACATCACCAGCTGTAGTTCAGACCGCATAGTCTATGCCGCGAAAATGACATGAAAATAAACCGTCATTTTGCAGCACCTTTCGTAGAACTCATGGCCGCAGTTACACCAGCACAACCATTGCAGAAGGCTTATGAATAATTTGTCCCGATTTGTCCTCATCATATTCATGCAAAGGCCTATTGTAAGTATGGAAAGAACTGTGTGGTAGTGTGTGTGTGTGTGGGTGCATCCGAACCACAAGTCGCCTCACAATTGAATGTAACCGTGTCTAGAGTTCGTTCGAGCCTTCCCGCTCGGTCCGGTCCGGTTTCTCCTATTTACCCTCGGTGAGGTGCATCGAACCTAATCCCTCCCAAACATGTCGTGCAAGTGCTATGTGCTACACTTCTGGTACACTTCTTACTTACCGACGAATTACGGACGCCGTCTTCGATTGCTTTTTTGCCACCAATGGTACTACCGGCGCGGGAAAAGCGGGAGTTATCCGCGAGGAGCGTAGATTTCGCCTGGCTGGTCTGGTTCTACCAGGCCAAGCGTAAGGAAATTCGTTCCATCAACTTCGCGCAATACTCCCCATCGGACATGTCGTCTATGTGTTCCCTGATTGTAGGAAGTTGTTGACGTGTAGCACAGGACGCGTGTACCAGTGGTGTCAGCGGATCGGTGGTAAATGTAATTCTGCATAGTTTATTGCTCGTTAGCATGCTCAACCATTTTAGCCGTGGTTGAAAAGGCATTGATTTCGCCCCGGAATCACTTACATGTTTCATACTACCCGAGTGGACTCTGGAAAGAACTTGCATTCAACGAAAAGCCATAAATAGTGACTGTAAATACTTATAAGAGGTGTACGGAATACTAGTATCTGAAATTTCTTAAATGTTGCTTACGTTATCTTAACATACATAGTTATATGATCTTTCTTTTTTTTTCTATTTCACAGAGCCTTGGTATACTAGCGTCAATACCAGCAGCCCTGCTGATCATTTCACTCGTGTTTCTGCTGCTGTATTTGCTGACGCGTTGCTGCGATCGGAAACCGCGCAAACCCAAGTCGCACGGCTGCCAAAAGTGTACCCTGATCTTTTTTGCCATCATCTGCTGTGCTGCCATCGGTCTCGGGCTGTACGGCAACGATGATCTGCATAACGGTGTGCTGCAGATCTTTGGCTCGGGTCGTAAGATCGAGCAGCTGATACTGAACGTAAGAAATCAGGTAAGTGATTGAATGTTGTGCCGATTGTACAGGCGACAAGTGGCGTTGTAGCAAATCTGGACATTCAAAGGAATGTTTTGCAATCTAATATCTCAGCTGTACAAGCAGAGGCCGCGTATGAGGTTCATGCGAAAAGTATGACTACAAACGGGTTTTGGGCATAGGTTAGCACCGGTTAAACGAAATCTGAGAAACCAGCCTATGTGGTTTGAAATAATACCATTCATTTATATCGATCGTACAACCGCGACACTGCCCAAGGCAGTGGTGAAATAGCGCCAGATTTGTCACAAGAACGAACGCCTGGTAGTGTGTCGTTTCTTTACATTTAGCATTAGTCATGGTGTGGTTGCAAATGCGGTTACAGGCATGCATATGATGCCTTCACATTGGTGATTTGATTTCGTCTCAGCATTTAGCACATGGTGGATGCTTTGTACCCTCTCAAATAAATTACCTTTTCGCGAGTGATTGCAATACGTTCATACATTTCACTGGGACTCTCGAAGGTAATACCTTCCTTGTGGAGTATTAGGAAGTAAATAAACAGATAAATGAATATTTCAAATTGATTTATAATATTCCGCCTCCTTTAATCATGAATGTAAATTATGATTGGTATAACAGTATTGCATCATACGAAACAGGGTTGTTTGGTATCAGCCATCAATTATTATCAAATTGGAATGAATTCCCCTACCAACGAACCCAGCATCGAAGAATACCAAACACTTTATGACCTTTGACTGTTGTTCGTTACGTTGGTACATGCTGTTATTACCGACGTTTATCCTCATCAAATCAAAAAGATCCGGTAATAGCATCAGGGTTTCCTCCCTATTGGGGTAGGTTGGGTGGGCCCCTGTTTCACCCGCAGCCAAACCAAGTGTAACATTACTATCGTTTAAGGCACCAGTAGTTTATGTTTTTTTGTTTTGCTGTAAAGATCATTTTCTCCCTTATCAATCGATGCCCTTCGGGGTCTGTTGTTGTTTTTTTTTTTGCTGTTTGCTGCTATCGGATTAGTTTTTACGATAATTTTTAATAAATGTTCGCCCATTTCTTTCTATCCTTCACAGACGGAGATGGTAAAGCATAACCTTAAATCGAAGGTGGTCCTTTCGGAGCTGGAGCAAATCTTCGAACAGCCGCCACATCGGCCGAATGTAACCGCCCTCTACATGCTGCACGATACGGTTAAGATGGCCAAGGACAATACGACATTCGCGATCAACGCGTTGGAAACGATCGTCTATCTTACGCGCCCTGCGTATACGGACATTACATTAAAAAGTTTGCTGGATGTAAGTATATGAACCTTTTTTTGTAGTTTGTATTTTTTACTAGTTTGCTTAAGAAAGGTTCAACAAGGTTTAATAAAATCCTTATTTAGATTAATAAGTCTTAATCGTACAGGATCATGTGCAAATTATTAGGATAAGTTAGAGAAAAGATCCTTCCACCGTTGTTTGTGTATAATTATAAATCTAAATCAACTGTGAAGCATTTACAGAGTGGAGCAAACATGACGCCCAACAGTAGATATGAATTGAATAGGACATCATATCAACTAGAATGGGACCATAATACCCAAGCGCAACTCCAGTTGGAGCCTTACTTGAGATTTCCAACCGCAAATTTTGCCGAATCCGTGTGCAATATTACCACTTGAATGTAGCAGCTCTTAAGCTGAAAAGTGCTAACCAATGCAACGGTAGAATGAAGCCACTGCTGCATCCGATATCATCATCGTGTAGATCTGGTTTGCATCATACTTGCATTTTCGGTTTGTTCATTCGGTTGACCTACTTTTTAGTCGGTAAATGAAAAATGTTCTGCCGCTGAGAGCTCGTACGATTTATCTACAGTGATTTAAAATGTTTCTTATACGCTTACAAGCATATGAACAGTTTATACGAAATTTTATTTCCATTAAAACATTAAAAAAGAATTTGCAATAGTATAGCATTTTATACCCCAATAGTTTAGACACTTTTGGTGTAATATTTTACGTGAAAAAAAAAGTTAATGTTTGCAGTGCACTGTAAGGAGACTCGGTAGTAATTGCTGCAGGCGGGGCGGCTCTGTTTGTATATCCCAACAACGACTGGGCAAAAACAAAAGCTTTCCCAGAAGATGAAAAATTTACGCTTCAACGCCACCAGTGTGTTCCTGCTGCTAAACTCCTGGCGGTCCCCGAAGGTTTTGAAGGTATAGAAGTGGTTTTGTTCTGTTTTCTGTGTGCCTAAGAGGTTTCGCCGTCGCATAATGGCAGAAACAACGATTGGATGAGAAACAGTTTTGATGAAAGATGTGCGTGTGTTTTTTTTCTGGCTTTTTGGTTTATCATGAAACACTCAGCGTTTGACACTTTTTTGAATGACATTTGTGTTTCACGCTCACAGACATATTCACGCATCCACAACAATGGCCGACACGTCCGGCCGGGAATGGTTTTTTGTGTTGTTTCCCGTGTGCTCGATTTTGGATTTTTGCTAACTAGAGAAAATAAATGTGTCACACTTATGGAAGCCAAATCGGGGTCCAATCTCTAGCATACGGTGGCGTTACCGAATGAAAAAAGCTATTGATTTTTGCCTACGATGGTATGTATAAACATCATCAGCATTCGATTTTCCGCTTCCGGAATTTCCAAACGCAAGACAAACAAAATCACCTATAAAAACTATTTCCTTCTATCTGGCTTACTTCATTCTGTCGCTTTTCTCCATGGTTTTCAGATCAGATTGAAAAAGCGCCCGAAAACAGCTTGCCGCTTGGTGCCAGATTTAATAGAGCTTTCGGAAATCTTTCTCCAAATATGTGTTTGGCTTAACATTGAAATGTGAAAATGAATTGCTTCACTCTTCTCGGTCCGTTTGTTTATGTGCTGCGCCTTTTCTCCCGTTTGGTTGGCTGGTGATAATTTGATGAAAAAGAAAAACGAGCTGCAGGACCCAAAATTGAAAACGACTTGAATGGATGGATCGTTTGGAAAGTTTGCAGGTAGTAGTGCAGCGAAAGTTTTCTAATTAATAATTAAAATAGTTTTCCCGTGTGTTCTCACGTAAGAAAATGTTTTGCAGCTTCTTCCACGGCCAACGGCCGGAGAGAGTTCCACTCTTGGGTATTCCATCGTTCGCCCACAGCGCAGCAGTAGCATCGTGCTTAGTTCTTTGAGTGGTGTTGAAAAATTTGATAAAAGTTTTTTGAATAGCCGCCGCAAGCGGATGTTTGCCTTCTTTTGTCTTAGGTCGTTTCCTGTTTCGTTTCGTTCCTGGACCTTTGCATTTTTGTTTTAACCAATATAAAAGTAGCTTAATTTTATGTTTGTTATATAACTATTTTTACCTTTCGCCATACTACCGAGAACCGAATCGAAAACCCCCAGGACTGTAAAAAGTTAATTAATGTATACCTATGAATTTGAGCTTAACATAAATATATTCTATTCTATTTCCTTTCACAGACATACGAGTTTTACGAGGAGCTCCGGTGGCCCATCACGCTCGGCTTTCTTACCTTCCTGTTACTGTTGTGCATCATCCTGATGATTGGAGCGACGCGAAGTTCCCGTTGCGCCCTGATCTTTTTCAGCGTTTGCGGGCTGCTAGCCGTCACCGTGTGCTGGCTGCTGTCCGGCATCTACTTGGCTAGTGCCGTCGCCCTGGGTGACTTCTGCATGAAACCGAACGACTTCATATGCAGCCATGTAAGCCATCAAATCGATAATGCACTAGCAATGGAGATTGCAAAACACATTCTTTCGTCTGGGACGGGAAGAAGTTTTTAAAAGGATAAAAATAGTTTATATAGGAAGAACGTGTTACAGCTAGTGTTTCCCGTGCAGATTAACATGCAGAAACAAGTGATATGGCCTCGATGGAAAAGTATCATGTCCATATGATGATAGTCGTGTTTTTCTCTTCTCTCTTCAAACGATGAATGTTCTAGTTTGTTCGTCATTGCAGTACCATTTTGAATTGTTTTTTTTTCTTTAAGCAAAAGACTTCTAAAAAATCGTTTTCAATGTTGTATTATGCTCTTGTATGTAACATTAATTTGCACTATTCTTTTCTTCTTCTGTAAAATTATCCTTCGTGCGCATGCTATTGCATTTAACGATGTTGGTAATAAATGAAACGCGCAGATAAAACCTGTAATGTTCAGTCACTGCGTGATGAATCATTGCATGTATAAGCCGGTGTATGTAGGGAACAGTAAGGCTATGCATGTATTGCAACACTTGAGTAGATGACGTTCTTCACCGTTCGTTCAACTCTTCTTATCCCCTACCGTTTTCGTTTTCTCTAGCGAAGGAACCGCTTTTCTTGCATTTGTTACCGCTTATGTAGCTACCATTCATAAAATCTACATTTGTATGTATGGCTATGTGTATTATGGTTAGTTCCCTCGCATCGTCCCGGTGGCTTTGCAGGATTTCGAGCATTTTAAAACGCAATTGCAATGCAGGAAAAAAAGCAAGCGCAGAGTAATTATTCAGATATGTTGTTAGACATGCCAGACTTGGGACAGCGCAGCAACGTGTAGTGTTCATTACATAGAAATCATCATTTAATTGCTAGATTTTTATGGTAGATGATTTGTGAAAAGAGTGTGAGTGAAGAAGGCATATTGCTCATTTTTATTAGCGTATAGTCTATAGTTTTAATATTGTTTAAATTAAAATAGCTAACGTCTTTATTTAAGTCTGTAACACATAAAAGGTGTCCCCTCTTACAAGATACTCAACGGGCTATGAGTGTTAGACACCGATACAGATGCCTGCTAGTTTATTTTGTTCTCAAAAAATCTCAAAATCACTTAACACTAGCAATACTTGTCCAATATCGGTATCGTTGAACCACAACAATAGAAATGCTTTTGAACCGGCTCCTATCGCCAACAATTAGCAGTTCAAAAACTTTCTTCAACTTCGAGAAACAATTTATCACCGAACCATTGCGCTCCAAGAAACTCGAGCAAGAAACATCTCCCATTTCTCACTCTCAATCGATGAAATTTGTAACGAAAAAATGTGCTCTCTACAGCGAGGGAGGAAAGATAAACAAGATATAAAATTATCTCCATTATGCTTATGTCTCAACATTAATTGGATAATAAAGTTGAAAGAGGGACGAGATTGAGTTGTCTGAATGCAAACTCGCCACCAGAAGTGTGCTCCGTGAACTGGAACGCGTCCTTGCCGGGTGGTGGAGGTTGTTGCCGTCCAACGAAACACGTTATTGCATCCCGGCCATATGCTGGATGATGGTGGTCAAGGAAGCGGCAATGCGAAGTTCGAGTTCTTTTGTAAATCAAGTCCTTCTCATTGGCCGGAGCCGGATTCTTTTAGTAGAGAATGTTAACGATTTCTTGCATTTATTTTCCTTCAAGGCAACGAACTGTGCAATGAAAGGAGCGTATAAGCTGCTTAAATGTCTTTCCTAAACCCGCCTTTTTGATTTAGTGTTACAACTTTGGGTTTAAACTGTTGTGAGCTTAAGCTTTTTTTTTTATTCCACAAATCGGCACTATTGGACGCGTCATGTGGCCGATAGCAGCAACAAGTAATATTCAAACGAACTGCAGAGCAGTTGTAATTGGTTGCGTTTATTGTTTCGTCGTACTCATGATTCTGTTATTACTATTGATATTTGATCCAAATTCAACGATTTGTGAAGAACAGGACATTCCTTGCTTGAAAGACGCAACTGCGAGATTTCGACATATTTTTTTTTTGCCAAGGACAATAATTCCACGATTTATGTAATGCAGGAAAAGCTGGAACTCCGAATCTTTTGCCATATCTCACGAATCATAAAAATTAACTCTTCTGTTGACAAATGAGTAATGGTTATCAGTTATTTCATGCCACTTTTAATGAATAATGAACTACTCTTGATGCAGACGATTTTGCTTTATGTTTGTTGGTAAATAATTCGTAGCGTGATAATGGTTTGCCCTGTTTCTTAGCTGGAATGGCTAATGTTAGCGATAAACCCGACGTGGTTTTAATGATAGCCATAGAACTGCCTTAAGGCACTTATGGACAACAGTCATGAAGTTTCTTACAAAGTACCATTATTAAACTGGAAAGACACTAAACGAGGAAACAAGGCTGCCGAAAAAGAGATATTAACAAAAATAAAACGAGTTTGTTGTTCTTTAGGGAATAAATGAAATGGCATTAATGATGATGATGATGTTTTTCGACCTAATAATAAGTTATTTGAGCACAATTTTAATCATATATCCTTATGTTTCACAATTTTCTTGCAGCCAAAGCTGAAAGACGTGCAGTACACGTATTGCAGCACCGTTGGCACCAATCGGTATGTGTTGCGGTTGAACGAATCGAAAGTACACGTGGATCGCGCTAAAGAGTCTCTGGAGACAGTGAACAACATCGGCATGGAATTGTACCCGGGCATTCAGATCAGCTCGAAAGTTAACAAAATCAATGGGGAGCTCGATGACAGCAAACGCCAACTGACGGCTCTCTCGGTCATGCTGGACCGTCGCACCGTGGCCGAACACTATGCGGATGCAACAAGAAGCTTGTGCGAAGGTGGTCTGCTCGGGCTCACTTTAATGCTGCTGGCCAGCTTAGTATCTGCAGCCATTTTAAGCTTGCTTGTTTGTGTCGATTCACACACATGGATTTATCTAACGAAAAAGTATGTGGTTGGCCTGCGTGCGTTCCGGGATGGTTAAGCTAAAGATAAATCGCTTCTTTACCCATTCTCTCTACAGACGACCGGGCTACGAGGATAAGGCGGAAACGACTCCACTATTTCCGGCGGGTGCAAACGCATCACCGTCCGCACCAATCGTCGCTTCCGGCACGATGACGATCAATCGAACGCTGCTGCACGCACAAACCGCTACGAGCAATGGATCGACGGGTGGAGTCGGAACCGGAGCGGGCACCGGGACGCTCATCCCTACCAGTGGTCGAAACGGCACCACACATGGAATGCGCGGGTTTGCATCCTATAGTGGCGATGAATCACCGCCACCAGATTATAACGTTGTGGTGCATGATAACAACAGGCATGGCTTCTTTGTTCTTATTTTTTATCCTAAGTTACTGTACATCAAACCACTTGTCTTGTATACAGTTTTTTTTACGATTAAATTTATGTAATTGGTTACTTTTCCAAGCGGCTACGGTTGATACTTGGCGTAAGCAATACCAAGCGCGCTCTGTTTGCACGGAGATAAGCAACGTTGTACAGCAACAACGACACGCGCCGTCTTTTTCAGCAATACCAGTTAAAATGCAATGCATACATGAAAGCTTCATTGCAGTTTACTTCTACTCATCATTTACAACCTGTATATCAGCCATGTAACGTTGTACAGCAACAACGACACGCGCCGTCTTTTTCAGCAATACCAGTTAAAATGCAATGCATACATGAAAGCTTCATTGCAGTTTACTTCTACTCATCATTTACAACCTGTATATCAGCCATGTATGCCAGATTTAATAGAGCTTTCGGAAATCTTTCTCCAAATATGTGTTTGGCTTAACATTGAAATGTGAAAATGAATTGCTTCACTCTTCTCGGTCCGTTTGTTTATGTGCTACGCCTTTTCTCCCGTTTGGTTGGCTGGTGATAATTTGATGAAAAAGAAAAACGAGCTGCAGGACCCAAAATTGAAAACGACTTGAATGGATGGATCGTTTGGAAAGTTTGCAGGTAGTAGTGCAGCGAAAGTTTTCTAATTAATAATTAAAATAGTTTTCCCGTGTGTTCTCACGTAAGAAAATGTTTTGCAGCTTCTTCCACGGCCAACGGCCGGAGAGAGTTCCACTCTTGGGTATTCCATCGTTCGCCCACAGCGCAGCAGTAGCATCGTGCTTCGTTCTTTGAGTGGTGTTGAAAAATTTGATAAAAGTTTTTTGAATAGCCGCCGCAAGCGGATGTTTGCCTTCTTTTGTCTTAGGTCGTTTCCTGTTTCGTTTCGTTCCTGGACCTTTCCATTTCTGTTTTAACCAAAATAAAAGTAGCTTAATTTTATGTTTGTTATTTAAATATTTTTACCTTTCGCCATACTACCGAGAACCGAATCGAAACCCCCGTGGACTGTAAAAAGTTAATTATTATAAACCTACGAATTTGAGCTTAACATAAATATATTCTATTCTATTTCCTTTCACAGACATACGAGTTTTACGAGGAGCTCCGGTGGCCCATCACGCTCGGCTTTCTTACCTTCCTGTTACTGTTGTGCATCATCCTGATGATTGGAGCGACGCGAAGTTCCCGTTGCGCCCTGATCTTTTTCAGCGTTTGCGGGCTGCTAGCCGTCACCGTGTGCTGGCTGCTGTCCGGCATCTACTTGGCTAGTGCCGTCGCCCTGGGTGACTTCTGCATGAAACCGAACGACTTCATATGCAGCCATGTAAGCCATCAAATCGATAATGCACTAGCAATGGAGATTGCAAAACACATTCTTTCGTCTGGGACGGGAAGAAGTTTTTAAAAGGATAAAAATAGTTTATATAGGAAGAACGTGTTACAGCTAGTGTTTCCCGTGCAGATTAACATGCAGAAACAAGTGATATGGCCTCGATGGAAAAGTATCATGTCCATATGACGATAGTCGTGTTTTTCTCTTCTCTCTTCAAACGATGAATGTTCTAGTTTGTTCGTCATTGCAGTACCATTTTGAATTTTTTTTTTTTCTTTAAGCAAAAGACTTCTAAAAAATCGTTTTCAATGTTGCATTATGCTCTTGTATGTAACATTAATTTGCACTATTCTTTGCTTCTTCTGTAAAATTATCCTTCGTGCGCATGCTATTGCATTTAACGATGTTGGTAATAAATGAAACGCGCAGATAAAACCTGTAATGTTCAGTCACTGCGTGATGAATCATTGCATGTATAAGCCGGTGTATGTAGGGAACAGTAAGGCTATGCATGTATTGCAACACTTGAGTAGATGACGTTCTTCACCGTTCGTTCAACTCTTCTTATCCCCTACCGTTTTCGTTTTGTCTAGCGAAGGAACCGTTTTTCTTGCATTTGTTACCGCTTATGTAGCTACCATTCATAAAATCTACATTTGTATGTATGGCTATGTGTATTATGGTTAGTTCCCTCGCATCGTCCCGGTGGCTTTGCAGGATTTCGAGCATTTTAAAACGCAATTGCAATGCAGGAAAAAAAGCAAGCGCAGAGTAATTATTCAGATATGTTGTTAGACATGCCAGACTTGGGACAGCGCAGCAACGTGTAGTGTTCATTACATAGAAATCATCATTTAATTGCTAGATTTTTATGGTAGATGATTTGTGAAAAGAGTGTGAGTGGAGAAGGCATATTGCTCATTTTTATTAGCGTATAGTCTATAGTTTTAATATTGTTTAAATTAAAAAAGCTAACGTCTTTAATTGAGTCTGTAACACTTAAAAGGTATCCCCTCTTACAAAATACTCAACGGGCTTTGAGTGTTAGATACCGATAGAGCTGCCTGCTAGTTTATTTTGTTCTCAAAAAATCTCAAAATCACTTAACACTAGCAATACTTGTCCAATATCGGTATCGTTGAACCACAACAATAGAAATGCTTTTGAACCGGCTCCTATCGCCAACAATTAGCAGTTCAAAAACTTTCTTCAACTTCGAGAAACAATTTATCACCGAACCATTGCGCTCCAAGAAACTCGAGCAAGAAACATCTCCCATTTCTCACTCTCAATCGATGAAATTTGTAACGAAAAAATGTGCTCTCTACAGCGAGGGAGGAAAGATAAACAAGATATAAAATTATCTCCATTATGCTTATGTCTCAACATTAATTGGATAATAAAGTTGAAAGAGGGACGAGATTGAGTTGTCTGAATGCAAACTCGCCACCAGAAGTGTGCTCCGTGAACTGGAACGCGTCCTTGCCGGGTGGTGGAGGTTGTTGCCGTCCAACGAAACACGTTATTGCATCCCGGCCATATGCTGGATGATGGTGGTCAAGGAAGCGGCAATGCGAAGTTCGAGTTCTTTTGTAAATCAAGTCCTTCTCATTGGCCGGAGCCGGATTCTTTTAGTAGAGAATGTTAACGATTTCTTGCATTTATTTTCCTTCAAAGCAACGAACTGTGCAATGAAAGGAGCGTATAAGCTGCTTAAATGTCTTTCCTAAACCCGCCTTTTTGATTTAGTGTTACAACTTTGGGTTTAAACTGTTGTGAGCTTAAGCTTTTTTTTTTATTCCACAAATCGGCACTATTGGACGCGTCATGTGGCCGATAGCAGCAACAAGTAATATTCAAACGAACTGCAGAGCAGTTGTAATTGGTTGCGTTTATTGTTTCGTCGTACTCATGATTCTGTTATTACTATTGATATTTGATCCAAATTCAACGATTTGTGAAGAACAGGACATTCCTTGCTTGAAAGACGCAACTGCGAGATTTCGACATATTTTTTTTTTGCCAAGGACAATAATTCCACGATTTATGTAATGCAGGAAAAGCTGGAACTCCGAATCTTTTGCCATATTTCACGAGTCATAAAAATTAACTCTTCTGTTGACAAATGAGTAATGGTTATCAGTTATTTCATGCCACTTTTAATGAATAATGAAGTACTCTTGATGCAGACGATTTTGCTTTATGTTTGTTGGTAAATAATTCGTAGCGTGATAATGGTTTGCCCTGTTTCTTAGCTGGAATGGCTAATGTTAGCGATAAACCCGACGTGGTTTTAATGATAGCCATAGAACTGCCTTAAGGCACTTATGGACAACAGTCATGAAGTTTCTTACAAAGTTACACTAAACGAGGAAACAAGGCTGCCGAAAAAGAGATATTAACAAAAATAAAACGAGTTTGTTGTTCTTTAGGGAATAAATGAAATGGCATTAATGATGATGATGATGTTTTTCGACCTAATAATAAGTTATTTGAGCACAATTTTAATCATATATCCTTATGTTTCACAATTTTCTTGCAGCCAAAGCTGAAAGACGTGCAGTACACGTATTGCAGCACCGTTGGCACCAATCGGTATGTGTTGCGGTTGAACGAATCGAAAGTACACGTGGATCGCGCTAAAGAGTCTCTGGAGACAGTGAACAACATCGGCATGGAATTGTACCCGGGCATTCAGATCAGCTCGAAAGTTAACAAAATCAATGGGGAGCTCGATGACAGCAAACGCCAACTGACGGCCCTCTCGGTCATGCTGGACCGTCGCACCGTGGCCGAACACTATGCGGATGCAACAAGAAGCTTGTGCGAAGGTGGTCTGCTCGGGCTCACTTTAATGCTGCTGGCCAGCTTAGTATCTGCAGCCATTTTAAGCTTGCTTGTTTGTGTCGATTCACACACATGGATTTATCTAACGAAAAAGTATGTGGTTGGCCTGCGTGCGTTCCGGGATGGTTAAGCTAAAGATAAATCGCTTCTTTACCCATTCTCTCTACAGACGACCGGGCTACGAGGATAAGGCGGAAACGACTCCACTATTTCCGCGATCTCGATGATGCTCACCGTCCGCACCAATCGTCGCTTCCGGCACGATGACGATCAATCGAACGCTGCTGCACGCACAAACCGCTACGAGCAATGGATCGACGGGTGGAGTCGGAACCGGAGCGGGCACCGGGACGCTCATCCCTACCAGTGGTCGAAACGGCACCACACATGGAATGCGCGGGTTTGCATCCTATAGTGGCGATGAATCACCGCCACCAGATTATAACGTTGTGGTGCATGATAACAACAGGCATGGCTTCTTTGTTCTTATTTTTTATCCTAAGTTACTGTACATCAAACCACTTGTCTTGTATACAGTTTTTTTTACGATTAAATTTATGTAATTGGTTACTTTTCCAAGCGGCTACGGTTGATACTTGGCGTAAGCAATACCAAGCGCGCTCTGTTTGCACGGAGATAAGCAACGTTGTACAGCAACAACAACACGCGCCGTACAACGTGTTTTGGATGAACATTGTTGCTCGGGATTTATTTTATGTGCCATTTCTTTTCCAGCAATACCAATTAAAATGCAATACATACATGAAAGCTTCATTGCAGTTTACTTCTACTCATCATTTACAACCTGTATATCAGCCATGTACCTACTTAGCTCATGTATATTGAATCATACAACAATCCATTTTATTTAAAACAAAAACATACAAATTCATCATACTTGCTGTACTAGTTTAAATGTTAGTGTATTGAACAATGATTTTATTCAATTTTTGAATGAAAATTGGTTTAAGTTTTTTATGTGCACCGCAAAATCAATTTATAAGATGTTTTCTACACCAATCACTTTCTTTATTTTGTTCAAGCCCTCGCTTGTTCCCAACTGTGAACTGTGGATATCCGTTGTATTCTAGCGGACGGTTGCTCTTAGCATAATGTGTAGAATATATGCTGTATAGATGTTTGTCGATAGAAATACTAATTTTGGTCCATGTAATTTCACAGAGCATCTGGCCATCACACGCTTGGGCGACTACCATCGCAACACGCTCCAATGATGGGACCGAATAATGGCAAATACGCCACCCTAAGTAAACAGTGCAAAACACTCGAATCGAATGATTTCTACTGAGAATCGCCTGCCTGCAATATGTCTGCAGGCAGCAATAAGCTAGGTAAGCATTGCTTTCAATTTAATATTTGCCTTTTTTTGTGAACAGTACCCATACCAATTTGGAACCCTTCCGTTTGCTTTCTTTTTAGATAAGAAACTGACAGCATCATCAGCAACACTATCCGACAAAGATCCGCGCGACATTTCCAACAATGGCTTCAATCGCTTCGATCCGAAATATGTCAGCATAGGACCGAAAGCTATCCGCAACACGGTCAACAATGTAACAGCAAATGTAAACAAATGTGCGACGCTGCGTCACGGCGGCCGTTACGGTGGTTCGCTGAGCGTTAGTGCTGGAATGGGGGGAGGAGGGGGTGGTCATCACGCGGTAGCCGGCTTGGGTGGTGCTCGCTCGGGAACGAGCCCGAGTCCGAATCTCAAAAACGTTCAGCAACCAATGTTAAGTCAAAGCCAAACACAGCAATACAAGCAACACCATCAGGATCGCCAGCTGTCCTCCTCGGGCACTACTTCAATAATGACCGTTGACGGCGGATCGGACCGTACCGAGCAAAAGCTCGCCATTTCAACCGTGTCGAAGGAGTACAGTCAGCAATCCTATTCGTGTGCAACACTGCCGTACAAGAAGCCTGGAAGCGGCTACACCGAAACAACGACGGCACCGGCCACGGTAACCACATCGATACTGAAGAAGGAAAGCAATCTCGATAATCAACATAACCAACGGTACGCTCCAACGGTGTACAGCATTGACACTTCCGCCTACCACCATCAGAGGGAAGGCAGCGGTGGCGGCTTTCATCATCATTCACAGCCCTCACATCACCAGCAATCGCTGACACAACAAACTCAACAGTTACAACAGTATCAGCAGCAGCAGCAGCAGCAGCAGCAGCAGCAGCAACAGCAAACACATCACAGATCGCTGTCGAGCACAAATCAGTTGTATCAGGAGACGGGAGCGGGCTCGGTATTCGCTAGCCCGCCGCCCTCGATTGCGTCAACTGCGACCACGCGTTCAAATGTGTCCATCATTAACCAGCCGCTGCCGGACATACCAACCGGTGCCGGCGGTGGCAGTAGCAATACTGCTAGCAATTCGATCAAAAACAACCAACAACCGCTCTGTGCTGCAACGCTTAATCAGTACCGTTCGCTTCAAAGACCGCACAAGCAACATACCGGTAGTAGTAGCGGTCTGTCCGCCCTAACGACCTCAGCTGGGCTCGGAAAACCCACTATTCCGCCCAAGGTGACCCCACCGATGTTGCCGCCGAAGAATCGACACAAAGACGAATCGCAGTACCAAAGTAAAATGGCAGCAATGGCATCTACCGGTTCGGGCGGATCCATCGTAACTCCTCCACTGCCATCCTCACGGCCACAACAACCGTTACCTCAACCACCACCGCCACCCCCAGCACAATCGCTACACCATCACCACAGCCAGGCAGGCGCACAGCAAGCAAAATCTTCTTACGGTGGTACCGGCGGCATGAGTATATCGAGCAATTTTAATGCCATCCAGCAGCAGTTGCAAAATCAGCTTCATTTCAAGCAGTACCATCAACTTACCCAGCAACCGTGGCAACGGGAACAGTTACCCCAGCAATCTGGGTCGAACGTGAGTGTTACGAACAGTGGTGGTACTTTTGCAAATTACGATCGACAGCAAGCGGGCCTCAGCTCCTCCAGTCGTAATCGTTCTTATTCTGGTGGTAGTAGCAGCATCGATCAGCCACTACCGCACCCCAAACCTAGCAATATTGAGAAGGCCAAGAGCCATCACCACTCGTCGTCCGCTGCTGCACCGGTCCCCAGTGGAGGTGGATCGATGGTGGCCAATTATCAGACTCTTCCGAAAAATCATCACCATCATCATTATCCGCAGCAGCAAACACCACAACAACAGCAGCAGCAACAACAACAACAACAACAACATCAACAGCATCAACAACAACAACAACAACAGTACCTTCAACAAGGTCAATCGAGTTCGTTCGGTTCCACGAGCAGTGCTGGCCAGCATCAGCCACAGCCGAAGAGCATCCTCAGCAAAACACGTCCCAACGAAACGCGCGAACGGGAGCAGCGTGAGCGTGAACGAGAACAGCGGGAAAGAGACCGAGAACGGGACCTCGATCACCATCGCGAACGAGACCGGGACCACCGCGATCGGGACCGAGACAGGGACCGAGAGCGGGATAGAGACCGTGATCGGGATCGAGAGCGGGACCGTGACCGTGACAGGGATAAGGACCGCGATCGGGATCGAGAACGCGACAGGCATCATGACCGAGACCGGGAACGAAATAGAGATCGCGAACATCGTGAACGAGACCGGGAACGCGATAGGGACCGAGAGCATCATCGAGATCGGGATCGCGAACGAGAAAAAGAACAGGACCGCACCGAACGGAGTCATCATCATCGAACTAGTCACGAGTATCATCACGACTCTAGCCATGGTACGCAGCCCAGCAGCAAAAATCCGAACGTGTACTATCGTTCGCTGCAGCGTGGCGGTTTGCAAGCTAACAATGATCTGTACTCGGTGACAGAATTGTGAGAACGGTTTGATTTTTAAGTTTGTTCTTATGCAGCTTAAGTTCGACTCAAACATCCCATCCTACTGCAACTCTTACTCGAACCGGAGCGATGTGTGTTGTGCACGTCCGCACGTCCGCCACAGAGAGCAGGTTTCTCGTTGGCGTTGTCGGAAGTGTCGCGATTGCCGGAATGTTTTGTCTATTTCACGTATCTTTCACTCCATGTTCTCTTTACACTATACCGCAAAATTCTTATCTGATACAGAACAAAGCAAACGCTCATACGTAACGAAACGTAATTCGAATGGCACAACTTCTTCCTCCACGGTTTGGGGAAGGTGGTCCTGCTAGCAATAGAATAGGGATTTAAGGAACATACAAGCGTAAAGATGCAAATTTTAATACATCCCCCTTCTAGGGACAAACAATCGACCGATTATGCAATAAGTAAGATGCGTTCTCCATGCCTGGAAGTTTACTATTTCAGGGAGATGGATAGTGGCCAAAAGCAAGCGAAAAGTAGACACGCGAACGAACAAACTGTCAACCTTGTTATGGCTATGTCACCAACGCGGGGGGAGACAAGCGAAACATAAAAACACAACCGATCGAACCAAAATATTCAATTTTTATACAAGCTATATTGTTGATGCAAAATGTCGTGACTTGTACATAGAAAGCAATCGAAGGACAAGCGGAAAAAGACGCCCCACAACGAACATGGGGCGAACCATTTTACTGTTAATGTTATTAATTACTGTCTTTTCAGACTAACCGTAGTGCAACCACAAATTAAACAAAGTAAATAAGGAAGATCTCTTTACGCTAGAAACAATAGAAACTTCAATCTAAACATGCCAAATGTAAGCAAACAACCATGGGAAGAATTCATTGCAAGTTGCACGAAAAGTGGTTCCAGGCGTAGGAATACACAAGGGAAGCCTATGACACAACAAAACGTAAGAAAACACACAAACATCTCAATCGAGACATTCCGCCAACAGAACATAAATAATGATGCCGGTAGAAACCACGGAAAATGTATAATTGTTAACGAAATATGGAGGTAAGCTAAATGTTAGCAGAAACTAAAGAAGAAAACAAAATTCAAACCGCATCGTTCGCTCTTCTCGAGATGTAATTGTCAAGACTTATGAATGAAGCGTAGCGACACGCGAAAACGAAGTTTAAAAAACTGCTAAAGCGGAAAACAAATGGCAAAAAATAAGAGAGAAAAAAGCATGAACACATAATGAATGACATTATGTCGCAGGTCACAAAACGTACACTAAAATACTAGCCGTTGGGAAACAGTTACGCAATTGAAAGTTTACTTCATTTGTTTGGTTGCTTACAGTTTTGTTAGATTCGATTTTATTTCTATTGTTGTACCGTTCCTGCAATTTTTTTTCACATTTTTTGTATATTCGGATAATTATTTTTACACCATTTCTTCTTTTGATGTACTCAGCTTGTTTGTCAGTTTTCTTATCTAGTTTATTTGTTGCCTTTTTTTTTGAATTAGTAAGATTTTTGCATTATATACATATTTTTTGTTTAGTTACATGTTCCAAAATAATATATAATGACAGTGTGAGTAATTAATGTAAGCGCAAAGTAATGCTGCAAAGGGTAAATGAGGCAGACGTTTTTATACCAAATCCTGTTGAGGAATCTAATGAGCAAGTAATGTAGAGCTGTAAGGAATCCAATAAGGCGCATCGGCGCTTATAAGTATGAATCAATTCCACGATACACGAGAGACTACTGACCCAGGGGCGGGTAGCGATTAGGAATAGGAAACTTACAATACACACAAACACGAACTCGATTTTTCACACTTACACACCCCCGAGCGCGCCTATAACAGGGTAGGCCACTAGTATAAACAAGTAATTACATATGATGCATTAATTAATTCTCGAAACAAATCAAATTCTAATCATAGTTGATTGAAAGCCAACACCCAAGAAATCTCGTTGCAATGCATTACATTACAAAAGAAAAAGCGGTAGGCACATGTATCGTAAAATTATATTAAGCATATAATAAAGCATTAAAGCATTAAAAACAACGTTATAACAGGAAATAGTAAAAGGACGGGTGGAAGAAGAATGGTCACAACGTAGTTTAGACTGTTAGTACACACAGAACACTAAATGAGAGAATTTTCACAACCAAAAGTAAGCGGTGGGAGTGATGCGGTCAAAGTTAGGTATAAAACAAAACTGAAAACGATTTACAAGAAAACATAAACCGTAGTAGTGTGAAATAGATTGGTGGAAAGTGAAATCTGATTTTCCCTTTCACAACATCTCACAACCCACAGGTCATCGTGGAAAGGGAGAGACTATTGTAGCTCAAACATTAAATGAAACGCAAAAGCAGAAAGGTTCGACCCAGCAAGACGGAGGGGTGTCCAATAGATCGATTTTTTGGTTTTAAATTTGTTCGTTCGGGTAAAGGCAAGATAGAACTGCATGCAGTGATAGTCGCAAATCATGCTCACAAAGCTCAAAAAGATTCGATGTACGTGAAGTTGAGATTTAGCGGGGTGGCTTGCCACAAGTAAGAGATTTAAGTTTTTAATCTTTCCACAGTCAATATTATGCAGCATTGAATACCTCTGTACGTTTTTCGTTAACAATTTCGTGTGGAAAACCAACACTTAAATCGAAGCAAACAAATAGCAATGGACGACCTGGATCGATAGAGACAAACGACAGCAGCAACGTACGTGAACACATACTTATCGCAAGCAAGTAAGCATTTTTCGGGTCAATTTACTAACGTATAAGAATGAGAAAAAAGTGTAAAAAGAGGAATCTATTTAAAACATAACAATGAGCTATAAGCAGCCAACCGATAGCACCTTAATGTGTGTGTGTGGTTATTGAAGTTTGGGTCGTATCTTTTAATCTGCAATAGTTATACAATTTTAATTACGCTAGATGGGCCAATATTTGTGACATTTCTGTCCGGTTTTCGTCTCCCCGTTTCGTGAACATCGCTCCTCACCTTCCACCAACAATCTGATTGCCTGGCGCATAGTTTTACAGTATTTTAAATTGACTTCAAGTACGGGCCAAAGTTAGACATGCGGGTCTCCCTAGCCAAACGACAATGATTTTATAGCATTTTGTTCAGCAAAATGAGTGGAAGGAAAAGTGGAAAGCCTGTGTGCGCTTGTTTAGATACAGTGTAGAAACAAAACGAAACGAAATGTCCTTTTGCTTAAGTTGCGCCAAGTAGACTGAAATGAAGAGTTAACGAAGCAAATGGAAAGTATGATAGAAACAGTGAAGAGAGATCGAAACGTATGAATAGAACCCAAACAGATAGGAGTATAATGATTGAGTTACAGCTTACATTTTAATCAAGCAATGAATTGCATAATCTCAAGCCTTTAATTAATCAAGTTCTGCACGTGGTGATGAGCGCGCCTCTACAAAACTATTGAGCTTTTTTCTATATCAGGCAATGGCCACACACGATAGAGAAAAAACAACACGCACAAGACATTTGTTCGCATATGCTTTTCATTTTCAATCATACAGTGTTGGACACATACCTAGCTCTACTATACAGTGATGGACACGATTTACTTTAGAATTCACGGTTCGATTCACGTAGGCAAACAATGAATGTTTTAAAAGACTTCAGGGCAAAATTAAGCATATTATGTTTTAATTTACGCAAATAATACGTTAACCGGCGCTCAGTGAAAAGCGTAAGATGGATCTACGAAACTAAAGTTATAAAGAACGTATGTAAGAGAACAAAACATAAGAACTCCAGTCGGATGCACTTGGTAACAGTTTGAGGAAAATGTAGATTATGTCAAAACTTTTAGGACTTATAAATATTTCGATAAGGCGAAGAAACCGGCAGTTGTCTGTAAGAGCACAGTGCGGAATGGAATGGTATGTGAGGTGTAAGAATGAATGGCTTTGGTATGATAGGCCAATTAGGAACATCCGTGGCAGCGCGTTTTACATTAAACCCTGGCGACCCAGGCGCGTCACGTTGGAAGCGAGAGAAAGTGAGAGTGTATGTATGTGTGTGTGTGTGTGTGTGTGTGTGTGTGTGAGTGTACGTGTGTTTGAGGTCGTTACAGTAGGACCGATTGTTTAATGCTGTGTGATGTTGCTAGTTTATGAAGGGTGCCATCTTGAATAGAAATGAAAACAATTAATCGTAATTTAGGACACACAGAACAGAACGCGAACTAATATGCGCCAGTCACACAGATACACATTATACATGTATACACCTTTCACCACGAAACCCAGATGATATAAAGGAGGGCGCATATTTCTCGGCTCTCGGTTCTGTTAAGTTTAGTGCCCGTTGTGCTCGACTATCTTTTTTTTCCTGTTTTGCATTTTAGTAGATAATTCCGGTATAGGTTATGGCCAGACAATTCGTGCTTCAATAAAGTCAGCGTAAGTGTGTAAGATTAGTTTCCAACCAGTTTGAAGCGGAGATTTCATTTGCATTGTTGGCGTTTCCATAGCTGAAGGAAGCCAAACCACGGCACACGTGAACCGATTTTCCGTTAGTTAGTAAAAAAAATCGGTATTTATTTAATTGTACACCTCTCACTTGTCCCGTGGATCACTTTATCTGCTGTCTGCGATTAGTGTTTCATATTTAGTCAGTTTTACTTCCATAAAGAAAACACGAAAACACACGATTGTGAAAAAGGATTAATAAACAAATCAAAATAATTGAAAAAGCACTTAATGCGTTCGATATTTCATTTATGTTGTGATATTTTATTGTAAGTAGAAATTTTACTGCTTTTTGAAAAGAAAACTCTGTACGACCACGTGTTTGGTAGTCCAACTGTCTATAATTTAGCAACAACAGCATTTAAACCTCAGAACAATTCTTCTCTTACTGGTTACTGCCTTATGTATTTTTACATCCGACTTTTTGTCGATAATTAAAATGAATTTTAAGCATATTTTTGTTAGTTAAATAAAAAAATGGTTTCATATTGCGCATTTCCCAACTGGAATTATGCGGGTTTGAACGGTGACATTTACATCTGTCAAACTATAGTCTTGTTCACTGAGCACCGATTGCCCGTTTTGACAAGATCACACGCACGAGGTTATTGTTTTCCATCGGTACGTTCTTGCGGTGTTGCTCGTGTTCATACGCAAAATAGCTTTAATTTTGAAGAAAACATGGGGAAATCGAAAGCAAATCGTATAAAGAAAATCGCTGCACCGAAATCATTCTACGAAGAGCAAACGACCGAGGGTCGAGTGTCCAAGAAGCCCAAACAAGCCAAAATCCGCTTGCGGGCAGAGGAAACCGACTATGTTGATTCGAAATCGTCCAAGAAAATTCTGCGCCAAGCTCGTAAACAACAGGCCGAGCTGAATTTTCTCGACAACTCATTTGGCCCATCGCTGGCGGAATCGACAACGATAAGAAAGCGACACCGGTTGGATGGTAGGAGTTGTGCTTTTGTTCCGCTGGGTTTTAGGTGCATCCAGTATCCCTAACTTTTCCTCGCCCTCTTTCAGACCGGGAATCATCGGATGACGAGTCGGACTTGGAGGATCGCAACGAGCCCGATATTAATGGCGAAAATTTGTACGACGATATTAAAATCAGCGCGGAAGATGAGCGTGCCATTCAGATGTTTCAAAACAAGTAAGAAATCACAATCGTTTCCATATTTTTACGGCACTGATTGTTTGTATCATTGCTTGCTGCAGAGATGGCCCAAAAACGCGTACGCTGGCCGACATCATTTTGGAGAAAATGACCGAAAAACAGACCGAAATTCAAACACAGTTCTCAGACAATGAATCGCTCAAGATGGATGATATCGATCCGAACGTGCGCGAGATGTACAAAGGCGTCCGGGATGTTTTGAAGCGCTACCGCAACGGTAAAGTTCCGAAGGCGTTCAAACTCATTCCCAAGCTTAGAAACTGGGAACAGTTTCTGTACATCACGGAGCCCCAATCGTGGAGTGCGGCCGCTATGTTCCAGGCAACGCGATTGTTTTCTTCCGGCCTTACCCAACACATGGCACAGCGCTTCTACAATCTTGTGCTGTTGCCGCGCGTCCGCGATGATTTGGCGGAATATGGCCGCCTGAATTTCTATCTGTATCGATCGTTGAAGAAAGCACTTTTCAAGCCGGCTGCATTTATGAAGGGCATCGTACTGCCGCTTCTCGAGGCCGGTGATTGTACTCTGCGCGAGGCAATCATCATCGGCAGCGTTGTCAGCTGTACGTCCATCCCGGTGCTACACACAGCCGCTTGTTTGCTGAAAATCTGCGAAATGGAATACTCTGGCGCATGTTCGGTGTTTATACGCATCATTTTGGATAAGCGATACGCGTTACCGTACCGTGTAGTCGATGCAACAGTGTTCCATTTCCTCAAGTTTGAACAGGATAAACGCGAAATGCCCACACTTTGGCATAACTCTTTGCTGACGTTTGCCCAACGGTATAAAAACGATATTTCCTCCGAGCAGCGAGATGCACTGTTGCATTTATTGAAGTAAGTATGCGCGGCTACAAGTGGTGATTTGGCATTTGTATAACTCAATCTCATTTTGATTTTGCAGGAAACAATCGCATCCTAAAATTACACCTGAAATTCGCCGAGAACTACAGGCTGCCCGGTGTCGTGATGTAGAAGTAGGTCAAAGCTTATCCCTGGAGGGCGAAGTGGAATTCCAGGAGGACAACGATTACACACCGATGGAGGACGATGAGGAGGCTCATGGATCACAGCGAGTGGTTAAATTTGCTAGCGGGCAACAGAACGAAGAAGAATCAATGGAAAGCGACGATGAAGAAGATGATGATGATGATGATGATGAAGATGAAGAGTTGTAATACCGGCGAGAGTTCTAATATTTGCAAAAGCAAGGAGAAATGTCTTCTTTAATAAACTTTATATCCATGTAATCAGTTGAAAGTAAACATTGGTGAGAGTACATTATCAATAACTACTGAAATATGAACCACATAAGTGGTTAGTCTAGCTATTCAAATGCATACTGCTGTTGAGAAGTAATGCAGAAAATAAAATATAAAATTGCGATCATTCACAAATGGAACTGTTTTCCTGCAATTCTTTTCAAAATAAAAACATTTTATACTGTCACTGCCCATGACCTGGACCCGATGACAGTTGGGAATCCTCACAAAAATCAAGCTGTCAGGTGGATGAGTAAGCCAAGACAGGGAGGAAAAAGAGGAAAATCCTGCAAAGTTCGCTTTTCCAGCTGCTTGCGCGATAAAACATACAAAAAGGTGTCAATACTCGTAATTCCATCGCATTTCCTGTGCTACGCAATGTAAGTTTTGTGCCGAAAGCAACTAGCGGCTGTTTTGCCATCGTAGCTTAGCGTTTATGTGCCAAAACGGGGAGCGTTACAATGTTGGTCAGAGTTGCACACTGATAACAGAGGATCAATGACGTAGCTGCTGTTTGTGGGCAGTAGTAGTAAGAGGAAAAGTTTGGTCTGCTACCGCCGAAGCAGAAGAAAATCGGTTCAATCAGAAAGCGAGCGACACTCTGCCATCCCACGCTATTCAGCAGCGAACGCGATACGCTACCCACATTAATTCCGTACTATTTTCCGTCGCTCCTCAAACCTAGTGTCCGCATAGTCTGTCTGCGATTAGCGTGAGTCGTTGGAATAATCGTTAGCGGCCCGCGAAACTTGACAAATTGTGCTTCAACGACGCTACACGATGGCAGGATTGAACGACAATCCATTCGGAGAGCCAGAGATCGACAATCCGTTTGCGGTAAGTACATTATACATGTGTGTGTGTATGATTTGTAATTCGATCCGTGAGACCCATCCTCAACAACCGGCATCAACTTGCACGAGCGCAACGAAACACTTGGTTCAATCATGTTTCTTGTTTTGCAGGATCCTTCGATACAGCAAATTACGCGAAACACTACGAGCTTGCAACAGACCCTCGATGACTACCGACCATTCGATAATGATCGGAATGTGCTGGGAAATGGTAGTGGAGCAAACCAACCGGCTACACTACATCCGTCCACACAGTCCCCACCAGTGTACAACCAAAGTGGAGCGCAATTTCAAACCAACAGCAATGGGGCAATGTCCGCGAGCGGAAGCAAACCCGATGGTATGACACAAATATCTACCGCCGAGCTCGAGGTAGGTCAACCAATGTTCCATCCAGTTCATCCTATTCTGATACTTCCATCCAGCGACCCCGGTTCGACTGTCCCTATATGGCAGAAAAATCTAATTCGATTTCTTAATAATCCTTATCAATGATTGTGGCACCATTTTCAACACTTTCTCGAATCGGCATGCTAACATGGGACCATCGTGTGTATACACTTCCGCTCTGTGCGATGATGGAACTTTGCGATGAACTTTTTGCAACGAACCAAAGAATCTTCGGGTATGTTTGAGAGATTTTTCTTTATTTTTTGGTAACGATTGTTCGACTTTAGATGACTCTTTTTTTTCGTTCCCAAATTTCGATGATTCTATAATAGTCCCAAATGTCAATGCCTTATCCATCCTTATCACTCATCAGCAAGAAGTAATAGGGTTTGCGTCTCGTCATCTTTGTTCATTTTTTTTTGTTTGGTTTTTTTTTACTGCATGCTCTTTGACAATTGCTTTCGAATCAATTCAAGCAATGTCGCTTATCAAAAACTAACATAGCAAAGCACAAGAACGCGACGCGATACACAAACGAGTGTGTTTGTGTTGGTGCGATGACTAATTAACTGCTTCCGTTTCCTTCACGGTTACTGCGATTGATTTTCTGCCTTTGATTAGCGTTCGTGATTGGTTCCGTAAAATGCACTTTCATTTCATAGCATGCTATTGGACTGCCTTGCACATTCTTAATCGAGATACACTTTCCTTAAATATTGTGTTTTTTGAAGTACAATTCTAATTTTAATTTAAATCTCTAACATAATAAAGCGTATACGTATAATTTTAACGTAGATTAATATTGTTTAATAAAAATAAAACAATCGTACCAACTCAACCCCCCACATTTCAGCGTGCCCAGGAAGAGTTGGAGCGCAAAACGCGCGAACTGGAACGCCGGGAAGCGAATATGATGCGTAGCACGAACGGGCAACCGAACAATTGGCCACCGTTGCCCTCGTTCTGCCCGATGCAACCATGCTTCTACCACGACATCAGCCTAGACATTCCGTCCGAGTTCCAGAAGACGGTCACCCGACTGTACAAGCTGTGGATGTTCTATGCGCTCGTGATGGTGGTAAACATTCTCGGCGGGCTGGTAATACTGATCCATTCGGGCGAGTTCCGCACGTTCGGGTTAAGCATATTCTATGCCGTGCTGTTCACACCGGCATCGTTCCTGTGCTGGTAAGCCGGGGCTCAAAAAGAAGCGTTGTTTCGTGTTTGTAACGCTTATGCGCTCATGTGTTTTTGTGTTTACTATCCCCACCCAGGTATCGCCCAGCGTACAAAGCCTTCAAGACGGATTCGAGCTTCAACTTCATGATGTTCTTCTTCATCTTCTCCTTCCAAGCGCTCGTCACCACCATACAAACGATCGGGTTTCCCGGTTCGGGCACGTGTGGTGTTATAATGGCCGTGGAACAGTTTAGCGCAGGCTGGGGCATTGTTGTTGGTCTGTTTCTGATGTGCATAGCGCTAGCGTACGGTGTCTGTGCTGCGGGAAATATTTTCATGCTCACAAAGGTAAATGTAGCAAACATGTAGCCATCCACAGCTCTAACCGTTGACATGCTCTTTCCATCAGATACATCAAATCTACCGTTCCGGTGACAAAATCACGATGGGTAAAGCGCGCGAAGAGTTCCAGAGCCAGTTTATGAGCAACTCGATTGTGCGGGATGCGGCAGCCGGTGCGGCCCGTGCCTCCGTTCAGAGCACCTTGAACAGGTACTAGAGACGTCCTTTTTTTTTTTTTTTGTTTATGGGCGTCGCCTTCACAATCCTCACTACTTTTCATACTTGCTACTTCTATACTTGCAACAAGTGCAAAAGCCCGTTGTTATTACTATTATTACTACAACAACTACAAAAACAAAAACTACTACTACTACTGTTATCACCATCAGCACCACTACTACCTACATTTATTAAACCTTGCCTCCTGTTATATTCGCATACCTGGAATATGCGTACGCTTCGAAAATTCGAACCCTAGCAGTAGAGGTTACCGATCTGCTGTCACCCAGTTATTCTCCAATCCTCCTCCTCCATAGCATCTTATGGACAGGCCGGGGTACGGAGAAAAGATCACAACTTTCCCCCCAAATCCTAAACACAAAAACACAATCCTATCGGGGGGGCGGAAGCTATCGTGTAGCGAACCGGAAAATCAACCACACGTTCCGTCGCGCACACTGTGGGGTCTCTTGATGCAGTTTGATAGTTGTTCGCTTTTCGGTTTTCGTCTACCATCCCATCCCAGTTCATCAGTTCAGTAATAGATGTTTGGTAGTAACATTTTTACCGTAGCAAGTTTTGTGATTTTTTGACAAATATTTTCCCGTTTTCAGTAGTAGTGGTATTGCCTTCCCGAAACGGTTTTGTGTTTTGTTGTTTCGTTTCATTTTA
Organism: Anopheles maculatus; assembly: GCA_002091835.1. Classification (NCBI taxonomy): domain Eukaryota; kingdom Metazoa; phylum Arthropoda; class Insecta; order Diptera; family Culicidae; genus Anopheles; species Anopheles maculatus. Next base: position 397,477 of record KZ061586.1, on the reverse strand, counting down.
CTTTGATATTAAACTTCCGCACCTCCCCCGCAACTATGCGCGTAAAACTATGTCCCCAAAAGGGGGGATGGCAGATGATGGATTTTTTTTTGGTATACAGGGTGTTAAATAAATTTGACAGTCACCTACGGAAAAAGACAAAAAAATTTTATGACAAAATTAATCATCGGGGAATTTTTTTTTGGGGGAAAACGGACCTGATTTTCGACATCAGCTTCGCCTTGGTGTTGCTAAAGGTTCTGTTGGTGTCCCGTTCCACCGCACCCCACACGAAATAATCCATTGGATTAAGATCCGGGGAGCTGGGAGGCCACACATTCGGCGCGGTGAAGTCGTTGAAATTGGCCGCCAACCACTTTATCGTTTTTGGAGGCTGTATGGCACGGAGCGGAATCCTGCTGGAACACGTACGGTCTGCCGTTGGCCACTCTCGTGATCCCCCATCTCACGTGCCAACGGCCGAATTCCGATCCCCTGATTTTCTATTACGCGCGCCTGGAGGTCAGCCAGGAAAGCGTCGGTCCGCACGCAATCCCGCCGCTGAGAATGTGGTTTTTGTGCTGCCACCGCTTCGTCGTCGTCGTCGCTGTTTTCTCCCAGCTCACTCCGGATCGCCTTCGCCGTATTCAGCGAACACTGCACGCACTGCATGATGTCGCGGTTGTCGCGCCCGGCGCTTCCACAATGTACTCTTTTTTGGCATTTTTTTTTATCACGGGATGTTTTCGATGCTTGTTCCGTACACTTTTAGCTGTCGAATGACGTATTGCTTGTTTTCCTATGCCAATTCAATCACGAGTTAAAAACAAAATTGTAACTGTCAAATTTATCTCGAACACCCTGTATATGTAGTGGTTGGATTAGGATTAGTGTGAAGATGGATGAGAAAAAACAAAATAGTCAACAAAACGATAGTCATTGCGTTTGTGGCACAGAAGAAAACGTTCAGCAATGATGCATGAATTATGAGCACCATTTCTCGTGCGCTATCGCGTGACACTTAACCAAATGACGACGTATGGAATTGAGAGGTAAAAGCTGAGAAATCATTGTTAGCAGTTTAGCAGCTGGATTATGATCCAGTTCACATTACACTGACAAGAAAACATTTTTATTCCTTTCCCCTTATTAACGTTTGTTGGTCGTCATCGTCATCATTTGTAAGCACAGGAAACGTTTCGCTGTTGTTTAATGTTGGGCCCCGGACTACGGGGGTGAAGAATTAGTTAAGACAAAACACTTTACTACATTACTGCTAGCAGCACGTCACGTACGCAAGCGACCAAATTCCAAGCCCCGAAAGATAGATCTTGTTTTTTAATGGAGCCAACTGTATGTATTGATTTTGGTAGGAGAAAAAAAATGAATTGTGAAGTTGAATTTTGATGAGCAAACGATTAAAAATTGCGTTACAAACGATTAACATAATATTACGGTAAACTCTTTACTTATGATTTATATTTATCTTAGACTTAACACTACTATACACGAAATAAAGAACTCGCCACCAACGAAAACAGCAACAGAAATGGAAAGGAGTTTTGGACAAAATTGGTTTCTTCTGTACTTTCCTGTTTTGTATTAAATTTTTATTGCTAGATTTTTCCGTTTCCCCTCTCGATTCGGTTTGCATGCATTTATATTCTATCGAAATCCCTCCCGGATGTGATGATGACCTTTAGTATGTATTGTAATGTATTGGTGACCATGTACACTCGGTGCTAGCTGTGTAGTTGAGTGCGCATTAACCTACTCAACACATTTTTCTTTCATTTCTATCGCATGTTTACAATTTACAAATTAGTCTCTTTTCCGGTGCCGAATTTGATGCGAAAAGGGGGAAGAGACCCCACTTTATATACGCTTCCATCCCCCCCCGCCATACGCTTTACTCCCTTCCGAATGTAACTTGTTTATTTCTTCAACACGAGCTGTCTTACTAGCCACAACAACATATTAAAATCCATTATCCTGTTTGTTTGTATTCGGTGTGTTACATTTCTAGCCCATATTGAACAAAAGTACCGAGCGAATGTCCCCCGTTCGATGCGATGTTGTCTCCTCTCGCGTCCTTCATCGGGAAAACGTTGTTGTACCCAAGCAAAACGCAACCACCGGACAGATATAGATGCACGGCACGCAGGACAAACGCTTCAACGAAGAGAGTTAATAGTGTTGCTGCCCGGTGAATGGTCCATTGCAAGGAAACGATCTTAATTATGTTTAGGTGCTAGGTGTGTGTGTGTGTATGTGTGCGTGTTTGCTATGTTAATCGCTAAACCAACTAACGACTGATGCATGGCTCCCAGTTCCACCCCTTAACCCCTGTGTATATCGGTGGTACCGTGGTACTGTGTTCATCCTTTCCACACTCACTGTGTCCTGTTCGTCTAAACCGGTTCATCATGGAAACACATCCGTGTACTGTTTTTGCTAAAGGGCTGGAAAATGGACTACCCGATGGACTTGTTATTTAAAACTCCGAAACGAGCTCGTTAAGGCACCTATAACCCTACAAGGTTCGCTTTTCCCCAATCCCTCCCCCTTATCCTGCAGTCTGTTTTGATTTTGGCTCGTCTCTCTTAATTGGCAATCACATCATACAGCGCTCCTCGCTCAGAAGAATCTCGGAATGCTTAAGATGCAAAGTTTTGGGATTTTAGTTTAGAAGACCGTGTCGAAAAAATCACATTCCTCATATTCACAGGCACCCAAACAATCCAAATTGAAAGTGTTTAAGTACACCGTAACGTAACGTGTAGCAAGAATGCGATTAAATGTTATACTTTTATGATGATGATGATGATAGCGTGCAAGAGGAATACATTGCACGCTCCCCCAGAGTGTACGATGCACCGATCGCGAGTGTAGTGTACAATTATGAACTAATAGTAAGAACATAACTCACGTGTGCTAAAGCGAACAGATAGATAAACTCTCCTTCCCCCCAAAAATAGAAGAGTAAGGCACCGAAACAGGCATAAGAATCAAGTGTATCTTACTATCCAAACCAAAACCAAATTCATTACATTATCTGCAAAGAATCATTGCACCGCAAGGAAGAGGAAGAATAATGTCGAAGAGAAAATGAGGAAAGCACGAGGAAAGGATAACATTGTGTTTTAGTAATAACCACAATCGTATAATTTAACCTGCATTACACCTGATGGCCCATAAGGTTTTGGAAGAAACACACATTATGAGAGCATTGTGCATTGGGTGAGGAAATTAGATAAATGATGTGAAATTTATGCTGGATGTAAAATTCAATGCTGCTAACTACCCATGATTATTAAATGATGGAATAAAATTATTATTCGTACCGTGGCGAAAGTTCAAGCAACTGTGAAAACAATTTGGTGATACAATAGTGTTCTTCGTATAATGATGACGCGCTACCAGAGTGCCTATGAACGTTGATGGCGTCGAACGCAAGGTTATACAGGAGTTCTGCTTCCTTGGTACGATGATCCGTGCGTACAACCGGTGGCGTTATGCATCATTCGTGGTCAGATTGCAGGATCGGTTCACATCCGATCCCCGATCGTTTTGGCGATTTTCTAATTCGCGTCGCAACCTTCATGGCATCCCTCCCTATTGTATCCTTAGCTTCTAAAACTGCTTCCACTCCTTACGAGCAATGCTGCCTTTTCGCCAAACACTTCTCCAGCGTATTTGATTGATCCGAGCAGTCGTACAGTGCCTTTAGCTGATGGTCTCTCCTGCACCCCGTGTGATGTCTTCTTTATAAACGATGTTTGTGTTGATACTCCTTCTGTACTATCTTCCTTATACAAACTAAAATTGTCCTACTCTCCTGGTCCTGATGGCATACCGTGTCTTCCGTTCTGAAAAAGTGTGCTTCCTTTTTTGCCCCCCTCTTGAGTCGTATCTTCACAAGATCCATTCAAGAAGGTTCCTTCCCTACCTTGTGGAAAACTGCGTGGCTGGTCCCAATCCATAAAAAAGGCGACCGCTCCGTCTGTTCCAACTACCGAGACGTCGCCCTTCTCTGCTCTCCTTCTAAAGTCCTCGAATCCACTATATCCACTCTTCCCTTCTCCCCGTAACATTGAATTACCTATCCCCTCACCAACACGGCTTTATCCCCAAACGTAGTACTTCCTCTAATCTTATGTGTCTCGTCTCTACCGCTATATCAAATATGGTGTCCGGTCTCCAAACTGACACTATATATACGGATTTCAAAGCGGCTTTCGACAGCTTACCTCTCGATCTGCTGGTAGCTAAGCTCGATAAACTTGGTGTCGGAGGTAGTCTACTTGGTTGGCTAAAATCTTACCTCTATGGAAGATCTTATAAAGTCCGTATAATGTCCTCGTTATCCGACTCCTTTATCGGCTCCTCTGGGGTGCCGCAAGGGAGTGTCCTAAGTCCTCTGCTTTTCCTTCTTTTCCTTAATGACTGTGTTTCAACTCTTCCTCCCGACGGTTTCTTGATTTACGCTGACGATCTCAAAATATTTCATCCTGTGTCTTCATACTCCGATTGCTCCTTCCTCCAAAATGTCCTTAACTCCTTCTCCGACTGGTGTCATTCCAACGGCCTTCTCCTCTGTCCCGATAAATGTTGTGTCATCTCGTTTAGTAGGTCCCGCAAGTTTACGTTTCATTACTCTTTCCGTGGTATTACTATTAACCGTGTTTCATCCGTAAAAGATTTAGGTGTATGGTTAGATGAGGCTCTCACTTTCAATATCCAAGTCGACCATGTTGTGAATAAAGCCAACAAATCACTTGGACTGATCGTCAGACTCTCATCGGAAATCCGCGACCCTGCTGCTGGGTTCGATCTACCTTGGACTATTATGCTGCTGTTGTCTGGTCCCCGTCAGGCTCAGTTGCATTGGCCAGACTGGAGAGTGTTCAGCGAAAATTCACACGCGTAGCAACTCGCCGTTTCCTTGCAGGCTTCCAAGTTCCTCGCCTATCATACCCTAACCGTTATCAACTTCTTGGTCTCGAACCCATTGATGTTCGACATTCCCATTCCCGCGCTAGCTTCATTGCAAGCTTCCTTTCCTATGACCTTGACATTCCTTCCCTTCTATCTGCCGTTCCTTTATATGCTCCCTCTCGACACTTAAGGAACCGTGCGCCCCTTTACATCCCTTCCCGCCATACACGATATGGATCAAACGATCCTTTTCTCCGAGCGTTGTCGACTTTTAACGATTCTTGCTGCCTGTTTGACTATAATGTCCCTGTGTCCAATTTTCGTTCGCGCCTACGTCAATCCTCTCCCCGCTCCTCACAATGATTGCTTCCCTCATCCTCGTACTCCAACTCCCTATTTCACTAGTATGTAAGTTAATCATTGTTAAGCCCTCGAGGCAGACAAGTAGTATTAATAAATATAATTATGTCTTCGAATCCGGAAGACTCCAGCAACATACGAAATTGTTCGATAAATTATTCATTATTACGTTCGGTAGACCTCAACTGCCAACCGGTCATACTACAGCCTGAGGAAACTTCTCCACTCCAAATACCTGTCGCGACGGACGAAGCTGGGACTGTACAGAACCTTTATAGTCCCAGTACTCACATACGCCTCTGAGACATGGACTCTGTCCAAAACTGACGAAACCCTCTTAGCCGCGTTCGAGAGGTTGATGCTCAGAAGGATTTTTGGCCCCGTATGTGTGGAAGGACAATGGAGGAGCCGCTACAATGACGAGCTCTATGAGCGGTGATATCATTGTGCAACGAATCAGACTCGCCAGGCTCCGGTGGGCTGGTCATGTCATGAGAATGGCACCGGACGACCCAGCCCGTAAAGTCCTTTTAGGCCGTCCACATGGACAGAGTAGCCGTGGTAGGCCCAAATTGAGATGGAGTGATGGCGTCGATGCGTCCGCCAGAACGGCCGGGATATTGGATTGGCAGACGACGGCGCTAGACCGTGAGCGGTATCGAGGATTGTTGCAGCAGGCCAAGACCGCGAAGCAGTTGTAGCGCCTGATAAGTAAGTAAGACTTCAACGGACACCTAGTCCTGGCGATTTTAAAAATCGGCGGCAGAGATGCTAGCGACTACTTCGATCAAGTTGTGTCGAACCTGTCGAAGATCGGATGCAGCCGTGTGGTGGTGAAGGAATGCAGCCTAAGCTAGAGTTTGCTGAAAACATTATTGGAGACTTGGCGAACGCATGACGAATGACATTAAGTTGATAGTTAGAATTAAATAAGCAGATACTGGCCGAAAGGCTTACATGTCAATGATAGGACACCGATGGGATTTCCTATTGAACCATTTCTTTCAGCCTCGAATCACATTCACACAACATACAGGAATGAGTTGTTAAAGGTGGATCTTAAATGTTTTATTCCTCAAGAATGTTTTAATCCTTACACAAACACGCATCACCAGGCAGCCGATGCCTGTCTTCCCAGCTTGTTCTGTCGCACCGGATCGTAAAGCTGATGGCATCCAACGCCATACCATGGATGAAGTACGACGACCGGGAGGACCATTATCACCACCATCCGACCGAACAAGGAGACGCGGCACCACCACCTATCGTAGAGGATGCAAAAGTGGCTTACTTGTGTGCCGCCTTGCGCATATGGGCCAGGATGTTGGACAGTTCCTCGCGCTTCCTCTTGGCACGGATGTGCGTGCCGAGGCGTCGCTTCAGGAACTTCAGAGCACGCTTATCCTTGGACACCTTCAGCAATTCCATTCCACGCTTCTCGTACGGGGCATGGCCGACGACCTCACGCACCAGATCGCGCACAAATTTCGTGTGCTTGGTTTGGATCTATTATCGGAAAGAGGGCGAAAGAGACAGACATCTGTCGTTATTTACTGATGCTCCGGACTAAACGATACATAATGGGTGGTATAATAGTGAGTGCGTCAGAACCAAGTTTTAACCAGATTGTATGATTTAGCAAACCATGCCAACAGAACCGACCAATAAAACATTGACCAGTCTGTGGCTGGTAGGAAAATGCATACCGTCTGTGAATGGATTAGTGGAAATTTCATCACGGTAAAGGACAGGTGCAAGGTGCAAAGTTTACTTGAACTATTTGGCTTGCTGCCGGCAGATACTTACACCCTTCAGGCGGGACGGGCGGATTCCTTTGACTTTGCGGTCACCGCGGTACTGCAGCTGCTTGATCTTCGTGGTTTTGTGGCCTTTGTTCAAGCCAACGCACATCTCGTATCTCGGAGCCATGGTTGTCTCCTACGCACATCGTCATGGGGAAAACACAGATCATACCAAGCAGTACAGCAACGCACACCCGCACGCAAAAACAACCAGCAACACGATGCAGCAGAAAAGGTAATGAAAACATCACGTTTAAGTTAGGTTTACTTCTCAATGTAAATGGTACTGAAATGGGTGACACGTGACCCGAAAGCACTTTGGCAAACGCATTTGCCATCGATGGTTTGGGTCGGTCGTGAACAACTTGTGAAGAAATTGTGAAAATAGCCGCACGACGGCTCGATCACATCTTACCTCCTTGCAATTGACAGCCGGAAAAGAACACGAAAGGCCCGAAGAGATGCGTAGATGGGCTTGCGACAGCGGAAGTTGATCTTTTTTTTTTGACAGCCCTACTCATGACAGCGGTCGACATGGTGACAACGAATGCAGTCGATGCTGTTTCGGCTGTCGACATTAGAAATCGTAGAATAAAGGTATGCACCAAATGTAACATCGTATATTTTACAACAAATAGTTTGAGATTAAAATTTAACAAAAAAAAACAATGCATCCATTTTCACAATTCCACTAAGGAGAACACTAGAGATCTAAAAAAGTAACATTATTTTTAACGGCTTTCTCAACATTTGTATTGGGCAGCTGTCAAAACGGTTTTGTTTACACGCGAAATGTGGTTGCAGTGCGCGGTTTTCCTCATCGCTGGCCACTTGCTCTGCTTGCTGAATTTTGTAACGTGATTGAAGATTAACGTAGCTTGGCAATGGATAAGGGTACAAAAAGACGTAAAAAGCACGCAAAAGCCGAAGATACCAAGGCTATAAAGAAGCGGAAGCTCGCTGTGGTGGAAGAGACGAAAGATAGACTAGTACCATCGGAACCAACTTTGGCGGAGCCAGCAGTGACACCAAAAAATGATCCTAGTATCGCCAGCCTACGAAAAGACATTTATGATTGGATGGAGGAACAGTCCGAGTACGAAAGGGCGGATCTGGATACACTGCTCGAAGAGAGTAACCATTCGTCGGAACACGAAGAAGTTGTAGATATAGAGCGTCTGCAGGTAATAATGCTGTTGCACATGCATATTCTACCACCGTGGAAACTTTCAGCTTAATCGTTCTTTTTTCGCTCTAAAGTCGAAGTTGGGTACATTGCTGTTAGGGTATACGCCGACGCAGATACGGAAAAGCTTCAAGATGGAGTGCGAGTGGCGCAAATGCAAATTTATGACTGGAAAGGATCGTAAATATTTCCTACATGTGGAATCGCACGCCGAACAAGCAATGGACAGCCAGAACGGAAGTTACACCTGCGACTGGGACCTGTGCGATTTTATCACCGAGGACAGTGGCGAGTACATGGGCCATGTACATTACCATGCGTACCACACGAAGCTGAAGGTATACGGGGCCAGTGTACATGCGCTGGCAAAGCTGCCCAGCTGCAACATTGACAGCCGAGCGCGAAACGACATCACCAACAAGCAGGTAACGTTTCGCTGCGAATGGGCGAACTGCAATGAGCGCTTCGACAAGGCGATGCACTTTTTCCATCACGTTCGCAACCACTTTTGTGACCAGTTTCCACCGGACAGGAAATCGAGCGCCGATGGGGTCGATTGTCTTTGGTCGCTCTGTAAGGAAAGGTTCAAAATAAGATTTAAAGCATTAATGCACATCAGACGGCATACGACCGAGCGTGAGATTGCGTGCTTCAACTGCGGCATGTGCTTTTGGGATCGCTTGAAAATAGCGAACCATCTCATACGCCAGATTGAAATGTCTCGTGAGTAATCAAGTCCGTCCGACTCTTCGCTGTTCCGCTCGTCCCCACCAAACTAATGCTGATTGCTTTATCTATCCACAGAACGCAAGTTTGAATGCGAATTGTGTGGTCGATGTTATGCCACCAAGGTGTTGCTGCACGCTCATGTCGAAACTCACGATAAACCGCACGAATGCACGTTGTGTCCGATGAAGTTCCCATGCCAAGGGAATCTAACAACACACATGCTCCACAGGCACTTGAAACAACGGAACTTCCATTGTAATCAGTGCGAGTTTGCAGCATTCTCCAAGAGTCAGTTAGTGAGCCATATGAGAACGCACGATAGTACGAAAATCTTTCGTTGCGAAGAGTTTGGATGTAATGTCGCCTACAGGAGTGAATTAGCCATGAAGAAGGTAAGTGGTGGTGGTGGTGGTGGATGGCCATCCAACCGAAAATGGGGCGGCGGATCACCGTTTCGTTCTTCTTCTTTTTCACAGCACTTTGCCTGGCATTACAACATACCACCGACACTGTACGGATGCCACATTTGTAGCGACAAAACGTACAAAAACTCGTACCATTTATCGAAGCACTTGCGGTTTGTGCATCAAGTTGAACGAGCTCCCGGCTATATGAAGTTTTGTTACAAAGCCGACAGCGACGGTGTGTACCGGCTCGCTACGTATGTAGATCAGAAATTCAGGCAATCAAAAGCGCCGATTCTATCGGCGGATACTGTTTCGGACAGCCGGAAAAACAAATCCAATGATAGTGTGAACCGTAAGAAAAAGAAAACAAACGAAAAAGCTGAAGAGACGGCTTGTGAGGAAAACCAGGAGAAAATATCTCACAATGCAATCGGTTGCGCTCCGATCGAAGGAAAACCGAAGATTAGTTCCATAAAGTCGATCGGTGTGCACGAATTCTTGTTTGAGCTTGGTATGGAACCGGAACCGGCGGAAACGGAACAGCAGCAATCACAAGCCGTGGAATTGAAACATGTTTCGAAAGCAAATGGAAATGATACAAAGAAAGCTCCCAAGCGCAATTCGGAGGTGGTGGTACATGCAAAACGTGAAAGAGAACAGGTGGTAAGGTTTAACATCCCGCATGATGAATCGTCGATAGAAAATGTAGAAATGTCACCACAGGCTGCGCAACAGCCGAAAGATGTGAAGGATTTTACAGTGATGAAGCGCTACTTGAAACCAAGTAAGAAGTCTGGTTAAGTTTAAATTGAGTTTGTGTTTATGATTAAATAAATATACCATCTGGAATATGTTTGAAGTAATCTTGCGGTAACAAATATTTGACTAATAAAAAAAACAATCGAATATGAGTTGATGCATTGGTAGAAAGTAAGTAATTACTGAAAGTTTGCTTTTCACACGTTTCGGCGATGTATAACTAACATATGGGCATCAGTTCTAGCTTTCATCGATCGCTATCAAACACATCTGGCACATCAGATATTCAAATTATCTTCCACACTGCGATGGGAGACCACCACATATTAAAGCTCTTTAGCGTGAGACGCAGCTTTTTCACTAAATAATTCGTGTTTGTGCTATTTTATCGTACAAATAAGAAAAATATTTACAATATAAGCTTAAAATGGTAATGTCGACATAACATCAGCTTGCACCGGAATCGAACGCACTGCTCGGCTCACGTCAGCGACGGTATTTGACAGGAGCAAACGTCATTTGGACGGAAAACGGAAGTTGGCAGCGGTGTTCAGCTTGCCAGAATCGTTACAATTTGACAGCCTTTTTACTCTCCTGGTGTATGGGAATAGACGTGTAAAATGAAGGTACGAGGAAATGGCGTTGAAATAAATACGATACATGGTGAAATATCGGCCCAAACGTATTGGCTAAGATGTGGCTGCGTGTTGGCAAGACGTTTGCGTCGTTTATTGCAGTGAAACGGACTGAAATGAGGGGATAAATTTGATCAACCACAAGGCAACGCGTGTTTGATGTGTTTCGTTGTCGTGCCGTGCTGCTCAATGTTTGACAGTCGAATGTGTGTGCGATGGAAATGAAGAACCGGGGGGTGGCCTGCTGCTGGTAATGATGTGCCGATCGGATGCCCTTTTGAGAATAGTGGTGCCCGGCGCGAGCTAGAAGTGTTTTGCGGGCAATCGTAGTAATGCGCACTACTGTATTGCTTTGCATTGCACCTGCTCCTGCTATGGCCGTTCTTCAAACCAACAAGCACAGCGATGGGCGGGGGACGAGAGAAGATGGCGGTGTTCCGGGGCACCACTGTATGAAGAAGTGTTTTTCGTTACTAATATGTTTGCGTGTTTTGCATTCCAGTTGAACGTATCGTTTCCCGCTACGGGGGCTCAGAAGACCTTCGATATCCCGTCGGACGACCACAAGCTGCGTCACTTCTATGACAAGCGTATGGGCACGGAGCTGACCGCCGACCATCTCGGTGAGGAATGGAAGGGATACATCTTGAAGATTGCCGGTGGTAACGACAAGCAGGGTTTCCCCATGAAGCAGGGTGTGCTGACCAACAGTAAGTAAACCGGCGAAAGCATCCGTGGCGTGGTCGGGTTAGTGTATGAAAAGGAATCGAATTGTTAACACGTTTCTTCCCTCCCGCAGCTCGTGTTCGTCTGCTCCTGAAGAAGGGTCACTCGTGCTATCGCCCGCGCCGTACCGGAGAGCGCAAACGTAAGTCGGTGCGTGGTTGCATTGTCGATCAAAACCTGTCCGCCCTGGCACTGATCATCGTGCGCAAGGGTGAGCAAGACATTCCCGGGCTTACCGATGTGAACGTACCGCGTCGTCTCGGACCGAAGCGCGCGAGCAACATCCGCAAGCTGTACAACCTGAGCAAGGAGGATGACGTGCGCGAATACGTCGTCAAGCGCCCACTGGCAGTGAAGGATGGCAAGAAGCCCCGCTTCAAGTCCCCCAAGATCCAGCGACTGATCACCCCGGTGGTGCTGCAGCGCAAGAGACACCGTCTGCTGATCAAGAAGCGCCGTTCGGAGGCTCGCCGTGAAGCGGAAGCACAGTACGTGCGGCTGCTCGCTCTGCGTCGTCGCCAGGAGCGCGTTCGCCGTACCTCGCGCCTGTCCACGCGCGACTCGCGCAGCTCGCAGACCTCGGAGAAGGACAAGAAGTCGCTGGCGGTTGCTAAGAAGAAGGAGGCCGCCTCGAAGAAGGAGTCCGCCAAGGAGCCCAGCACCGCCGCCAAGAAGGACGTCAAGAAGGATGCCTCCAAGAAGGAGGTAAAGAAGGATGCCCCGAAGAAGGATGGCAAGAAGGAGGTGAAGAAGGATGCCCCGAAGAAGGATGGCAAGAAGGAGGAGAAGAAGCCGGCAGCGGCGGCTACCGCCGGCAAGAAGGCGGCAGCGGGAGCTGCCAAGCCCGAGGCCAAGAAGGCGGCTGCCCCGAAGACTGAGGGCAAGAAGCCGGCGGCGGCATCCGCGACCGGTGGCGAGAAGAAGCCAGCTAAGAAGGAGGCGGCAGCACCGGCAAAGGACGCAGCCAAAAAGGAAGCCCCGAAGCGCAAGCCGGAACCGGCCCAGCAGAAGGGTGAGGCTAGCGCGGCCAAGAAGGAGAAGAAACAGCAGCAACAGAAGAAGAAGTAGAGAGGGTGCGGGGGCCGCTGGCTGCGGGGTGAGTTGAAAAGCAAAAAACTGTTTCCAGCACCACAGCATCCGGGTAGCTGGATCTCTCCGATCCCGAGTCTGACACCCTGCTAGCCGGTTTCGTTCCGGATTCGCAAACTATAGGGGTTTTGTAATTTAATCTTAAACGATATGAAGAAACACACAATACAGAGGTTATGATAAAGGATCGGACAAGGTGTATTGAGTTGAATTTGCTTCTTTTTGTGTTACTGAAGAACTGCCCCAATGGTGCAGGCACTATCCGAACAACTCTGGCCCTCGCATGGCACACTCTAAAGCTCTAAACGGACATATGGGAAGATTGAAACTGTCGATAATGTGAAGAAGAATTTCAACATTTGTTTTCCAGTTGATCGTAAAGTGTGAAAAGAGGTGCACACTTCTATTGTCGTGACATGAACTCTGATCAAAACTGACGAAATCCTCTTTAGCCGCGTTCGAGAGGAAGATAACCAGAAGGATTCTTGGCCACATTCGTCTCGAAGGACAATGATCTTATTATTGTGCAATGCATTGTATGTCTCATCAGGCTCCGATGATTTTGATAATATGTCAGAAGAATGGTACCGGACAACTCAGTCCGTTGCGTCTTTCTTTTTAAGGACCTTCCACGTGTACAGAGTGGCGTGATATTGGCTCTACTGCTGAAGTATTGATGGATAAATAATACGAAAATCGACTAAGTTGTATCCTTTTCCAAACACAGAAGCTGTTACTGAGTAAGGTAAGTTCGATTTTGAAAAATATCTTACTGAACTTTATTTACTGTATTAGTATTGTAATCCAATTCAACATTAACATAAATTGGGGCGGTAATCTGCCGAACGTACTATTTTTTTAATTTTCGATATCATTTTACGAGTCATCTCGACGCTGGGAGTACGATGCTGTGGCAAAGAAAAAACCGCCGAGCGAAATACTTCGCAAACTAAACGAGCGTTCGTTTCTCCGTGTGAAAATCGCCCAATTCTATCGCTTCGGAAATGTTGCTGGTCGGGTGCATCCGGGCCAGATGGTTGCGCAGATGTACCTTCTGCGTGAACTGCCGATCCGGGCAGATGATACACTGGTACGGCTTAACGCCCGTGTGCGTTCGTTTGTGCTTGTTCAGATCGGAACTGCTCGTGAAGCCCTTGTCGCACACATCGCACACGTACGGCTTCACGTTCGTGTGCGTTAGCATGTGCGTCTTCAGCGAGCTCGATTGCGCGAACGTTTTGCCGCAGATGCTGCACTCGAACGGTTTTTCGGCCGTGTGTATCCGCAGATGTGATTTCAGATTGCCGGACTGCACAAAACGCTTGTCACAGTAATCGCACTCGTACATCTTTACCTTCGCGTGCAATCGCAAATGATCGATCAAGTTCGAACGGCGCAGGAAGGTTTTTTCGCACAAGGTGCAAGCATGTTTCGCGGTTCGCACAGTAGACCGGTTATCGCTCCTCGGCTTTGACTCTCGCTTGGTGCCGATCTTTTGCAGGATAAATTCGACGGCTGTTAGATCGCCTTTTTCACCTTGTAAACAATCGTTCGGTTTTTCGGTATGATGTTCGCTTTCTTCGACGAATGTGGTCTGCTGCTGTTCGCTAAGCTCCAACTCACCCGTATCTGTTTCGCGTTCCTCTCTTTCCTCACTTTCGGCGACGGAATAGCAGTCGGCGATTTGATCCTCCTCAAAACGATCAGGATCTTCGTTGTAGAGAAAATTTTGCAGCATCTCGTTCGTGCGAAAGAAATCGCGAATGAAGCAATACGCGTCGTCCAGGCGGGTGGAACATAATTTGCAGATTTTTGTGGGTAGCTTGTCACTCAAATGTATCTGTGAAACAGGCGGAGGAGGGTTTCAGAAAATTGTTCAGTTAATGTTACTGTTTTGGCAAGGGCCTTACCTCACTGTTGGTAACTTTCTGTATCGCTTCAATCATGGTGATATCGTTCTGGGAAACCAACGATGTGCTGGAGATATCGAAGTAACGTTCGGAATCGTTTGACGATAAGCATAATCGGCAGCAGATACTAAAGTTGGTAATCGTTATTTCGAACGCAGATTCGTCCCTGGAGCTCATCTTTGCTGCAACCGCAAACCGCGCGAGTACTGCGTGCGAAAGTAGAAAGTAAGCGTGTAGCTTTGTTGTGATGCACGAACAGCTGTCAAACGATGTAAACATACAAATGCCCCGAAGCTACTACAGGGTGGTGCAGAGTTCGCCCTTGCGGTGAAATTCTATGTTCCTTCCAACGCCAAATTGTGATATAGAGTACATTAAAACAGATTTTTTGTAGATTACAACTAGATTCTATTATCACGAGTAATTGCAATTCTCGGCAACAAAAACCCTACGCTTAAAGTGTTAATGCGATAGCACGTGTCTGCCCTTCAATATTCTTCTCATTAGCACCCGGCGACCGGTGGCAGTAGACATCCTTTTCCACCAGCCGTGCACTCGGACGCGCTTCGTTTCTCGTGCACGTGGAAATTGATTGCGAATCACTGTTCGGGCGGAAAGCAATCCCCAGGCACCGCCGGCCATCGCTTCGGTAAGACCGTTCGCTAGATTTCCACTGAAGAAAGGAACTGCCGGTACCCTGGGCAGCAGAATTCTGGAAGTTACGTAAAGCGAAACAAAGTGGTAGTGGTTAGGCGGAACATTTTGCTTCCAATCGCGATACTCACTGCAGCGATCGCACTAACGCCATTTGGAAGAGAGCTTTTGGGCTATATATCTTAGTGAACACGTTTTAAGAAATGGGTTGATAACAATCGGCGAAATATTTTTAGTTGAAAGATGGTGTATTGTTGTGGTCGTGCAAGACGTTTGACAGATAGATGGTTGTTGACCACACAGGGTGTACAAAACAACAACAATAATTGATCTAGATGTGTCAGGGTACACACATCATCGCGATGAAGGTGCGATTTTGAAAAGACCGTTAAAATTGTGCCCGTTTTGAACAGACCGTTAACATACAGCCAACACTTTGCAAATACATACCTTGCGCACATACGGCGAGAAATGCTTAAAATGTTAATGTGATATTTAAAAAATACAAAGAAAACAAATGCTCATAATTTCAGGGCAAAATGGAGATAGGTTTTTCCACAGTACTTTCGTTTGTTTGTTTGCTGGTATGTGTTTTGGTTTTGTTATTATTAGTTTAAGTTGAGTTTAGTTTCATTAAGATTAGGTCTCCTGTCGGATGTCAAAACCGTTTAAATTATTTTATTTTGTTGAATTATTATTTTATCATCACTTCTTTCTCTCTTTCTCTCGTTCATTGTATTGTAGCTTTAGTTTGATTTTTCCTTTCTTCATCTTTTCTGTTCCTGTCGCTCGATTAGTTTCAGTTTAATGCTTTGCTTCTAAGAATTGTTTGTTGTTTTGTTAAATTTTGTTTCGTTTCTAGAATGTTAGTGTACCGTCTTTTTTTTTTTTTTGGTCGATGAAATCTCATCTATTGTTTTTTTTTCAACATTTTCATTAAAAAAGAATAAAGCTTCAATTAGTGTGCATGCGTGTTTTGTTTCTTCTTTTGTTCGTTTGTAAGTTTGAATGATTTGTTCCACCAATCTGGAACCGCTGGTAGCGCTGGCGGTACGTTAGTTTTAGCATTGCTGTTTTAAAGTTACGTGAGTTAAAACCCCATTTGGTTGCGTTTGCGCTCAAACTCCACCCAGGATGCGTAAAGTTTTGTATTGTTCGGTTTGCGTTGACGTTGAGCGTTACTACCACTGGCCAGGCAACAGGCGCTCGTTTACTTCGTGTTTGTTTATTTATTCTTATTTTCGTCCTATTGTACGCTATTATATCATCCAGCTTCTAACAGGTGGCTCCAAATCATTAGGGGTTAAATTTTGTTTATTTTTGTTTCTCGTAATTGGCATTGTTGCGAATCGTTCAAGTATCGAAAAAAAGAAAGTAAAGAACATTTCATTAAACCGGGTAAAACATCTGAAGAATTTTAACGATTGTTAAGTGAAAAACTAACACTACTTTACATGCGAGTGTCGGATGTCCCCATTTGGGGGGGAGTTTCCTTTAGTATTTTTGTTCTTAAGTACAGCCATTAGAAGTTTAGTCTAGCTAGGCGAGATATTGTTTGCGAGGCGCAGTTTGACCGCACCTCAATTCCTATCAACTGGATGCATATCCGTTGCCTTAATCTATAAAGTCCAATAGGAAAACGTGTGTCTTTGCGCTTTGAGTCACAGAATGTGTAGTGTAGCATTCTGGCGTAACGGAAAAGCTTGTACAGAGAGAAGAGAAAACGCACCGTCTCTGCCACGTGGTTGACAGCGTGGAGAGCGTTTGGCGCTTAGGTTGCTGTGGTTTCATTATTTTAGTTTTCTTGCATATCGGTGTGTCGAGTATTTGGGTGTGTGTGTGTGTGTACGCCTATTACCACCAATGCTACCACCAACCTAGGCTGCTAGGATCAATTGTAATTTTTATCTAGAGCTAAATTGATGGAAGGATTTGCTTATTTTATCGCTAGACGACCAAGCGCCAATTAGCGCCGTTAACAGAGTTTATAGTTAATCTTTTTTTTTTTTAGACAAAAAACGTAAAACAATAGTTTTTTATCTTGTCTCGAGATATGCATAATCTGTATCTGTATGTGTGTGTGTATTTATTTCCTTACACTTTTACTCTCTACGCTCCGCTCCTCACACTAAGAACAGCAAAGCACGGCCTACTGCCATCGCTTTGCGGACGCCGCAAAACGGGTAAAGCTTTGGTTTGGGGTTAGGAAAAATGTAGCGCGTTTGGCGTCCCCATCGGGCCACCGTTCTATCTTGATCGCACATCGCACAGCACCAAAAAAAAAAGCTGCAGGAAATGATGCGGCACATTATGGCACGCGTTGCGTTTCGCACAATTACGCGACGCACCGGACGCAAATGCGTTTTATTCGTGTTTCATCTGTGTATTTGTGTTTGCTTGGTTGGTGCAGGTCGCGCGATTGGCGAAATCAACGGGACGACGCATCGTTTGTGAGAGCGCAAACATTGCAATGCATTGTAATTGGCGTGGGGTTTGACGATGTTGGTAAGCAGCAGGCTTCTTATGCAGCAAACAAGGCACTGTGGAATTTTTATTCTATATCGAGTTTAGTCATTTTATTTCCATTTTTTGTTGTTGCTTTAATATCTGTCACTCGCATTCCATTTACGCGTTCGCTTCCGGGGCAAGTTTTCGATTCCGATGTTTGAGGACCTACTCCTCGGTATGGGGACAGTTTCTCCCGTTGGTGCTCGTTTTGTGGTTTACTGACAAATCCGGCATTCTTGATCAAGAGCTGCTAGCGTTTCGGTGTTTACTCACATTTACTTTCCGCTACGAATGACACAACCGGGCCGGGCAATCCCGTCTTTATCCATTGAATGTAAGTTCCTAACCTAGCATCACCTTGGTAGTAGTTTGTCTGGTACACGCCGCCACCTTCTATACCTATCATTGCTATCATCGTCAACCGAAAGTCGACACTTTTTCGGTAGCAGTTCCTTGGGGACGCAGCAGCAGTCGTACGTGGCCGTGGAAAAACTGGGACCGCAAAAACCCGTGCAGGCCGAAAAGTTGATTGGAGTCGGTTCGTTGCAGTCGGCGGCAAGTGAAGCGTTCGGTAGCTTCCGGGCAAGGTTATGCATGCGTGCGTGTATTTGTTCTGTTCTGCCTACGACATCTCAATGCCTTCTCCCCAGGGTGCTTTAGACTAGGTCCAAAGGGGAAGGGAGGAAGATCGGGTGAGTGCTGGCAGGGTGCGTAATATTCTTAACACACACACACCGTGAAGCAGCAGACAGCTTGTTTGCATTCTCTGTGTGTTCGTGTGAGTGTGTGTGTGTTTACGTCTGTTTGTGTTTCTTCTCGTTTTGGTTTGATATTTTTGTATTGTTGCTGTGAGATTTATTATCTTAATCATGGCTGCCCGGCTGCTCTCATGATAAAAATCTTTAAAAATGTTGCTTATGCTATATTAAAGGGATGGGCTCGCTTAGAGCAGCACGCGCGCCACTGGTCTCGCTAGACCTTGTTTTTTTTTTGCTTGCCAGGCTGCTAGCTGCTTGTTTTTTGTTTTTGTCGAAAACAATAGAAAAGCTTCCAAATGCGGACCAAATGGATTGTGGTCTGCATGATAATGCGTTCGCGCGTTCTAAAATCCATACCATGTGGACGAGTGGTTTGCTGCGCTGTATAGAGCATGGTCGATCTGTTTGTCTACGATTCCAGTCAAATCCTTACTTTGTGTGTGTGTGTTTGTGTTCAGTGTCGTTTTTAGTGTCGAGAGAATGGTTCGTAAATTGCTATTAATACTCTTTTGTTATTCGTTTTTCCGCTGCTGTGTATTTTCCTTCAAACGTTGTTCATTTGTTTTGGAAATGAACTACCCAGTTACGGACAAGCAATGGAGTGACTTTTGGTTTATTAAAGAGCTGTACATTTTTGAGTGCAATTTAAAAACACTTTAAAACCCCTAATAGTACGTAAATGAGTGCGCCAGAACACGAACTCATGTCATGCTTAACTGGTTGCAAGTGGCAGAACAAAAAAATCATAATGTTAATGAGGTTCAAAACGAACTAAAGATATAAAAGAAAGCGAAACCCACATAACTAAACCAAAACCAAATAAAAGAAAAGCATGCTTTTGAGTAAAGAAGCTTCTTCGGTCGCGAGATATCATTTTCTTATGATATCTCTTACAACATCCTTACGACAGCAAAAAGTACACACGAATCCGCGCGAAAGTTGTGACGAATTTTCGGCAGGCGCGTGCAAAAAAGTTTTGTTTGATGTTTGGAAAATTAACTTCTCCCAGAGTAAAATGCAATAAAAAAAAATGAAACGGAATGAAAGAAGCTGCAGGTTCGCCGGGTTGCCTTGGGCAAAAACGCTTCGAGCCACAGCAAGGATCAAACTGGTTAATCCTTATCCGTGGGAAAATTCCCCTGGCGGACGGTGACTAGTTCGTGAAACAAGCAACATTACCCCTTCTCGTCCCTCCCCCAATCGAATCCAACTGCTAATGGTTTCGAGTGAAAATAATCAAGTCAGACCCCCTTGGGGAGCGAGTGTTTGTTGTGTGGCGTGGTTTAATGGGCCTAAAATGCTTAAACCATTAGATCAGGATTGACGCGGTTCAAAGTGTTTGCCACCGCCGACCATTTGCTTGCGAGTGTCAGTAGTAGAGATGAGAATAATCACTCTTTTCGAAGAGTTGAATCAGTGTGAGTGAGTGATTACAAGGATTTGAATCTTTGAGTCACTCTTTAAAGATTCATGAAAAAAAAATTACTCTAAACTAATGCTTTAATTACTTTCTACGTTTCAACTCACTCTCACTCTTTGCGCCGACTGGTGACTCCTTTTGGTTTCAAACTCACTCCGTTTGGCTTCAAACTCACTCCTTTTGGCTTTAAACTCACTCCTTTTGGCTTCAAACTCATTCTCACTAGCTGCGCCGACTAGTGACTCACTCCTTTTGGCTTCAAACTCACTTCTTTTGGCACCAAACTCACTCTCACTCGCTGCGCCGACTAGTGACTCACTCCTTTTGGCTTCAAACTCACTCTCATTCGCTTCTAACTAGTGACCAACTCCTTTTGGCTTCAGACTCACTCAACAAGAGTGAGGAAGTCTTGGACAATAGTTGCCGCATCGAGTGAGTGTGAGTTTGATGCCAAAAGGAGTAAGCCACTAGTCGGCACAGCGAATGAGAGTGAGTTTGATGCCAAAAGGAGTGAGTTTGAAGCCAAAAGGAGTGAGTCACTAGTCGGCGCAGCGAGTGAGAATGAGTTTGATGTCAAAAGGAGTGAGTTTAAAACCAAACGGAGTGAGTTTGAAGCCAAAAGGAGTGAGTTTGAAGCCAAAAGGAGTGAGTCACTAGTCGGCGCAGCGAGTGAGAATGAGTTTGATGTCAAAAGGGGTGAGTTTGAAGCCAAACGGAGTGAGTTTGAAGCCATAAGGAGTGAGTTTGAAGCCAAAAGGAGTCACTAGTCAGCGCAAAGATTGAGAGTCATAAAAAATATTTTTTGCTGAGTCGAAACTATAAACTCCATTGCAAGATTAAACTCACTCACTCACTCTTACTCATTGTGCACATCTCTAGTCAGTAGATAGACTACTGACTGTCGAGGAATTTTGAGTTAATCTTGTATTTTGCAAACCCATCACGCAATACTTGGACATTGTTATTTGGGCGGGGAAAAAAAAAGAAAAAGTTGAGATAATTTTACAAACAAATTTAATCCGCAGCTTACCAAAAACAAGCTGGCGTTTAGTGTGGTTTTTGTTGAAATCCTCAAATCTCATTATTTTCAATTTCAAATGAATTGCTATAATATTGCAATACCATCACTTCTTGGAAACACGAAACACGCTCCCTCTGCTGAGCTTTAGTTGAACACGAATAGGCGGGAAGCTACCGGATACCGTTGATGTTTCGCTTATGCGCGCGTGTACCGAGGGAAAACGGTCGCGATGCAGAAAAGCTTGCAAAAGATATTATTTACACTTTGCACCGTGATTGAGATTGTGCTTCGTATTTATGGTTCTTCTTCGTCAATCAGTGGTTCTTTCGTTCCGTTGCGCCATCAAACGGTGAAGTGCAGCTGCCGGAAGATAAGGTGTGTTTTCAGACAGGAAAACATTACAGTTCATAAGGTATACAAATGGAGGAAACACAGAAAAAAAAACACCTTGATCACAACATTATAGCTCGAGGAAGAAGCATTTACTGTACACACTTTTACTTGTTGTGCAACTATTTGCTTTCACTATCCGTGGCTTTCAGTTTAGGAGCAGTACAAGAAGTTTGAGCACGAGAATGATTGAAAGTGAAAGGCAGATTGTTTCTTCCGCATGTTAATCTTGCCACACTTGCTGCTAGCATGTTGCTAGCGGTTCCTAAGAACCGTGCCCGCGGTTTTATCACGTTCTGTGGAATGAATTAATTTTAATTATTAATCTGTTTTTAAAATACCACGTTTTTAAACCACGCAGCATATTTAAAAGCTTCCGTCTTGACTTGATCTTGACAAGTTAATTAAATTTTCAACTCGACTAAAAACTCGTCTAGATATTGTCAACGCCAACCCGCGTACCTATCAAACGCCCTTAGAACGTTCCTCGGCATGCCAGTGTCATAATGTTTGCTCCAGCTTCTGTATCCAATTTAAAGTGTACTGAATGTTGATTGATGAAGTCAAACATCATCATCAACGTACGCAATAGAAATATCAATATGAAAGCTGTGTCGTTGCTTCAGTGAACCAAAAACAGACTACCGTTCGCTACCGTTCCTAGTCGAGTGCAAACGTTGGACACGGGTTCAGTACACCATGTCACCATAATCGTACATTATGTATGTGGTAGGATGTTTTCACTGGCAGCCTGGTGTACTGGTGTGGATGAAAATTTCTTCTAAAACATGATGCTCTATTCTCTATTCGTACCGGCTTGTGCGAGAGTTTTTGTCCAACTTGCTTTAAAGGCTGGGTATTACAGTACGAAAGCTTCCCAATCGATGGTTTTCTATGCAAGATACTCGCATTTCGTCTGGATGGTGCATTTGAGCGTACAGTGCCGGAAAGTGCATGCAGCAACTATTTATATATGATCACTGTTCATGGTAGACGGGTCAAGTTTGTGATTGCATGTGTCTTTTGGTATAAAAAAATCATATTGCATACAATCAGGCGAATCACATCATTCAAAAGAGGTTGTTTTTAACGAAGGACTTTACGGACAAGCAAGTCTAATTCGCAGGTCGATTTTGAGATCACCGAGCATACCATTGGAGCGGCTGCTTCAGAGGCCTTCCACCAAAATTCCACCAAATCTCTCGAAAGCAACCACTGGGACTATAACTGTTCATTACAGTCTTCCTTCGCGACAGACATTTTGAGTGAAGAAGTTTCCTCAGGTTGTAGTTGCACGTATCTCAACAACTATGTTGTTGCCGGTACAGTCTTTTGAACTCTGTTAAGTACGACCACCTCACGACTTCAAAAGTACGACGCACATCATTCCAGTAAACCAATGTTTAATAGAAGGACAGCTGTCAAACTTCAACCTGAGCTTTTGCGTCGCCTGCTTGATCGTTGGATAAGCTTCTGCTTAATAGGAGTCATCCCCGAAGGAAATTTCATTCTCGAGTCTCGGATGAAGTCTCGCAGGTCACCCTACCGACTTGTTTGGCTCAGTATCCATACACCATTAACCTGACATGTGATGTTAGTGTTGTCGCGCTAACAAGCCTCAGTATTAAATGGATGAAATTCCCGTTTGTGTGTTGCATCGCCATTCTTGATCAGTTTGGCTACTATTTAACCTGATAGTTCAGGTGTTTTATTGTACTTGAACCGACGGCCAAAACCTCTCGTGGTTGTAGAGCCAGCGAAGAAGAATTAGAGCCTTTTGTTCGAACCGAACCGAACGTTGAATAATTCATCAAAATACTTTGCCAATTGTAAGCGAATATCTGGGCTGGTAACTGACCAAATCTTTATCCATATTTCGACAGCAATTCTTCCCGGTTTTTATGTAGTATGTAATAGAGTAACTGGGGCGGCCCGATGGTAGATGCGACAACGGCACCGGTCTTCACACGGCAGGACCTGGGTTCAAGTCTCATCTGGGTCGTTCCGCCATAGTCATCGCCATCCTACTATGTGGTAACAATAAGTCTAGTAAGGGTATGGTCAAATGGAGTTGCTGGCCGAATGTTGCTGGCGAAATGTATGAAATTTGACAGCTTGAAAAGTTGCCAGCCACTTTGTTGCTGGCCAGATTCAATCCAGTTTGTATTTTTGCCAGCAACATTTCTGTATTCACCTTGATCGTTTGATGACGTTCTTGTCCCCAAAAGCTCCGGGAAAAGGTGATGGAATTCTCCACTCCAAACTCGATATCGATGACTCGAGTAGTTCTGGAAAAGCCACACAAAGACGTTTTGATATGGATGTCTGAAAACAAAAACAAACACACGATTGACGTTTGGTGGATGTCAATGTTATCCATGTTGCAACCAAGTGGCCAGTAACACCATTTGACCATACCCTAAGCCAAAAATAGCAGGCATGAGCTAAGAGGTCGTTAGGCGAAGACAGAAGAAGAAGAATAGAGTAATTGCAGATTGAGATTCAACATTCTAATAACCACATAAAGTTAGCCTGAAATTATGCAATACACATTTTAGAAATTAAGTATTGCGAGTTGTTAAGACAAATAAAATTGAAAATATGGTTTTTATTAAACGCTCCGACGACAACACATTCAACACAGTCAATCATACCCAAGAAACAAAAACTTTTATCCACATTTTGAAACGTAATAACTGATTTCGAGCAGCTTCCCAGCAGCATACTATACAGAAATACCTTAAAATTCAATAGAAAAAGGCGACAGTTTGGTGGAAATTTAATTCAGCTCACCGTGCGTAAACCGTGCGCTCGCATAAAAGCCAACTGGCAACAATTGCGTGTGCCATCTTTCTGGAATTAATTATTGTGTCAAGTGATGTTTTGTGCCGGGAAATTCACCGTAGCGTTAGTTTAATATTTAATATCATGTTTCACCCGGCCGGGTGCATCGTATCCGGTAGCAGGTGGCTTAATAAATACTGACCTTTCGGAAAACATTCCTGTGCCAATAGCGGGAGAAAGCAAACCCATCTGTCGTCATCAATCTGGGTCAAAGTAGCGAGCGTAACGAGCGTGATGTATGGAAAATGTGTTTTTTGTCCTTTTTTGCTCGTTCGTATGTTTTTTTTTAGCTTTTCCTTCCTTTTCTTAGGAACTCATAGGTTTAAAACATTTTGATAAAATGTCCCCAGACGGGTGCGGCCCCGTGGTTTGAACCATTGAACTACACGAAATTCAATTACGCCATATGAAGTATGGTCGGTGTATAACCGCTTTCCATTACATTCGCAGGCTTGTGGTCCTTTTTTTTCGACCGATAAAAAGCGACATTTTTATATGGCTGTTGTGGGGGGGGGGGGGGGGGGGGGGGGGGGGCAGTGTGTTGGTGAGCAACATAATTCACCCTACCCAACCGCCCAAACACATGCACCCATGCCGGAAGTATCCTTTTTTCGTGTGTGTGTGTGTTGCACATTTCCCACCACCAAACACACGGACACACACACGAGGATCCTCCGAGGGACCATTGTGGATACATTAAATCGATGACAAAAATGTGTCGCCCCTATTGCGCTTCACCCATTTTACCACACATCGTAGAGCGCGCGGACGTCGCCATGGACGATTTCCCTTCGGATTACTGTTACTTATCGTGGTGAGATGGGTAGAAATTTTGATCCCTCCATTTTCCACTCGAGCACGGCCGATTGGGACAGATTGTATGTGTGGCTGTGGCTGTGACGATGTTGTTGTTTTGGTTTCATTTTGCGCTTTATAAAGGGCGGTTTTTATTTTCCCGGCTCTCGACCATCGGTGGTCTCCTTTCGGCCGGGATCTTTGGTGGTGGGTGGCGTTTTTTTTTCTCGTCTCTCGTCTGGTCGTTATTGCGCTTCTCATCGATCTATTCTCGCTGCCAAACAATGAAATTATCGGTGGCTTACTCTTTGTTTGGTGGCCCGGGTTTCCGTTTTTTTTGGTGGGGGGGGGGGGGGGGGGGGGGGGGGGGCAGTGTGTTGGTGAGCAACATAATTCACCCTACCCAACCGCCCAAACACATGCACCCATGCCGGAAGTATCCTTTTTTCGTGTGTGTGTGTGTTGCACATTTCCCACCACCAAACACACGGACACACACACGAGGATCCTCCGAGGGACCATTGTGGATACATTAAATCGATGACAAAAATGTGTCGCCCCTATTGCGCTTCACCCATTTTACCACACATCGTAGAGCGCGCGGACGTCGCCATGGACGATTTCCCTTCGGATTACTGTTACTTATCGTGGTGAGATGGGTAGAAATTTTGATCCCTCCATTTTCCACTCGAGCACGGCCGATTGGGACAGATTGTATGTGTGGCTGTGGCTGTGACGATGTTGTTGTTTTGGTTTCATTTTGCGCTTTATAAAGGGTGGTTTTTATTTTCTCGGCTCTCGACCATCGGCGGTCTCCTTTCGGCCGGGATCTTTGGTGGTGGGTGGCGTTTTTTTTCTCGTCTCTCGTCTGGTCGTTATTGCGCTTCTCATCGATCTATTCTCGCTGCCAAACAATGAAATTATCGGTGGCTTACTCTTTGTTTGGTGGCCCGGGTTTCCGTTTTTTTTGCTACGACCTTATTTAGGGATTTTATCCTTTTTCCTTTCCCAACTTTTATGGTGACAATTCACCCAATGAGCGATGGGTGTTTTGTGGCGCTGGCCGTAGTAACGTGGTGGGCGATGCTGTTTCTGTTTTTATTTTCGCCTGCCAGTCGTTTTCTAGTGCAGCACTTCGTATCGGGTTTCTGTGTGTGTGTGTTTTCAGCTCTTGTGGCTTGAGTGTGGCACTCTGTTTGGGGTCCGGCCCCTTTGCGTAAGCTGAGCCTGTGCCGGGCAAAAGGAATCGGGCTTGCAACAGTTCGTTCGGCTGTGTGGTTGGTTACTGCCGGTGTGGAAGTCCTTGAAGCGTTAGCCTTTCCTTTGAAATGATGCTGCTTTTTTTTATGGGCCGCAGGTATAAACGCTTTTATAGGCAAATTGTACGGTGTGATGGCTTTGGGAGACATTAGAACAGGACAAACAACACTGTGCAGCGGAAAGGTATGCGGCGAGAGGTAGGTTTTGTTGTTGGTTAAATTCGCTTTAATCGGGTGTATTTTTGGGAGTTTTTTATTGTTGTTTTTTGCTCCTTTGTTTTTAGAACGAGCATTATAAACGAGTTTGGCTGGCTGTCAACACTCTTTGACCGTTAGTGGCTGTCACGGTAGTACGACCCGTAACGGATAGAGGGCGCTTTAGAAGAAAATGTAAAGTACACAAGAATTGATTATCTCATTAGGACATATGGCCAGAAGTTGCGGGTCCTAAAGCAGTTGTAGAGGTTTAGGAGCAGTACATGCTTTTACCAGCGGAGTAACTGGGGAAGGTCCACTCCCAAGTTTTCTTTCGATGGTCGCAACATTTCGCTGAGCGTTTCGATCGTTCGCATTGCGGTGAGTCGACTCAACATGTCCTTTTCACCTGGTCCTAACGGTATTCCCGCGTGTGTATTAAAAAACTGTGTAGATGTCCTTGCTCCTATCCTATACAAGCTGTTCTCCTTGTCTGTGCGCTCTTCCTCGTTTCCTTCCCTCTGGAAATTATCATGGCTTTCACCTATCTTTAAAAAAGGTGACCGCAACATAATTTCTAATTATCGTGGTATTGCCATCCTCTGTCCTTGTTCTAAAGTGTTTGAGTCCATCGTCCATAAAGCTATCCTTTCGCAGGCCCGTAACTACACTATCCCCCAACAGCACGGCTTTACTCCCAAGCGCTCTACTGTAACCAACCTTATGTCCTTTACGTCCCGTGTCTCCTTCTTTATCAAGTGTGGTTATCAGGTCGACACAGTATACACGGACTTCAAAGCGGCATTCGATCGTCTCCTTCATGATCTTTTACTTGCAAAATTAGAGCTCTGTGGGATTGGCCGATCCGTTGTTGACCTGCTATCCTCATTTTTAAAGGAAAGAACTGTGCGTGTTAAGTTAGGTCCTGTCCTATTCGCTTCGTTTTCTCCTGGTTATGGTGTCCCTCAAGGTAGTGTGCTTAGCCCGTTACTGTTTGTGCTCTTCGTTAACGGTCTCTACACTATCCTCCCGCCTGATGCTATGCGGACGACATCAAAATTTTCCTTCCCATTAAATCTCCTAACGACTGTGTCTCTCTCCAAAACTATCTCCTTGCTTTCACCTCATGGTGCTCGTCCAATTCTCTTCTTCTCTGTCCAAATAAGTGTCAAATCATCTCCTTTTCCCGTTCCCTGAGTCCTCTGATGTTTAATTATACCCTCTGTGGATCTCCGTTAATCCGTGTTGCGTGTGTTAAGAATTTGGGCATTCTGATCGACTCGAGGCTCACGTTCTCGAATCACATTGATGACGTGATCCCCAGATCGAACAGAACTCTGCGGAATGTTGCGTCGATTAACTTCTGATTTTCGTGACCTCGGGTGTTTGAAGGCACTGTACTGCTCCTTGGTGCGCTCAACATTGGAGAATGCATCGGTGATTTGGACGCCAACTAGCAGCACAGCTGTGTCGCGTGTGGAGAGGGTCCAGAGGGCCTTCACGCGGTTTGCCATTCGCAAGGTGTTTGGAGGTACTGGCTTGGATCTACCTGCATACCCGTTACGCTGTCAACTGCTGGGCCTGTTACCCTTGGAGACTCGCCGCATACATGCTCAGGCATGTTTCATCGCCTCCTTTCTCCTTCATTCCACTGATGATCCTTTCCTGCTTTCCAGCATCAACTTTTACATCCCTGCTTATCGTCCTCGTCCTCGTCCTCTCCTCGGGTTCAAACGATCCACTGCGGCGTGCTCTTCTTGCCTTTAATTCCTCCTCTGATCTATTTGACTTTTCCCTGTCCTTAGATTCTTTCCGCGCCCGTCTCCATTCAAATTCTTCCCTGCCGTCAGTCCCTCCCTGATCACTCTCCTGTTCTGGCAGTTTAAGTTTAAGATTCTTTTTTTAAGTAAATTGTGTAGCGTCAAGCAGACAATGTTATTTGCATTAAAATCCTATATACTGAATACTAAAAAAAGTCGTACTGAGAGCATACCTCACAGAGAAGAAGAAGAAGATGTAGAAGATTATCTCGTGAAATTCGGATAATTTTATATGAAAAATTACAATCACAAGATAAAGCAAACTGTCAACTGTCGCCAAGTTAAGCCACCAAGCCACGGTGCGCTTAAATCACTGTTTGTTTGTTTTAATTATGTACTTCAAGTGCGACCATGCATGCACCATCAATTACGAAGCGAATGCTAAAGCCATCCGACTTTGCAAAAAGACGGACCCAAAACGGACCGGCAAGTGTTCCTTTGAAGCTTACCGGCCCATAGGATCAAAGCAAGGGCACGCTTTTGTTCGTCGCTTTTGGGGGGTCGCTTGGTAAAGTGTGTGCCGTTTTGGTAACCAAGTCTCATTATTTTGGTTAAAGCAGGCAACTACCAGTACCGCGAGAGAGAGAGAGAGCGAGAGAAAGTGCGCTGGATGTACTGTCGCGTTCCGTGTCGTTTGATATTCAACCACAAAACAAATCCAAATGCGTTTGATGTTCAGGATGGCTCGTTTTGTTTCTGTGTGCGTTCCATGTTCAGCCCGTGCTGTGTTGTCGATGAAACGGATTCGGCTGTTTGGTGCGTCTGCCTGCACATTCAATATAATATATAATAGGGGTGGGGGGCGTACCACGGCCGGAGCTTGGGAGTTAAAATTTATGAACCTAATTTTAGCCCCCGAAACGAAAACCCCGGTATCGTTATGCTGCATTGTTCATAGCCCCCCGGGGAGCAATTTGAAATATTATCTACAGCCCAAAAAATGGTCGAAAGGGGTGGCGTGTGTGTGTCTGCGTCAGTGTGAAACACCGGCATTACAAATCGATCCCAGGGTGATGGAAATACGTGGGGTGGTCGATTTTTGACAACAGATGGAAGGATTTGGGCTGTGTTGCGTTCCTTCGCCGAATGGGGATTTTGGGTGCCACAAACCGAAACAAAGAAATGAACTCCATCTCAAAGGTTCGCTTTTCCGTGTCGGTTAACCTGGAATTGGCCGGAAAAGGGGTTATCTGTGCTTTGCTTCCTTTTTAAATTGATGTGTTAAGGAAACTAATACTACACAAAAGCCCCTTTTCGGTACTGGACCGCACCGGACGGAACCGAGCGCTCTTTCGAAGAGCTTTTGGCTGGCTGTAAACATCACTTCACCGTTGGGATCATTGGGGGGAAGTTCCATTTCGGACAATTCATTGACCAATTGACAGGTAGTTCAGTCGAACGAATGAAACACCTGTCACGAACATGGGACTGTTTCGTCCCGGGATTTGGCTTAACCTCACCCTATCTTTGACTTTAATCCTGTCTGTGCAGCAACGTGGTAATAAGGGACACTAAAGCCAGAGGATCGTTCATACAATAATAATAAAAAAGAAAATACAGGAAGCGGAAAATAAAGAAAGCAAAAAAGGAGGAAAACAGGAAAGGATAGCCGGAAAAATGTCATCCCGATCGATTTTTCGCTCACATGGCTCCGGTTGTTTGCAGGGGCGATGATGCTCGGGGCTGATGCTCGGACCCAGTAGTCAACCGGAAGCGATCTAATCAATTTTTGTCCACTTTTCCTCTCCGGCCAGTTGGGCAGACCTTTTGCTCAAGGAAACCGGGGGAGGGATATTTGTGATTTATTTCTGATAAAAGCTTCCCAACCCCAAGAATGGAACCCGTCCCGGCAGCTGGTTGGCTGTACGGAATGGAAAAGGATATGTTTGTGATGCTGGAAAATGCTGATCGGTAGATTTTTATTTATTTATCATGTGAAGTGTTTGGAAAAATTGATCGCCCAAAGGCCCTTGGACCTGGAGGTTCAGGTTTGGCAATAAAGCATTCTCGTAAAGCACAAGCAAGCGATACTTTCGGTTCCAAACTTTTAAATCAATATGTAAATTAATGGACAAGAAGCATGGTTTCACTGTGTTAGATGGCGTTTTTTATGGCACTGAAAGACACATAAAACATCAAATAAAATGGCAAATTTTGGGACCCTTTTTCTGCGCTAGATACGCACATTCATACCCATACACCCATAGGAGAGTTTGTTATTTAACGTAGCAAAATAAAACAACTAAATGATGAAAATTGAATTTCGCTCGCTTGTGGACTTGTTTCGCGTTGCTTTATGGAAATCGATTCAAGCTGTGTGTAGCAAAAAACGGGAAAAGATGTATCTTTAGACCCAAACAAATTGGGTACTGCTTTTTCAATCTGTCCCGTTCGATGCCAGTAAGTTGAAGCTACAGTAGAGCTAGCACGCGGCCAGCCAGATTCGTTTCAATTTCCAATTTTCTAACTACGTCGAAAGGTCATGTCACCATTTTTTTTTGTTTCGCCATGTTCCTCGACCTAGTTCCTTTTTGGGCATACTCCCGCTGGCCGTGTCTTGCTGGATGGGAATTCGTGGCTAGTGCTGGAAGATTTCAAGAGCAGCGCTTGAAATACTGAAATGGAAAACAAATAAGGTTGTGGATGGTGCGTCGGCAAAGTCGGACTGGTAACGGTACGATCCGTTTCAGGTTCGGTACCGTTTGCCAAGAAGTGTTGCTGGACCACGGGCTGGCAATACGGGCCTGGCACTGAATTGTGCTTGAAAATTCCTGGACGCTTCCTGGCATGGCGCAATCCGATTACCGAAAGCAAACGAACTTGACAGAACTGTTTTGTACACAGGACAACTTTTGCCGACTGAGAGGTGTGTGCCAATGGGCTTGAGTTGGGCGCGTTTTTGAATTTGCGAGTGAGTTCCATTTTTGGTAAGTGGTAAAGCATAGGTGAACTTTCACTTACAATTGAATGAAGCAATTTTTTAGTGTGAAATTAATCTACACTCTACAGTATCTACCAAGGCATTATTGTCAACACTTGATTGAACCTGGTCAATTACCAAGTCACACTACTATCGAAATAAAGTCATTTGCGTGAGTGCTAAAGACTGTAAGAACTGTCAAAAAATAGAAAAAAGCTGATAGAGGGCGCTATCGTCGGCAAGAGGGCATGGTTGAATGTCAACGAGGCAAACAATGATGTGGATGAAGTTGTAGAATTGATGACTTAACACATTTAAATCTCACTGTACGAGATAGATACGTTTGTTGGAAATCATTCAAAGTATGACTCTAATGTAACACATCAGAATTCTCCCTTTGTAAAAAAAAGTCACTCCAAAGCTTATTACCTTCCAGACCGTCCAGGCGTTGAGTGTGTACGGATGTAATTGTGTGGTGTGAATGGATTGCACTTAACTAAACACTATGGAGTTTTGGTTACGTTAAAAGTGCTACTGTTTGTTAAAGCTACTGACTAGTGTGCTCGTCCACCACGTGGAAGGTTCAAGTATACAATCACTGTACCGAAACCGTTTCAGATGTAAGAGGATTTAATGGAACGCGGACGGTACGCCAAATGGTACGCACAAATCTGTGTCTAAGCTGCTACCGAATCGGCTAGAAAACCAGATTTTCCATCCAATTTCAACGAACGGGAAAAAAAAAACGTTACCCGCTGCTACCGCACTACAAACGACACGATGACCAACAGCGTTCGAAGCCTGCAAAACTCTGGCAAGTCAAATTCCAGTGTCACTCGGTTGGGGCACGTAGCTTTCGCTGGCACCAAACATGGCGCTTGACTGCGTCATTTGCTCGCGCGTTTTGTTTTGTTTTTAAGTATTTGCTAGTAGAGAAATGTAGTTAAAAATTGAGGATCGTTTTTAGACCGGTAGAAGAAATAGGATGTGATGCGAATAGATTGGCTCTGACTTCGTATTTGCTATGCTGCATGTAATGTAATTTTGCTCTAGTATTAGTGTTAGAATGTTTCACCCCAACCCTTATTCAATTGCTTCTCTTTTCGACTCGTTAAAAGCTATCGTCTATTGACTATATTGTTTTCCTAATTGTGTTTTTCTCTTGTTTTGTGTTTGTTTTGTCTTCTGTTGTCTGTGTGTGAGTGTGTATATGTTATCGTTTCGTTATAGTAATAGCTATCTTAGTGTATCTTTAGCAGCAGCTAATAATCACGGTTTCATGGTTTTTTCTTTTTTAATGTTTTTTTTTATTTGTTTTTGTTGTTAAGAAATTAGTTCGAAGATGTTTTGCATCTTATTGTTCTCCCTTCTTCCCTTTACGTGGTTTTGTGTTCCCTTACCATTATGCAATGCTTGCTGGCCGCAGCCATCGTTAGCATCCGTTTAGAACTTGATTTGCTTCCATTTTTAATATTCTATGACCGGTCGCCGCACCACCGGTCCTCCAGGTCCTCAGTACGTACCCGCGGCGGCTAGGATGGTTGCTTCGTTCGAATGCAACACATGGTGTTACGACGGTGAACGGAGAAACGGTGTGCGTACCGGTGTGCTGTACCCTCCGCAAAGCTATGACGGCACCAGCAGCAACCTTTGCGTAACGCTCTGCACTAACGCTACCAGCAGCAGGCTGACGGCGGCCACTCGGTTCACCGGCAGCCAGCACCAGTGGCCGGACCGTGATAGCTGGTTGGCCCCATTTCCGGCCAAGATCTCGGCCCGCTTCCGGAGTCGTGCCTGCGGTAGAGAAGAATGCAAAGAACAAGGGGAGAAACAATATCAATGCAGAATGGCAGGAAAGAGAAGCTTTCGCCCGGATGGACGATGTTCGGTGGCCAGGTAGTAGGAAGTGGAGGGAGGTGAAGGTGAAGTTTAAAATTAGTTTGAGGCGCGAAAGGTAAAAGCCTGTCGGTGTAATCGGTGCTATTGAATTATTGCACAGAATGGTATTGGTTGGGGGGGAAAAAAAACCTTGGGAAAATTCCGGTAAACGATAAATTATGGACGCAATTTCAGCCTGCCTGTGAGTCGGGCTCGGGAAACAACAGAGGGCCGGTATGTACCGTGGGAGTTGGTTTTAACGCCGCGATTGTATAACCGGAAAAGCTGTTTTCTGCGGAATGCAGAAAGCACTGGACCAGATTGTTGACTCGCAGCAGCAAAGGCACATACTGGGAATTTTGTTTCAATTAATCATGGCGTGGCTTTTTCTGCAATTCCACGCAAACGGGAAGTTAGCTATTGATTGGTTACTAATGAAAACACCAATGTTGAGGTAATCTTTTGAGTTTTGGTTTGTTACATACCTGATACATTTCATCCTCACCGGGTGGATCTAGACATTCAAATTCACAGCATCGTTCACCTACACGAAATTTTTTACAGAACTACAACAGTGCACGAGAAATAGAAAGGGAGAGACAAAAAGAAACATTATTAAATGTTTTATTAATCAAATGCCTTATGATCTCAACAATTTCTAGTTCCTTTTGCAGTCAAAATTGTAATAAAACTCGTGTATTGGTCAGAAAATGAAATAGAAATGTTTGCTATCGTTTTTCTAGTCCCCACGACAACCAACTAGTAGCGCTCATTGAATAAATGTTGGCAAGATTGAATTATTTGCAGACTTCTGTGTCGGTGTTCCTGCCGAACTCGCCAAGCAATTTTTGCTACGAACCCATTGAAACCAAATCAAAAACATAACCGTTTCTGTACGCACCGTTGCGTTGAATTCTTGAGAAATAAATTAATAAACCTGAAGATTGTTCTCCACTGTTTGGCCGACGGTACGGTCGCTACCGATGAGCGAAGGCGGATTCAATTTTTATTTCCTGCGTATCGCGTTCCGCGAAAGATTTAATAACAATCGTTCGAAAGATTTCCCGTGCCTTGGCCTTAGCAAACGGGATGACGCAAGGCTGGGCTGCACTATTAAGTAGAATTTCCGCCAGGCAAACCGTTGCACCGTACCGTACAGCGAGCGATTTTCATCTTATTTTGCCCGATCTTAAGTGGTCAGCTTAAATGCCATCCGGTCGTTCGTTTGTGCGTCAATCGAATTTGTTGAAAGGTCATAACAACTCCTGTTTGCAGGGCATAAGCATCTGTGCACCGAACTGTGTGTTTGTTTTATGCCGTTCGTGCTGGGATGGCGTGGAATGAATTTTGTTACGATATTTACGGCTTCATCCACGATTAACCGGTGGAATCGGTGCATAGATAGAGAAATTGCATTTGCATGTTGTTCGATTGGTTCGGCTTATTAGATGAGAGGAAATCAAGCATCGAGCGAATAGGTGTTAACGGAAGACAGGGTGCTGTGTACACAGTAAGAGAGCGTACAACCGGAACATCGGCACTCGCTGCAAGCGATAAGTGGTGTTGATAAATCTTGTTTCTGGTTGGCAGTGGGTTTTAGATTCATTTTACGGTGGTGGTGAAGGAAAAGCGTAAAACGGACCAGAAAAGTAAGGGTCGGTTGTGGTGATTGTTGTGATTCCCGGGAAATGCTACATGGAATGCAAATCGTGTTTGGTTTTGGGTGCTTGTTTAACTCTGGTACATTGTTTCTACGAGTTTTGAGAACATAGAATTGTAATCTTTTTTTTCGTGTAATAACAGGCTTTTAAGAATTGGGTTTTGAGGAGCATGGATGCTTTTTTGGAACAATTTCTACAATAATCATTCATCAAGTTGGAGTCCCTACGTATGACGAGATGAAAGCTTTATTTTTAGTTTATAATTTTAGATGTTCTACATATTTCCACTTTGTCGAATCCTTTCCGTGCTCGGTATGTTGATCCAATTACACAGCAAGAGACACTTCGATTGCAACCGAAAGCCATCATCCTTGGTGGACACGTATTAAAGACCAACCAGACCGGTTCAATCGGACGTACTGAAATCACTTGTTTTTCGTTCAATCTGGCTTCTCGTTCCACATCGAGACCAAATGATGATTATTCCGTTCAATAGTATCAATGGTACGAGGATGTGCTGGCCGAAGCCAATGATCCGTGCACGAGAAGTATGAGGCGCCCGATACGTCAGCGGCTCTATTTTTATCCAGCAACAATCTTGTTAGAGGTAATTGCCAATTCATTTGAGCCGTGAATCTATCCGACTCCTTTAAGGGCTTATATGTGTACCTAGCACACTAGCTCGTGAAAGGATGCGGTGCTCGGTGTTCGTTTCGTTTCCGTTTTCCGTACCGTATCCGTTTTGGGGACGAAATGAGCATCCGGATGTGCTGGCCGATGCCAATGATCCGTGCACGAGAAGTATGAAGCGCCCGATACGTCAGCGGCTCTATTTTTATCCAGCAACAATCTTGTTAGAGGTAATTGCCAATTCATTTGAGCCGTGAATCTATCCGACTCCTTTAAGGGCTTATATGTGTACCTAGCACACTAGCTCGTGAAAGGATGCGGTGCTCGGTGTTCGTTTCGTTTCCGTTTTCCGTACCGTATCCGTTTTGGGGACGAAATGAGCATCCGTGGTGACTGGTTTGAATCCGAATCGGGTTTTCCCCTAATAACAGTTGATTGTGAGCTAATGAAAGCGTGTTCATTAGAGGGTTTTTTTTTCGGTATTATTGATTGCATTGTAAAGGGCCGGTGATCAAACATATTCATATATTACCATCTCGGTGAATGTTTTTTTTTGAGTGTTGCTGATGATGAAGTGCACCATATGAGTGTAGTGAAATTCCGTTGAAAACAAACTAAAATTCCAAATGGTACAAATGCGTTGGAAGGAGAGAATGTTTCGAAGTAACTTCATTAATTAGCAATTCCAACTGTGCCTCGAATGTGGTTCGATGTACCATATAGTATACAACTTACAGATTGGTTTTTTGCTTCTATAATATCTAGAATTGTCCTTTATACTTCACGGCAGCTTGAGGATGGATGTCTCGTGTTGAAAATACTACAATGGTGATACAAAACGATGATGAAAAGGTTCCACATGGTCCGAAATAGCCGAGGAACGCGAAAGCTCAGATGAAAAGATAAGCTCTCATAATAGCGTCCAAGGATAGAGATACGCTCCTTGCCATGAAAATGGCTGATGTAATTCGAGACAAAAGGCAATAAAAGAGTCCCATGCACAGCCGTCTCGTGTTGAGCGATCCTTTGATACAAATTTCACTTCAAAAGGACGTGAAAAGTACAAACCATTTTTTTTTTACTTTTTGCATGAAATTTCGATTAAACCGCATTTTAAAAAACAAGTACAAAAAAGTTTAATCTAAAATTGAGCAAACAAATTTCAGCGTGCTGTAACTCCATCGGGAGTATAAAATTATTGTGCAAGGCTGGTTTCACATCTGGGTTAGTGGAAGAGTAATTTTTGTTTTTTCGTTTTCGGTTTGTGCAAACGAAACAGTGGAACAAGTTCGGTGCGGAACACGGTCGGCAAGCGCACGGTATGCTTAATTGCTGTTAAATTGCATTATTTCCCAAACTAACAGCCACAGCCGGCGGATGGATGATGAACTGGTACGTACCGGTACCGGTTAAACGATGGCAACTGGCACATACCCACCAGGTGAGGGAGACTTCGACGGTGATGAAGCTCATCACATTTCCATTCGCTAGAATCGCTTGCATTTCGTCCACGACCATTATCAGCCGGGAATCGCTTCGCATCGGATCCGCTGTACGTTAGTGGATTCATTTAGTTGGATGGTTATAGTGGTGGCCGTATCCGTTAATTAATGGTATAGATATTTGCAAGCGAGGTGTAAACGGAGGTTGGTGGGTGGGTCGAATAATGAGCATGGTTTGAATTTTTATGTCCCTCATTTTGTTGGTGCATATGGTGAATGAAATGCAACAGCAGCTATGGTATTGATGACACACATAAAGCAAGAAGGTGTGAGAGAACTCTATATGTTTGTTTATAGAAAATGCTTTCTGTTTTGCTAGCATTTTGTCGCTATTCGCTGCAAACATCGTCATTCAAGCGAATTGAGGTCACATTTACATTTTGTTTATTTATCGGGTCTTTATTACATTTCTTTCTTATTTACTCATTTTCAGACATGAATGTTTGTCTAGCATAATTTACACAACATACCGTATTGTAAAACCGATCACCAACACAGATAGGTTAGCACGTGCGGAACAAAACCGTGTAATGTTTATGTTCAACCGGCCGTGTTCGTAGAACATCGCTTCGGAGAAGGGAATTATTTGCAAACCTTTCGAGCTCAGTCGTTGATTCATTTCAATACAAGTATTTGGCCACCATACGGCGCTTCAGAAAATTCAATTTCAAGCAAAAAAAATAATATCAGTTTTCTTGTAAGCAAGTTGCGTTTAAGAGAATCAATTAAATAGCATCTGGTTTGGAGAATGCATAGGGAAGTTGAGCTTGCTTGTATGATAATTCTATGGAATATTTGTGAGTTCTAAGTTAAAAAAAACCTGTTAAATAAATATGTACAGCGTACGTATTCCGCTGCTTGCATACACAACAAGGTGTTTTAACAAAGTCTATAAACTTTACCCTTTAACGTATCAAAACTCTTAGAACAAGTTTGTTTTAATAATGAAAGTATTTTTCTTTCAGTTGTGACTTTTACGATTCATGTCGTCGTTAAATAATTTCAAATCTATTCTTCGGAAAATTAAGAAGCTTCATTGCCGTATCACACAAAACCGTTACCAAGTACTAGGCGCCTCCATTTATTTTACATTATCTCGTTGTACGTGAATAATGTTGATTTGTATGAAATATAACATTTTTAACACTGTTGGCATAGATTGCTTATTAATATCTTGTCAATATTATTCACCTGATTATGAATCAATCATATTTTCTTATCTGTTAAGAAAAAAGCTTTTAAAAAAATGTGGTCGATAGATACTAGGCGCCTCCATTTATTATCTATCCGCTATTGCAGCAAATGTTATTGTCAATATGTTGGCAATATTATGCATCTGATAATAAATGTGTTATTTGATACTATTAAAACTTTATCAAAATCGTCATCAAACCTAAAAAAAAATATCAGAAGTAGATAATCGATAGATGTATGGTTGAAGAATGATTAATCTACTTTTGATGCAGGTTCTACACCTCCGGATGTAGGGCACCATAGCTTTAAGGAAGTGTTTAGTTAGCTGATTGAAGAGGTAAATCCTTGGAATGCTGTAGCTATAGCCTATGCTACGATTGAGCTATAGTGATGGAATGGTTTACGGGAAGGAGAATAAACTATACACCAGCTCGAGCGATCCATTCATACAAACCCACACACACGAGCAGGTTGTCGTAGTGCGGCGGTTGTTTTACACGCCAGGATGACATTTATCCCGGCATGTATACCTGCAGCATTAAGCCCCGGTGATCTACACGATACCGTAACGAAACCACTCGCTGGGGGCTTTAGCTAGCGTTACCACGCACAAAAGCCGCACGTAGCATGCAATGTACGCGATAAATCTGGATGCTTGTGCAGGATGAGCGCATGGTGATGGGATACCCATTCGTTGCCCCAGTAGGTCATAGCGAGCCTGGTGGGCAAGCTTGGCGAATGCTTTGATCGTCAATTCTCTTTCATATTACTGGATGGCAGCAATGCGGGCGGTGTTCCGGTATGGTTCAATAAGCGCAGTATGCAATTTCAAGGCAGTGCAAATGCAAATCAAAATACGCTTGTCAGCCACGTTTAGAAAGTGGTTTGAGGTACGTGTGCAAAAACAATATATAATCAGTTACGTTTAAGGTTTTGACCGAGTGCTAACATTGGTTGAATGAGTTTGGTTTAAGCAGTACTAAATTCCAGTGTCGAATTCGATATACAAGAATGTCCAACATATCCTCGATGTGACTGGTGTTCTAATCATGCTTTTTTGACAACGCTTTAATATAAATTAAATTCCATCTAAAAACTCTTTAAACTACACCAATGTATTTAACATGTTTTTCCTTTGTTTTGGAAACGTTCGAGCCAAAACAAAGCTTTTAAATGAAAAAAGTGAAACTGTTGGCAGCTTTAAAAACGTTGCCGGTCTTTTGCAATCGGTGTGTTTGTGTAGTCCATAAAAGAAGTTTGATGCTTAACAAGAACTCGGCAGCCCAGTGCCTGGAAACACTTCATTACAGTGCCTTTAGCAGGAACAGTGCACAAACACGCTAAACAACACATGGTGAGCAGTAGTTTTTCATAGCACTTAAGTATGCAAATAATTTCAAACAACAGCTGCGCCAGTTACCGTACAGAACCGGTCGCCCAGCAACTAACGCGCTAAGCTTTTGACACATCAAACGATCCTGCCCGGGTGAAGCAAGTTGTTTGTGGCAAGTGGAAGCAGTGCACGTTAAGTGTTTGCTTAAGTTTTATTAAGGACAACAAGGAAAAAAAAAGGAACAGAAGCCTGTTTGTGGCATTTCAGCAGCGTTGAGGTATTTGTTTTTGTAAGGTTTTTGTTTTTTCCAATTTTTGCCTGGGTGCGTTCTGCTGTACCAAACGCAACACGGGTAGGGCGGATGATGTTTGGAGCTTGACATCCGATATGTTTTGCATGGCAGTTGGACAAAACAATTTAATAAAGGTTGTCGGTTAAACAATAGAATTACTGAATGTGTCAAATAGCAAAAGCTTTTCATGTGAACTGAGAAATCTGATGTTGTACCTCGTGTACAAGATATCGAACTTGCTCTAGCAAGTTAAAGCTTTTTATAAGGTTCACCACAACATCTTCGAAACCAAACTTTATCGCGAGCAAGAAAAGCTATGGAAAACAACTTAATTAGTGCAAAATGAGTATGATTAAGAGTACCAGCAGGTAGGGTACTCAGCAAACAAACAAATAGGAAACAACATTTAATTATCGTGTAAGCGTGCAGCTTCTAGCTCACAAACCAGCCAGCTAGAGGTATTTTCGCGCGTAATTGTGGTTGGTGGCATCAAAGATCTAGTCTCGTGCCGGCACCAGCGCACGTTCGCATTTATGATTCGCTCGCTACGATTGTCACTGTCTTATTCGTTCATTGTGCCGGGTTTTTGCTCGGCGAATCTGCGGCAACCTTTACGTTCTCACCTGACGACGGCACTCTGTACGAGAAGGAAGAAACTTTTTTTTTCCACGTGATTTGATGAACTCGTGAAGCCGGCTAGCGGCCATGAAACGGTGGGAACATTCGGAGACGCGGCCGAGACTGTAGTTTATGAGCATGCTAATTGGAGAATCTAATTAAAAAGTTTGTTAGAGGGTTTTTCGAAAATTCTGGTCGGTTTTTGCGGAACATTGTTCGGTCGGTTTGAAAGCCGATGCCGATGCGGTACAACAGCACGTCAAACGAATGGGGCATAGGTATTGCGGTGGAAGTAATGGTTGAACTAATTTGTTCCGATATCCTGTGAGGTGGAAGCACTTTTGCTAACAAAGCGTGACGTTGTATGATTTTTGAAAGCGGCCTAATATAGCAGTTGGTCTAGAAGCAATTTAAAAGACCGATGATGTGTCACGGGTAAACAAATTTTCAGCAGAGTAAACAGCACGGAAATATCTCAATTAAAAGCGTGTAAACGATAGCTCTTATTTGAGTTTAAAGCATCTCGTACACCTTTTGTTTCTATCGTCTATCACAATCATGCTGCATCATTATACTTCAATCCAGTGCTTGAAACATCGTTCAACAGCATCGTTTTATCGATTGATCGACATTACCTCATCGCAATGTTTGTGACAGTGATTTCAATTGCGTGGTACCACCTCATCAACAAACAGAACAGATTCTACAGCGACTGGTAAACCCGTTTGCATAATTTTCCACTGGCAAGCGCTTGCCAGTGCGAAGCAATAAAATCAACGCTTGCACTGTGTAATCGAATCATGTGTGTGTCTGTGTGGTTTTTTTTCGCAATTCGTTCAGAAGCAAATTTATTGTCGACCATATTAAGCGCCCGTTTGGTGGTGATCGTAAATTACACTCACTTTACGCTTCGGCATCAGCATCAAATGGCTGATATGTTTTTCATGGTAAGAAAAATATTGAAGCAAGTACAAAGCATTCCACCGTACGGATGGTATGTGATGTGAAAATCAATGACAAGGGTTCCGCACACAAATGTTTGCAAATTATAACATTAATTTCCCGCGTTTCGTTACAAGTGGTCCGGATCGTTCGATACCTGTTTAAAACTGCTTCCGGGAAATATTGTGCATTACATCGGAGCGTTTGTTTTTGTTGGCAGAGAGCGTGCAGGTGTTTGTTTTAAAATTCATTGCACCCGTTTTTGGAAAGCCGAAACCTGACGCACATACAAAGTGCATGAATTAATTCATTTTCTAGAGTGTGCTGCAATCCGGCTCTTGTGTAAAGCTGTTTGTGTAAAAACTATCATTGCAAGGGGTTTTATTTATTCAATGAGCTGCACTGCTGCAATATTGGTTGTATTATTAGATGTCATATGGGAAATGAAACTGAAGAATTTGTCTTTATCATTCACGAGCGTTGTTCGTTTGCAAACACTTACATAAGGAGGATCACAGTATATTGCTTTGCACCATAGCGGCTCAGAGTGGTAGCAGACGCACAAACTGCACACGCCCGGTCCAGGTACGTAGAGTAGACCGTGTGCGACCGAGTTTCCCTGGAAGTCGACACAATCCTCTTCTAGGCTAGCTGTAAAAAGAGAGAAAGAATGAGAACTGTAAGTAAGTAAGTGGAAGGAACGTCACGCTAAACAGACGGGTCAGATTTTTCTACCGATTCGCTTCCGGTATGAACTTTCCGCAAAGTACCATCGATGGTTGTTAATCGGTTATGCTTTGACTGTAAAACCATATCAAACACTTGAGCGTACAAGTTGATGGTACAATTCAAATAGTTGAAGTGAACATTCCTGATGCGCTGGCAAGTTTGCTTTCGGCAAGTTCGTACGAACAGGAGACGTATTTTTCTTGAAGAAATGTTTTCCTGAACGGAACGTAAAGATAAAGCAAATGGAAGGAAAACACGAAACTTTTTCCTCAATCAAGCTGTCAGCAAGATTCTATGTTTTGTTATTTGTCGAATAACATATTCATATATTATGGAGAAATTTAGTAGAATGTTTGCAAAATGTTCGATTTCGCTTTTTGGTACAATGTACTCGGTATTAGATGACTGTTAATATAATAATAATGCTGTAACTTTAACCACTATTGCAATTAAAGCAATAAAGAGTTAATTATAGTGTGTTTGGCCAGATTTGTCAAACGTATAGCTCATGATTGTATCGTAGCATCGTCAACAGCACAGACAACGGCGATAGATAATAATGGATTATGTCATTTCGCCGAGTGGTTCTTGATAAGAAAGCAAATGGTACAGCATAGAATTTCAAACCACACATACACACACATATACATACATACTACATAGCCTTTGTATCGCTCGTATACATGCCGTGCGCTACCATTACTCCTGATTAACTGTGGCAGCTAAAGGGCAGAAAGTTCGTGGCATTGAAATTTGTTGCACTATTCCTACACCGACCGGTGACTGGCAACTAACGAGCGTCTTAGGCGAAAGATGACAAGCATTAGACGAACCGGAGAACCGCTTCCCGCACTGTAAAGGCATGTCTTAACAGTGCTCAAGCCCTTGCTTCAAGCGGGACTTTAACTCATAAAGCAAATTACAAGGGGCAGGATTAAGAGAACGAGTAAGCAAGCGAGATGGATAAATGGTAGGTTACGAAGCAGGGTTCGTTCCCAACTGCCACCGGGACCAAATTTGTCTTGTTAGGGCCAACGAAAGTGTAGTAAGACTTCCTGGGAAAAGTTGTGCATAATCTTGTACTGCACAGTAC
Source organism: Anopheles maculatus (assembly GCA_002091835.1). NCBI lineage: Eukaryota > Metazoa > Arthropoda > Insecta > Diptera > Culicidae > Anopheles > Anopheles maculatus. The sequence continues at coordinate 354,501 of KZ061586.1, read as the reverse complement.
GTGGAATGGTAAGATAGCGGGCGCGCAACTACCGCAGTGAAGAAAGTACCGAATGAACGATTGCAGGCTTAACGGCTCTTGCAGTGAGTATTCAGATTTGAAGGATGCTTGAATGAGAATGAGCTCCGTAGAAGATGGTAGGGTTTTGGTTTCGCTTCACCCTTCACCTGGTGCCGGTGCCCGGCTTCGTTTGTCTCGTGCATCCTGGAGGGCTGTGTAGCATTGTAGTGCTGTAATTGTCTAGCGCAGTGGTATGGGGATTTTGCTGGTGTAAAGGTCAAGATAATCAAGTGTGCAGAGTTCATATGCATATGCAAGACTTGTGTAGACAAGCATTTCCAGAAATTGGCTAAACAAATGCTACGCTTTGTGCTTGGTGCTTAATGAGCCGCAACGATTAAATTGGACTGCATTGTTTATTACTGTAAACATTGCTCACTCATGAATGGAGCTGAGGGTACGCTTTATGGGGGCACACAGTTTAAATGGTTTAAATCGTTTTCCACTATTGGATATTTGGGAAAAATTTTCCTTGGACGTAAAGATAGAATGACTTATTTCAACTCCGTTTGCTTTAATGTAACCAGATAAGATTTCACGGCTCACAAGCTTTAACGCGGTCTAATAAAGATCACTTTTAATTCTTTTGCACTATTTAGATAACTATTCCTTACCACAACCACATCTAGTTCCCCCATTTCGGAAGCAGGAAATCTGCACTATATGTTTGACCACAATGTGTATTTAATTAAGTTATAAATTTTTGTTTACCAACCATCAACCAAATAAGTTTAGTTCGGTAATGATGTTTAAAGTTTTTAATTTAGCTACCAATACGCTTGTAGGTAGCTACCACACGAGTAGAACTATCGCTCCATATATCGATCCCGCAAAATGCTGCCGCACACATATGCATAATTAAATTGTCTTCTACCATCTGTCTACATCATCTGTCATCGGGACAGGTAATGATGGTTGAACCGGTTTAAACTTAATTGGAACCATATTTGTACACAACCACCGAGCAGGAGAAGCACGATTGTGGGTTCTGAAACAGATATAGCGTGCTAAAAATGTTGAACGAATAATAATCGATTTAAAGTACACTATTTTTAGACATTGGTTGTAGTTTCAGTGCACTATCGTGTCATGTGCACTTGGTTGACATACTATCGGGGTCGGCCGGTTGGTCTGCTGTAGCACAACGGAAGCAACTTGGGCAATCATTGATTGTTGTAGTTGCAGAGCACGTGAAGCATGACGCTGAAAACGTGTAAGGTCGAAGATTTCCAGAAGCAGCACCCTTTCGGTGACACGAGCCGGAATAAGTTGATTGAGTTTCGTGGATGTTAGTGGTACGTGTGTGTGTGTGTGTGTTAGTGTTTTCCCGAAGAATTTAATTACGATCGTACCTTGTGGTACAGCCGTACGTGAAACGGAAAACGGAAGCTGGACTCGAATGCGAAACATTTGCCGCAAGCTCTGAAAAGGAACGGTTCTGCACCCGACTGCACCCTGGTTGAAGGAAGCCAATGTGTTACTATTTACGTCCCGCTTCTCGTTGCGTCTCATCGCCTGGAACCGGTGTGCGGTGCAATTATGTTTGTTCATGGGGTGGTGCTCTCGTTTGTGTTTGTGATGGCAAGTGCTGTGAGCAATGGGACGGTAGGATGCTCGTCGGCGGGTGTCATCAAGCGATAGAATTACATTAGCCATTGACCAGGGTAGTTATGTGCGGGGCAGTTGGGTCATGGTGCAAAACAACACAACACTCAGGTGAACCACGGCGTGTTGTTAGATATGGAACTTGTGCTTCTGTGTTGTGTATGACGAAACCGGGAATGTGGAAATTGTGACTTTGGGCAAGTTTTAATTCGTTCAATGTTTCCTAGAATGCTTAGCACGCAACCTTTCAAATGGTTTACTTGACATTGCAGACAATTTTGCAGTCAGTGGTAGCTTCGTTTTTTGTAAATATGTGTTTTAGTGGTAAAATATTGAATTTACAAATTTCCCATAAATAACGTATCGGAAAGACAATCTTTGTATCAGCTTACAAAAACTAGCACTAAATCATTTAAACGTCCACTTCAACTGATAACCGTCCCTACACAAGTGCTGCCATAAGCGAAACATTTGATGGATGTTTCTCGGACGATAAGTGGCCAGTTATCAGCACAATCCTTGCGGTTGACGAAGGATTGATTGTCAATTGTGGTAACGTAGCATCGAACTAGCCGGCGTCCTGATTGTAGGCCAGCAAATCGTTTGATTGATCGTACATTTCTCGGAATCACTTCGATGGGCAATGCGGTGTAATTTCAATCCTGTGGATAGCTAAAAAACTAGGTTCGATCGTTAGCTACGGTAGCGTTCCGAAAATATTTGCCTACTCGCTGCCGTTCCAGCCCGTTGGTCAGCGAGAAGAAAAATTTGAACCAAAAAACCCGGCAGAACGAGAATTGTCTTCCTTCCACATTTCTCGTTCAGTCGTCGCTCTCCGTCAAGTTAGTAAATTTCGCTCTCCACATCGGTGTCGCTCCAGACTGTGAGTGCCCACGGGAGAGTGAGGGTATGCTAAAATTGAGCGTCCGTATTCCACTGACAGCGCACAGTGAGTGAACGTTGTGAGCGCTCTCTGGGAAAGCTCCGCAAAGGCAGCAAAAGCTGTCTGTCAGCAGGACACGTTGCCGGAAGTACGGCATTATGACGTCAACATTGACACACATCCTTCGTCGCGCAGCTGCCACTGTTACGGAGCCACGTTGCGGCTTGCAGAAAAAAATATGTGTACTGCTGTCGCCGAAACTTGCAGCGTCGTCAGCCTGATGCAATCTTTTGGCTACGCTATCCGTCCTCACCAACGCTTGGCGCGGAATGGAATTTGCAAAGATTGACGGATGGTGTGGTGTTGATATACGCGGCAATCGAAATGCACTCGCTCTGGTGACGGCCGTCTTTCGCCTTTCGAAAAGTTCGTCTTTCACGGCACGGTAAAGGTCAAGTGAAAACATGGCTCAAAGCGTGCCAGCTGAGCAAACGGGCAAGACAGCACAAAGAGACAGTTCCCGTTTGATGGTACAGTTCCACGAGCGACAGATCGACGGGCTCGGTAAGCGACTGGCAGCAAATCGAACAGATTTGTGTAGCATTTTGTTATGTTCTTGCTCTCGCTTTGGTTGCACTGGGGTAAGAAAATGGCGATGAATTGGTGTCGTATTGGAGTAGATAGTATTTTCTTACAAATGGAAGGAAAAGTTTAAATTGCACCGGATTGACATCATCCCGGATGGTGCATAGTTGAGGAAAGTATTCGTCGATAATGTTGCCCTCTCATTCTGCAATAAACGAGCAAATTGTTTCTTTATTGCTTACATAGTTTTTGGCTTGTTATATATATTTTTTTTATGTTTTTAACAAACCGTAAACATTTCAACCATGTAGGAAAGTTGTAAAATTTAAATTTTCCCGCAGGCTTCAACAGGATGGGGAGAAAATAAAATGTTTTCTATCAACTCAAAAGCTAACCAGAATCATTGTTTCACTATTAATAAGCTATTTTTGGGACATAACTGCACGGCTCATTGTTTGCTACGGAGAACGATCAATGGAGGCGCCTGGTGGCTCATTGTACGAGAGTGTGGATTGTGAACAAAGCCCGTTTAGGAATTGCGAACAATACCTTCATCAGCCGTAAGCTCGTCCGCTACGGCTATCAGTAGCGGTATCATGGGCAACCAGGCAGCAGCCGAACCGGGTGTTAGCGAAAAATAAAATGCACAACTCGCCGGCACATCACGGTATCCTGTGGCGTTCACGACGTCTCGGCGCGGAATGCCGGGTACGTGGTACGTAGCGGTGGACAAGCAAGCAACATAAAGTAGGATGCTTCTTTAACTTTGCACGCGATAAACCAAACTGTTCACCGGTCGGGGCAAGTGGTTTCGGTGCGACTGTAGGCATGGCCGTGTTTACGGTCGCTTGCCCGATGTTACTGAATAGCAGCGCGTGGAAAGTCATGGCGACGGATAAAGGGCGGCAATGCCGTGAGTAGCGCCGTCGCCAGTAGCCATAAGGCATGACGGAAATTAAAAATTAGAAGGGAAGAAAATAATGTTCGCAACCCGCCGAACGCAGGCAAAAGCTGGAAGCTTTGGGTGGGAGCTCTATTTGTGTATAGGAAATTTCAAATACAGTTTAACCTAGATAGAATAATGCGCGTGTTAAGCGTTTTGGGTCGGATATTTTGCTTGCAGCTAATGAACTCGTACATCGCCTTATCGAACTAGTGAGTCAGGTCATCTTGGCAACAAAAAACATCTTTACCATGTATTTTTAAAACTAATCGTTGCATTATTTATACACATAGATTCCATTTAAAGTTGTATGAATCAAAGTTCCCAATAGTTACGCACCAAGGAAATAGGCCAGCTCTGCTTGCACAAGTTCAAGTGCTGCATGCCTCAGATTTGAACTATTTTTAGCACAGTATGCATTAAATATTTGAAGCGTTTCGAGAAGCTTCGGATTGCTGCGAACGAAAGCGCACGGCACACCGTAAGCTGTAACCTTCGTTTGGCCAACTTCCATTCGCGTTTGATGTGTTGTTGGAGCTTGTGGTAAATAATTTAGCTGAAACCAACCCAAACGAAGCTGCGTCCTGTGACAAGGCTAACTTCGTTTCGCAGCCAACCAAGCGCACCGTAACACACATGCCCAGCTAACTAGACGCTTTTCTTAGCAGTGAGCAAGAATTTCCCCGAAGGGACGGCAAAGAATGTGTCGTCACTTTATAATCTTTACCCGGTACGCTACATTCCACCGACACGGGGACACCGGTCGAGGCGATGAGGTGTGTCGTTTCATTCCTTATTAAACACGTTAACATTGGCGGAGCGTTAGGACGGGTGAGTGATTTCGGAGCTTCGCTTTGGTGGTCGCATTTGTTTAATGTTTAATGGTTCGTACGCATTTCCACGGATTCTGCGATACTGTGTAAGCCTGCGGGACAGTTTATGAGCTAGTTTCTCACGTGAAGTGATGTTTTATGGTGTTGTATTTTTTTTTCTTCGTCGTAAGTCTGTCAAGTGTCAGCCATAACTGCGGGGTTAGTGTTTGGCCGCAGGTGAGTACTTCCGTACATTTGATAACCGCCCGTACGCTTACCGTTGCCGAAACTATTACAGAACCTATCAACCGTTAGGGAACTTCCAGTGAAGAGTACTTCTTCATCCTTTTTCACACTTGCTTACAATATCGTTGATCTCGCCTGAAAACCAACTAAACTCGGGCCGCAGTTTAAGTATTCGGTTCCTTTTTATTCCGTTTCCGTTTTACTGGCAAGGTTTCATTTGCTAATGCGCTCGCTTCACTTCTCCGGCGGGCTGTATTGTGCGCTGTTTGCGAATAATTTAAACCATTCACCCAAAACCTTGAAACTCTCGGGAAAATCTTATCCTTGACTTCCAGCACCCAGCAGTGGTTTGGTAAGGTAATGGTTTCGAAGGAACGTCAAAAAAAAGTCAAGTTCTTTTCCATCCGATAGCGAACTTCTTGGTTACGGGTCACTGACAAGACAAACATTCGCTTCTGATTGTTTGGGGACGCTGTTGGGAGGAAGTTTTTCTTGAGAAAAAGGTTCTTTTTTTATTTGCTCTTGCCAGGTACAAACTCTCGTTGGCAGGCAGTTTTGCAGTTGGAAAAAGAAACCGATGGACAAAACAGGGGCATAAATTTAATTTCTACGGGTGGGCTTTTGGGTAGATTTGGGTCCTGTTCTGACTGACCTGATTCTGGAAATGCATTCATTGACTTGTACGTTCCATGGAATGTTAAGCTTTTAAACAGCTATTAGGGCATCTATAGTAGTTTGTAATGTGAGAGGATTTGGCTCTGTTATCTTTGACGCCAAAGGTTTGTTTGCTTTCGAACCGTCCCAACGGGGTGGGAGTCCTTATTGGGAGGTGGGGATATATTTTTTCACTCCGTACAGAGGGAATTATCAAGAAAGTATTACCCATTCTAAGATATTTTTATAAGCAATGGTTCTGAGCCAACCAAGTCAACCAGAAATGGAATCACTGTGTGAGATCTGCTGTGCAAACGAAGATGTATATTAAAAATTGCGTGCCTCAACATCTTTCATCCTAGTTTATTAGATGTACCATTGCTGGTAAGACGGTATTCGGTGTTATTAAATTAATTATCATCCCATCCAAGTGTGTACGAAACGACTTGCAAAGCCATGTACAACTTAAAAGCGGGAAGCCATTTTTCAATTGCTAGAACTCCTATCTGCATGAGCTGCAAGCAGACTGACGCGGCTTTTTGTACACACGCGATACCGTACATTGTTGGTGCCATTTTAAAACACTCCAGGCACATCCTTAACCGCAAGCATTTATGAGACAGCTCAGCAAAACCAAACGCTTCCCGGCCCGGCTTCCGCATGGTAAGCAGTGGCAGCCTGTCTGATTCGTTTCCGCTCGCGAATGGTATTTGCTATTCCCATTCATCGCTGGCGCGACACGTTCGAGGCGGTGGGAAATATTACGACACGTTCGGCTGTCAGGCTGCCGGGTGGGCAATAAGTGTGCCGCAGCATTTAGCTCGCACGCTTGCCCGACCGGTTATTATCGTTAGCATTTTTCCCCCGAAATGTATGCAAATTAGATAGCAAGCATTATAATCGACTATGGAAAGCACCGGAATGCGTAATGGAAAATGGGCGTTTGACGCGGGTAAATGGGAAGCACTAAGCAAGAGCCGTCGCTTGCAGTTAGCGTTTCCTAGTAGCTGTTTTCTTCGAGCTTGATACAGTGAGGACAGTGAGTGTCTCTGCTTGCGCTTTGGGTCGCTGATGTGAGCGAGCGTGTAAACTATGTTGAATTGGTTGAAGCACGGTGGCACGGTTCTGCTAGTTGCCTGCCTGGATCGCTTTTATTTTAGAGCTGCGGTAAGCTTCCTCGACCGACAGCTATTTTGGAGGTGACTTTGAACTGACACATGGTAAGAAGGAAATATAACATTTTTTTTATGAAAGTACTGGAAAATATTTGGTTAGTGTATAATGTAGTATAAAAGACTATAAACCTAAGCGCACGAGTATTTACAGTAGCTGTAGAACAACTACAGTGTTCTATAGCATTTAGTGCACCAGTTAGTAAGCAATTAAAGCACTCAGAGTAGCAAAATCGATTCGATTTTATGAACAACGTCTGACATATGTTCATAAAAGAAGGTTAACGTTAAAGAAATAACTATCACCAAGGGCCTTCAGTGTTTTCCATCCGCCAATACACACAACGGGAAGCATCGTTCGAGATAACTTTATGTGAGAGATTGGATGAAAACATACCCTTCACAAAATGGTGAATTGAGCCACCCTCTAGGGATGTTGTACGTGTGCGCGAGCGGTTCGGTGTGTTTTGGTTTTCAGCGTAGAACATGTGCCGATGATTGCTGGTTCGTTGCGTAGATGATATATTCCTTACGAGTTCTTCATTGATTCCGATCGATGCGATGGTTGCTGATGACTATGATTTATTTGTGGCGATGTAAGACAAGAGTACACCGTGTGCTTGCATGGTAGAGGCTGTATAGCAAGCGGAGAAACACATTGTTGTATGCACGTTTCAATAAACTAACACGAAAAGCAGAAACGTACCGGCACGGCAGGTGAGAAATGTAAGCTTTTAGCGGTCCGGGATTCACAGTCACGTAAACTAAGTCAAGCGGCAAACAGGGAGCTAGTTTTTGTTGTTTTCCCCGATGTATTATCGATCGAGAATTCAAAATATTCTCCATTTTGTACGGCAAGAAAATCGATTTCACCATAGATTCTCGTTCGGTTGGCGGTAAGTAAAGCACTCTTTGGTCTCGGGAGTCCATATCCGTGGGTTTATGTGTTAAGCTATCGCAAGGAACGGTACACATGAAAGGCAATTCGCAACAGTATTTGGAACTCGTGGGGTAAAATACCAAGAATTGATCGGTACACAGAAACTGGAAGGTAGGCTCCAGTAAACCTTTACATCATAATAATGAGCTGAAGTGGAATGAATTTGAACGCAAGTCTATCTCAATAGCGCTGACGCCCTTCAGTATTGCCGCTGTTACGTGAACCACGAGATAAACGGAAGAGTGAAAATGATGTATGCGAAAAACCGGCTTCATGCTGCATGGTAGTATCGATTGCATTACACCCAAGGGAATCGAACGCAACAATCCGGCAAACGAAGATAAGGCGCAGAGCATGTGGAAAGTGTTTATGATGGCACATTCTAAACCAGATCGATCATGGTATTGATGTCGGTACAAACATGTTTGTTCGTTATACTGTCAATAAGATTGTTCATCAATCCAAACCATACAAAAGCTACACCGTTTGATGCTTTAATGAATGGTGCTGACTTACGATATGATTGATTTTAAGTGCACGTTTTAATATTAAATGATTAACCAGTATTTAGTATTGGAAGAATATAATTGATTCATTAAATGTCTTATTATATGACGTATGATGTCTTAGTATATCAACAGTTCATTTCAGAAGCACCATTTAACACTTTAGATCCGATTGTCGTCGAATGTCTGCAAGCGCCATCGTATTGATTCACATGACGTTGAAATGAGCTTTTGAATTCTGTCCAAAATGTACGACTAATCAGAAAATAGAAAGGGTGATGAACACTCACAAATCCACCAATTTCGCTTATGGATAGAGACTCGCCCAGCTGAAGTTTGGGCATATCGCTCCCTTAAACATGTTCCCTCATTTCTCTTACCCTCAATTGGCTTGAAGCCAAACGTTCGCTGAACGTTGAACGTATGGGTGAGAGAGGCGAGAAGAAGGTTAGCTGAGCTAATTTGGATTACAAATCAAATTTACCGTTCCATTTCTACCGTGCTTTCGGTGTGTGTGTGTGTGTGTGGGGAAAACTTTCCGATCAATGAAGCTGTTTGCATTCCGGTAAAGGTGACGAAAGAAGGTGGGTCTGATGATTCATGCATAGTAAGTGAATTATTTGGGCTTTGCTGCGCACATTAGCAGCGACCTTCACTCGTGCCTGACAGTTGCCCGGCCCAAATGGCTGATGCGTGTAGCATCAGATTTACTGTCTGTTGGGCATTAAATCTTGTTGATTTTGTGGAAAATGGTCCATCGGGTGTTACCCTGGATTAGACGCACGCTGATTTAAAGGACACCTAACCTCTATTTGAATTGAATGTCTTTTAACGTTATCAAAGGGTGTTATTCAGCTACACTTGACGCTGCGTGTCATTAGATGTCGTATGTGCGATTAGATGGCTCGATGATGTACTTGTTAAGTCGTTCAGTCTACCCACAGTTTAATCGCTATCACAAGGCTAACCGGCAGTAGTGTTTTATCACGAAAATGACAACCTATTATAGCGAGGCAAAAAAGCCTTCGGCATGATCACCGTCACACGAGTTATGATCGGTAGGGCCCCATAACCGTAACTAACCTCAACGAAACACTAGCGAGCAAAAACTGAACTGAACAACGAAGCGTACGGAAATGGTTCTTCAATTTGCCACACCCCGTTTGACCTCCGAGCGGTCCATCTTGCCCAGCGGTTTAAAACAATCCACAGCACTTCCTGGGTTTCGCTACCCGGAACACACGCTACCCGGAAGGAAACAATGTTTCGAGCTGAACGGGTGGGCAGACACGAAGAAGGAAGAAAAAAAAATGCATAACGCCACTTGGACGGTGGCTGTCAACAATGTTTATTGCCTGCTTGAAAAGTGTCCTTGTGCACGCCGGAAGACAAACCCCCGGGAACCCCGGGATTGCAACTGGAAATGGTGGTTACACCTCGGACGCTTCTTTTCACAAGAAACGCCTGTAGTAGCTTTCCTTAGGGCTGTCACAGGCAAAAGGGCCAAAGCGTATCGCAGCTATAATTCCTTTCGGAACTCGTTCTTTCTTCCTTTCGTGCTTAAGGGTTTGGTGGGTTCTTTCTATTCCAGGAAAGTCTGTGAATGGATGAGCGTGTGTGTTTGTGTGAGTGTACGAGTACGAGCATCCTAGCTGTGCGTGGTAAAACGTCAGTGTTGACTTCACTTTGCGTCGATTACTTCACTAGTGGCTGTTATTTCCTTATCCACGCTTTATGCTTTCTCCTATACACACACACACACACCCACACCCGCTCTCTTTGGAAGGTTATGATCTCGGTCAAGTGAAGTGGGTGCTCGCTTCGAGCCTTTGTAAACTAGCAAGGCCGTGTTTGAGCTAGCTTGCCTAGTGCATATGTGTTGTAGAATGGGAGATTTGAAGTGGCACAAGAGTTGAAAAGCGGGGCTCAAGAAATCGCTACTGGCAAGTGTACTGGGAAAGGGTCGTTTTTTGAAAGACCCGGTAGTAGCCATAAACTAATAAAAGAACCAAAAATGCATAACGAAGGCACCTTGGCAACAGTGAGGAAGCGCAGTCAGCACGGGAAGTTGCTGACATGTGCCGTACGATTACAAAAACATTGACGTAGCTTATTGCATCCGCCGACGCGTACCATTGCAGCAGCAAGACTCTTTTGGCCAGCTCGGTACGGGGAGGGAAGCGTAAAGGTTAAGTGTTTGTGCTGGAGCAAAAGCTGAAGTGAACGAACCCGTACTTCCTTCGTAGTTTGCCGGTTTGCAAGGGATGCAGGACAAGTGCTCAGTTGCATGCTCGTTAGGGTAAATTAAACGTATGTAAGTGAAGTGTATAATTAGTTCTTGCTGCACGCTGACTGGGACTAGCCGGGTTTGTATCGTGCAAAGTTAATCTCTGCCGTGCGCGGTATTGAGTATCAGGATAAGCATCTTTTTTCCTCCCAATCAAATGCTCCATTGCTTTAAAGCTTACTCGAGTGCGTCATGCAACGAGCTGATGCTTAAGCTCCGGCATTCAAGTATTAAATGCAATTCGTCCCACAGTAGAGGTACGTTAATATGAGCATGAACGTTAATATAATATTGAGTTAGGCAATGGCTAAATCTCATTCATCAATCATTTTAATCTACTATAATCGACTCAATTAAGCTACTTAAATCGAACCAGCAATGCTGGATATTTTAACAGATTTTATTTAAAAATCGGAGTTAACGTCGGTCACAGCACAGCTCACACAACACAGCACAGTACACAGAACTCAGCACAGTCTAAGCTCAAGTTGTCTTATTCACCTGGTCCTGATGGTATCCCTACCGACTTTTGTGCTGCCTTCGATAATGTTCCTCTCGATCTGCTGATTGCGAAACTCGAAAGACTTGGTATCGGGGGTCGGTTACTTTCTTGGCTCAAATCGTACCTATGTTCGAGATCGTATAGAGTTAGAGTTTTGTCTTTTTTGTCCGGCTCCTTTGTAGGCTCTTCTGGAGTCCCTCAAGGGTGCGTCCTTAGTCCCATTTTATTTTTGTTATTTGTCAATGACTGTACTTCCATCCTCCCCGCCGAAGGTTTTCTGTTTTACGCAGATGATCTCAAGATTTTCCTTCCTGTAACTTCGTCTGCTGACTGTTGCTTTCTCCAAACCGTCCTAAATTCCTTCTCTGTTTGGTGTCGTAAAAATGGCCTACTCCTCTCCCCTGATAAGTGTTGTGTGATCTCGTTTTGCCGAACCCCTGCGATTTCGTTTAGTTACACCCTCTGTGATACAGTTATACGTCGTGTATCTTCTGTAAAGGATCTATGTGTGTGGCTTGACGAGACACTGTCCTTTAACTCCCATGTTGATTATGTTATCAACAAAGCTAACAAATCACTGGGTTTGATCATTAGGCTATCGTCCGAAATCCGCGATCCCCTCTGCCTGAAGTCCCTGTACTGCTGTTGGGTTCGATCCTCCCTGGAATACGCGGCTGTTGTCTGGTCTCCCCCTGGCTCGACTGCGATGGCCAGACTGGAGAGTGTTCAGCGCAAATTTACTCGAGTAGCTGTTCGGCGCTTCCTCA
>KZ061586.1:271845-335832 GCA_002091835.1 Anopheles maculatus | reverse complement strand
CTCCCGACGATATGGTCTAGTTGACAATCGAATGTCAATCGTGAATCGATGAGCAGTCCTAAGTCCTTTACACAGTTCTTTCTCTCAAGCGTGTGACCGTTGAGCACATAGCTATAATAATAAGGAGCTCGTGAGCGACTGAAGGTGATGGCTACACATTTTTCGACGCAGAGGGTTAAACCATTTCGCTTGCACCAAGAATCGAGTTCTTGCAGCGAGTCCTGTAGATGTGCATGATCGGCTGGCTCTCGAATTGTATGGAAGATTTTCGCATCATCCGCATACATTAGTAGGTTCTCTTCCGGAAGCACCATGGCTAGATCGGTTATGTACAGCGCGAATAGAAGGGGCCCGAGGTTACTGCCCTGAGGAACGCCGGACATAGTTCGGAGAGATCTGGAAATATCTCTGGAAGAGATCTCACCGAATACGTACGTTCGATCAGGTATGAGCGCAACCAATTCACCACCAGTGTGACATATTATTCCCTTAAAAAGTCCTAATAGAGAATCGCCACTAAAACAGTCCTGTGCAGCGCAAAATAAATCACAAAAATGACGCCGAAACCTTGGAAACCAAAATCTAATTTCATCAAATGTTGCCTTTGTTTGATAGGGCTTTGCTTTGCATGAGCGCATTTGTTAATTAAGGGATGCTCCCTCGAAACGATTCGCTACCTTTCCATCGCATTCCGGTGAGCAAATAAATAGAGGCCCAAAAGGTAAACAAAAAAACACTCAGCATCTTCGAACAGCGAAGATGTTTACCGGCGTCAGTCAACCGAACAAAAGAAAACACTTACTTGCACTTGATCAGAATTGGTTTTCAAGTGACAACTACAGCGCAGCGAATGTTGAAACAACGAAGAACGATTGCTCTGTGCCGTTGATATGTGTACGGGAAGCTGACGGAAGACTCTGTGGCTCTGTTGGAACGCATTCGTGTGGCGAAGGATACGTGTGGTGTGGAAAATGAGATACAAACTTGAAAGAAACAAACGAATTCATCACTCTTCTTTCGCGTTCTCTCTCACGCTCTCCCTATCTATCTAGTCTCTTCCTCTTTAGATCAAGATCGCTTCTCTCTGTTGTTTATTTGTTGTGCCGCTTGGAGGCATCACCATCGCCACCATCCATCATTTTGTTGCAAGCGAAATTATTTTTGGCAGCATCATCACGCACATACACACACACAGCCATAGCTTTTGGGTGTGCCGGTGTCGTAACGTTTCGTTTGTTGATGCTCGTGCCTTGATGATGGCAACATAGCAATTAGCGTGGCCGAGTGCCTTTTTGGGGTTAACCTTTGAGACGGAAAGGGTGGTGGAGGATGGCAGCCAAACTCAAAACATTCGCCGAAGCTAAGAAAAGATAGAATTCGGTTGTTCGCGTATGGCGAGCCGGCAAGGTTACGATGAAAATGTCGGTAGCTGCTAAAAATACATAAAAAAAACCGGACCGGCTGTACAAGGGTGAGGGTGGTGTGCGACCGTGGTACGGCGTGTCTGACCGTAGCGAGATCAGTGCTCGCTTTGAGGATGAGATTGTTTGGTATTTTGTGTCGCTTAAAAATAGTGTGCTCGATACACAACATTCGTTGTAAACTATTATCATCGCTGCAAGAGAGCTCCTAGGAATTTAATAAACAGTAACATAAACGTAGAACAGAAAAAGGAATGTTGCTTTATTTAATTTCAAATCGGACAGCGTCGTTTGGTGCCTAGTTGAGCAGTTTTGTTATTGGAACGTTTAGTGCCTGATGATACAGAATGTTAATTTACTTTTGATAGAAAATGATACCATCAACAGTTCTAGAATTTCAATGCAAATCGGCCATGACAATGAAAATCGTAGGTAAGCAAACCGTTCCCTTAACAGTAACTAGCGCCATCCATAAGCAGCTTCAATGCAGTACTAACTATGCACTGAATATTTATGAGTTCCTGTGTAATAAAAGCACACCACTTTGATAAACGAAAGTGTTCTGTCACAATGTCTATCGACGCCATACTCACTGCCACATTAACCGAACTGAACACTGGCCACACAAAGTCATTTAATCAAATCAGGAAACGCAAAACAACAAAAAAATCGTTGAACAAATCGAATTTAAAAACTTTCCCTCATTGCTAATGAAAATTAATGCGTAATTCAACGAACCACAGCGGAAATTAGGATTCATGAGCCCTTTCACTCACGCGCTCATCCGCGTTGCTTCGTTCGGCGATTCAATCCGGATGCGGTAAAGCAGGAACGAGAAATCATGTGCTACCCGCATGAAGTACGGACTCCACGGATCCAACTTATCCGGCCGGCTCCATCGTGACGGGTGTTGTTGATCTTGACACCCGGACCCGGCAAGGGCAATGGAATTCATCAACGGGGAAAAGCTAGCGTAACGTGGGCAAAACATGCAAATATGACACTGTGGTGCGCGTAGAAATGTTGTTCCGGGTCGTTTCGGATGCATAGAGGGATGGACCGTTATGGAGGGAAGGTGGAGGGCTTAGCGTTCATTACCAAATGACGGATTAACGGATTTTGACATTTAGTTTGGTGAAATCAACATTCGAGCACTTGTTGCAATTGGAAATTGTAATTGGGAAGAGTGTAATTAAGCGGACAAACTGCTGCTGCTCTTTGTCATGAGATCATGGCTTGCGGTTTATGCCAGTTACAACGATATAATTTACCTTTCTTCCTGTCGCTTTTGAAATGTTGATAATGCCTTTTTGCAGAGAGAGAGTGAGATATAGCGAATGGGTGTGCTACTTTAATTCTAAAATGAACCAATAATTAGAAACCCATTGGATCTATCTGCTCGTTGTGATAATTGTCGCGTAAATGTAATTATAAGCATTGCGCCTTTGACCATGGGTTACAGTTACATTACCGATCAGATAATACTTTTGATATTTCCAGCCAGTACAACTCTAAACAGGGACACACTGCTGTGCTCCGGAACAAATGTATGCTCCTGGTTCATGCAAAGGTACTTCGAACATATACCTAAAATAAATTACTGCCAAAAAACTTATCACAAAGCTTGCTGTTAGTGCCTTGGCCAGATCGCATCCGTGAGAAAAGTAGGTAAACTTTTACGTATTCTTTGGTATCAACCAAAAATGTTTGTAAACATGCCATTGTGCAATCAACTTGTGCTTACGGTCTCGGAAGCTTCCGTTTCACCTAGGTTGCGTAGTTTCGCGTGACTAGCGAGTTTCGTGTTTGGGGCGTTTACTGCAGAAAATCGTGAAATTGATTAGTTTGTTAGGTTGTGTGTTTGATGTGTTAAGCCATAAAAAGCTCATGTGGTAATATGGCTCAATACAAGCATATTAACCGGCGATAGGAACGTGCAGTAGAACGTTAAAATCAGAGTTCAAGAACCTTTGTGAAAACATTTTGAATGAGTTAAAATTCTTACCCAATACATTTTAATCAAAGTTTTCACTTTCATAAGGCTTTTTTTTCCCTCTACGAGTATGAACAATGTCTGTTCATAGTTTCTGAAACTCTTGCACAGAAAGTTACTGTGTTTCACGATTAAAGGCGTGAATGATTCGGCTAGGGATGGCTTATTCAGCTCTCACTCGCTATTGTTTGCCGGAAAGAACTGCTGGTAGCGATATTATGGGTGTGATTTACTGGAATGTTGATGCACATGGTGATTCCGGGAAACTGTTCGCATGGGTGATGGATAGCAAACAAGCACAAAATTTGGACCAATCCCCGCAGGCTGATTCGGCTGACGGAGCTGAAACTGAAACCCGGGTGTAACGCGACCATGAATCTGCTTCACCGTACCGTACATTGGACCGTGGTGTACAGTTCACGTGGTCACACGGTACAGCGCTAAAGAGTCCTTCGGGGTAGCGCCATTATGCGCGAACCGGAAGCGAAAACAACCGGAAACTGATGAGTGACGTCTGCAGGAACAGTGTTCTAGTGAGCGAATCGACCGCACGAAGCGGTATTTCTAGTTTTGATGGAACATTTTATGGCTTTAAGCTATACACAGAACATGTAAGCATATGAAGCAAGTTAGTATGATGATAGTTTATAGTGTGCATGTGTTTTGTGGCGGATATGCTTTTTAGCTTGAATAAAAAATGTGCGTAATGTGATTATGCCTATTTGCTAGGTATCAAAGATCAACATTAGTGGGTAATATAGTAATTAATTTGTGATAAGTTTTTCAAAAAATAATTAAAGTAAGAAGACAAAAAATGTGAAATTGAACTGCTTCGTTAACGTTTATCTTCTTCAATGCTGAAAAAATAAAATAAGATTTTTTTATCGTCTGAATGAAAATGAAATGCGAAAAATCTTTTTCGCGCTAAATAATTCCCCCGAATGTGAATTATTCGCGGCGAGGAGATTGCGGAATTGTATCCGTACAATTTTAGCTAGGGGTTTCAATCGAAAGAGAAATCACCGGTGTGACATGGGACCACCGAAATGGGCTGGTCCCATAGCGAACCGCAGCAAAACAAAAAAAGACCGACGCACCGAATGGTACCACAGCTATTTTTAGCGCGTCCGAAGCGCGTGTGTGGTCGTTTGCGTGTATTCACGTTGCAAAATCGCGTCAAACGTCGCGATAGCCGCATAGGATACTGGGCACGATAAAAGATATTTTAGTTGAGCATCTAGTATTGGTGGGAGTGCGTGTGTCTGATAGTAGTCTTTTGCAAATAAACATTCGCCTGTAATTTCTGTAAATGTAAAGAGGTGTAAAGAGGACATTTCTATGAGCGATGAAAATGGGACAAACATCTTCCAATGAATTCGTAGTCTGTGGTCCGCATTGTAGGACTGCTCTGTGCAAAGTGATTGTCACGTCTTAATAGCAGTGACGTTTGCTTGTTATTGGAGTAGCAAGAGAGGAACCTAACTTAAAATTGCATTTTACACCTCGAGTAATATCATTATGCCGATGCCTAAATGCTAAAACCAAACCACTTTCGGAACCCTGCACGTACACAAGGGTACACTCCATAGATTAAACCACTTTGCAATGTCACTTTTCCTTTGTTTCGGCTCAGCTCTTTGTGCAGATTGTGCGCTAAAGCCCGAGGAAACTAATGAATATTTAATCCTCACTGCAGTCTCCCGGGTTTGTGATTTGTTGAATATTTGGTATCGATTTCTGTTGGATGGTGTTTGTGTTGTGTCTGTTGTCTGTTGTAGCGAAAAGTAGCTTATCTTACGTTTCCAATTTTCGTTACGGGATACGCTTGACGCTGCTGCGCTGCAAGTAACTGTAGATTCTGTGTTATTCCTATAGAAAGCTGCTCTAGTACGGACGGCAACAAATAATGCGGAAGGTACACAAGAACGGTCACACAATAAACACTACAGCAATGTTTGCACCATTACCACGCACAGCTGCACTTGACTATTAACGCTTGATTTAACTGCAAGAAACGGATTTTTCTTGGGAAAATTGAACCCCGGCAGGACACTAGCGCGTATACTCTTATTCACATGCACACCTTAGCGAGAAACACACGTTCGTTGACGATGAATGGTACTGCATCAGGTTGCCGTGTAGCATAGCGTAGATGCTACACCATCGTACCCAGCTGTTATGACTTTTTTCACCTCAACCGTGTCACGAAAGGGTCACGAAAAGGGTCAGGCAAAGCTGGTCACCGCATCATCAATCGCTTCCGCTGACAGCACGAAACATACGCTCACGTGCCCACAAACATCAGACACACTAACACGCACACACACACACACACTCCCCTTTCCTTTTCCCCCTTTTTTACTTTGCACCCCGCAGCACACTGCAGCAAAACTCACTGGAGACAATCTCCTAAATTCACCAACAATAACAACAAAGCAAGCCTGAAGAGGAAAACACTGCAGTATGAAACACTTTGGAGTGTGTTTTCCAGCCAAGAAGTGAACGTCGAAATTTTGTTGTGGTAGTCGGGAAGGTTTGGTACACCTTCGTTGTTGTTGTTGTTGTTGTTTTTGTTAGTTGTATCTTCTTCCGTTTTCGCCCTTTTCGCTGCTTTGTCGCTTGCTACCTTGCTGTTTCGGAAGGCGTCCAACCGTCTGCTGGTTTATCTGCAGTCCGCAGAGTGTGTGTTGGTGTACGAGAGAGATATATCCTGGGAGAGCAAGAGCGTACGGACACGTAATGGACCACAACCGAATGCCTTAGATGTTAGGCTCGGGTCGCCCTTGGGTCACCGCGATGGTTAACAGACACGTTTTCACGCATGGTACAGTAACGAGGCAGCAAAGAAAAACTGCCATTGACTGACGAACAAAATCGATTTGCCTATGGTCGTACACGGTTGCGTTTCGTAGAATGTGTGCGGTGGTGGTACGATTCACCGACCGCTGTAAGACGAACTACACGCGCACCTATACGTCCGATTCGCACGGCAACACTTTTGCAACTGTAGTTCCTCCTTGCCCGAGGAGAAACGCACGGTCTCGAGTTCAAAATACTGCAACGTCTCCCGTCTGCCTACATTCCGCAGGCTTTGTTTCGGTCAGCTGAGCTGCGGAAGAGAACGATGATGTCAGAATACCGAGAGAGAGAGAGAGAGGCAGTAAAGCGAGAGTAAAGATTTATCCGAGTGTGCAGAGAATCGCATCTCATTACGCATAACCACCGCGGTCTCACTGTGCGATGGAGGCGCCTGGTGAGTGACTCGATCACATGCCGGCATAACAGTGTAGCGATGCGGACACTCACATGCCTCATATTTACCGGCAATTTATGTGCCTGCCTCTATCCTCGTCCCACTTGATGACGGCAGGAGAAGATGTTTGTATGCGTTACATACATACGTTTGTTTTGCTATGGCACGGTACGGCACGCGTATTGCACGCACGCGGATTCAATGATCATAAGAGCGCTATTTTGAGATGAGCTATTTATTGCTGGGATAGGTGCATGTGGGATAGTTAACTATAATTGTAACAAGGCTGGGAGAAGATTCTGTGATTAGTGTAATTGGACAACGATTGAGGTTAAAAAGCTCTGCTAGAATACACAATTATCTATAAATATTCTGATACACTTACATTGAAATATAAAAAGAATCTTGTATAAAAAAGAAACTGTTGAGATAATATTGAATATATTCTGCACCTGAAGAAATTTCACCATACATGTCCAATTTGAGAAATACCATGATAATGTAAGCATATGAACAAAAGTATTGTTTACGTTGTTGTGTTCTGTTTTTGTACTTTCTTTATCCTAACAGGTAGACTGTTAGGCTTGGGAAAGAAATTATCAACCATGATCAACCATAAAGGATGAGCCATATAAAGACACACACACCAAACGGTCACAGGGAAGTGAACACTTGCTCACTCTGTGAAACACTAAATATCATAACGCAGGATCTAAGAACGATTAAGTATGCTTGATGGAATGTACTGGGGATGTATTTCAGGTACATTGACATTACAAGAATTTCTGGCACGTGTGAACAAAACTGGATGTTGACAGATATCTGTACTCACGACAGCATTAGAGAAATATCTTGAAAATGTTGACCAGGTAGATGAAAACATCATCTTTACTTGCTAACATTCCGCAACGAGATGAAAGTGAACAGAGCTTAAGCTTCAGGCCAGATTAAAGGTGCGAAGGTTTACTGTGAACAACTCTCCTTTCCAGTTCATGGTACAAGTTACTTTATTTCATCATATGAAGCTTAATATGCTTCGGTAATGGTAACTGAAGCTCCAGCCGCTAAGCTTCAGTCTTAGAGGAAGCGATGTGATACCAATCGTAGCAAAAGCAAACGTTGAAAAGTGCGCCGGAAAATATGTCATAATACTGACGTCACAATGCTGCAAGCGAGATCTCAATTGTGTCGCTCAATGAGCGTTTCTTGGTGAGTTCTGCTCTGCAACGCTAGCTTCTCACAACGGCACGTTTCGAGAAGGGAAGCATTTAAAGCAGCGTATATACTACTAGGATAACATTCCATAAAGCAGTGCACATTGTGCTCGTTGGTCTTTGAAACTAAACCACGGTAATCGCGTTTGCTCACGCTCGTTTTATTTATTTTTAAAGTTTCTTTCACGCTATCTTCTAGTATTTTATTTATCTTCTAGCAACACTACGGCTACAACGCTCACACGGTTTGCTATGTTATTGGTCCTTAAATTGATTGTTTATGAGATTATACATGTATCGGGTTTCTCGAATTTTTCTTTATTCCTCTAGTCTATCATAAAATTTGAAAAATCTTATTTCATAAAAAAATAAAAATCAAATATCACATTATTAGTATTTAGTATTTAGTATTTAGGTCTTCACACGGCAGGACCGGGGTTCAAGTCTCATCTGGGCCGTTCCCCCATAGTGAGGACTGACTAACCAACTATGCGGTATCAATTAGTCTAGTAAGCCAGAAATGGCAGGCATGACCTTAAGAGGTCGTTAGGCCAAGAAAGAAGAAGAAGAAGTATTTAGTATTTATTGTTACAAAGTCCACCGGAGAACGGCTTAACTAGGCTTAATTTACACAAGATAAAACATTACACGTTATACGTTATACAGACATTTTTTAAGAATCGGTACAAAAACATCGAAGTACTACGGAACAAATCGCAGGCGTTCTCTGAATGCTGTCAAACTTATATTAAAATCAAAATGCTCAGATAGTGTATTGAATGCCCTGGCCATAGATAATATAGGATCGTTTGAGCCGTATAGTGTGCTTCTGAAATTTCGATAAATGAACTGTCGGTTACGTGTTGTTGTTCTTGAAACGTTAATACTTAATTTAGCTAATATATCAGTGGCATCAATCGTACCGCATAGAACACCTGCGACAAATAAAGAAAGTCCACCGGAGAACGGCTTAACTAGGCTTAATTTACACAAGATCCCCAGTAGCAGATGCCGAGACCGATAGGGAGGTACGTTATTACGGTCTTGCCACGGTAAGCGTCGCAGAGCATAACGCGTAAATCTTTTTTGGACTGATTCGAGCCTTTGTTTCCAGAGTTGAGAATTTGGGCATGTTAATATAGAGGCATATTCTAAGATAGGCCTGACTAGTACACAGTATAAGGCTTTAATGCAGGTGGGGTCGTTAAAATCTCTGGCTATCTTAAAAATCAATCCGAGTGTCCTATTAGCACGTCTTAATATTTCCTCATGGTGTTGCGTGAAACTAAGTTTGGTGTCTAGTATAACACCAAGGTCTCGTATTTCGTTTTTCCATTCTAACAATTGTCCGTTTATGAAATAGTCTATCTGTATTGGCATACGCCTACGTGTAAAAGACAAGACGAAACATTTTTCAACGCATAAAGACAGCATGTTACGGGTACACCACTCACTAAATGCGTTTAGACGCATCTGCAGAACTGCTGCATTATCATCAGATCGATCGACAGGAACAAACAGCTTCACATCGTCAGCATACATTAAGAAACAAGACTTCGGTAGTACATACGACACATCATTGACATTTTCTTCTTCTTTCTTGGCCTGCTCCTACGGAGCACGTCTTGTAGACAGGGCCTGGCGTCCAATTAGTTTCCAGGAAACTCGGTCCATGGCTGCATTTCTCCACCCCCGGCTGCATCCGATATCCCTCAGGTCTGACTCCACTTGATCCAGCCAACGATCATTGACATATAACAGGAATAAAAGCGGACCCAGGTTGCTTCCTTGTGGTACACCAGATGTACTCTCGTATTCCCTTGAAAATGCCTGTTCAAATCTGACCCTGTATTTTCGGTCTAATAGGTAGGATTTTAGCCAGGTGTGCATACGGTCATGAAGTCCTAATCTCTTTAGCTTTTCTAAAAGTATATCGATCGAACGCTGCTTTGAGGTCTGTGTATACACAGTCCATCTGGAGACCTTTATCCATACAGCTCAAGCATTCCGAAACAAATTGAACCAAATTTGTGGAAGTTGAACGTTTTGGTATGATTAGCTTTTGCAAAGCAGCAAATAGTCCGAAATTGTACCCGGTACCAATTAAATCGAAACCTTCCATGCTAGAACTGTCGATGGAAAAGATTTACTCTGTCGTTCACCATGCACAAGCCGTAAAAATACTTTTACGATTGGATAAGTTTTCATGAAAGTCTTCAATAACTCTTGAGTTCGATACTTTCACCGCTCAGGTCCAAAGATTATGGTCCCTCGATTCACTCAACACAGTGAACCTAATTGTTTTTATGCAATGTCAGTTTCAAACATTGCCCAGGACTTTTGTGCTGGTGTAAGTTTACCTACGAAAATTTGTTCCACCAGCGAAAGTTTTATTTTGCTTTGTGAATTAAAGGAATACGCAAAAGCAACTTGGTTGAATCAATGAAGTGCTTCCAGCAATTGATTAGCTTCACTTAATCGAAGAGTTGAGACATTTTCATTATCGCTTCTACTGTTCTTAAGTTTGTCGCTGGCAGAATGATGTCACCTGGGATTGGCATACTTATGATGGTGTTTGTTCTCCACTTGATATGATGATTGCTTTTCATTTTAAGCGATTTAATCCTTCTTTTACCTGTATGCCTTCACCTTGGTTAGAAGGTTTAGAATGATTGACAGCACAAGTAAGCGGCGTGATAATAAGTAACTTTGCTGGGAAATTCACAAAAGTAGAAGAAGAGTCACGGATTGAAATATTGCGTTTGAAGTCATGTCTTAGTCGCATGTCACTGGAAGATATGGTTCCGAGAATGTTTTCTGATAAACGGTTGAAATTAATGCCTGCCAGCTAGGGGAAGACATTATTCTGTGTTCGTATTAACGATCTAGCCTCACGTGCCTTTAATGGTTTACGGGAATTTATTTCAATCAACGATGCATACGTAAAATCAAAGACCAAATAAAGAGAACTTGAATATTATGCATAGAAGGAGTACTATTTTCATATTTATTAACGTCACGTATACAGACCAAGCGAATGCAATTCATAGGATTGTTGTCATTTGCACCGATTCGATACTAAAGTTATATGCAAAGTCTCTAATAGACCGACGAAGAACACAATTGTATAGAGGAAAGCATTGTTTCTTACAACCGCAATTGAGAACTACAAAATGTACGGAAAGAAGCAAACTTACTACCAGACGAAAGCAATAGCAAGATAATTGCATTATAGCCAGACAGCAAATGAAATTGAAAAAAAGGATTGTACCCTTGTTGTACGTTTTGTGCCATTTGCCAGCCACGCTCTCCGGCGAAAACAGAAAGAAGGAAAAACAAGGTAATGAAAAATAAGTTCAATGTTCGTTATTGGGTAACATAAGGATTGTTTTCTTTTTATGGTTTTAAATATTGATGGTACAAGTGCAGGGGCGCATATTTCAAGGCCAGTGACAGGAAAAATCAATCAAGGTTCTGACATTGACACGATAGTTAGTGGTTGAAATATACTTTACGTGACAGTGGAATAAAATGACGGTCACGGAAGAAAATATTAGATTCTTTGGCCATAAGTGGACATAACATTGGACATTCAATTTACCTGTAGCACCATACAGTCCTGATAAAAATTCTAGTCAAATATATAAAGTTATAGTTCTTTAAAATCGGTGAACAGCGTCAATAACATCAATAATCGCAAAATGCATTTCAATATGCTGTTATTGAAATAGAGGTAGTTCCCTTCAACCTCTGGTGTACCACAAGGAAGTGTCCTTAGTCCCCTCCTATTTGTCCTGTTTATAAATGATGTTAGAACTGTTTTACCTCCCGATTGTTACCTATGTTTTGCCGATGACCTCAAAATGTCTTATACTATCTCCTCCCCTAATGACTGTGATAACCTCCAACATATCCTTAATCGTTTCTCCTCTTGGTGTAACCGCAACAAATTTTCTCTATGCCCTGAAAAGTGTAATATAATTTCGTTCTTCCGTTACCGCGCTCCTATTGTGTACCCCTATTCCCTTAATGGTGTCCCAGTCAATCGTGTTTCCGTTGTAAAGGATCTGGGTGTTTGGCTAGACACTGGTCTGACCTTCATCCACCATATAGACCATATAGTGTCTAGAGCTCGAAGGACTCTTGGTGTTTTGAAGCGTGTAGCTCGTGATTTTAGCGACCCCAGATGCCTAAAAACCCTATTTTGCGCCTTGATCAGATCATTGCTAGAATACTGCTCAGTGATCTGGTCCCCTGCCGCCAGGACCCACATCGATCGCATCGAGCGAATCCAGAGGTCCTTCACGAGATTTGCACTACGCAAATCATTAAGTGATTGGTCTACTGGCTTGCCTTGCTACGAGGAAAGATGTCGGTTACTCGGTCTGCAGTCGCTAGAAGTTCGTCGATCCTTTTCACAATCCTCCTTGGTTGCAGCTGTTTTGTTGAATACCATTGATTCGCCTGCTCTACGCTCCTCGATTGCCCTATATGTTCCTTCACGTTCGCTCCGTTCACGTCCCCCTGTGTTTATACCACCTCGCCGTACATCAGTGGGGAGGAGTGATCCGTTACTTCGTGCTATACGCACCTTCAATTCCTCCTTCCGTTCCCGTTTGTCTTCCTCGTCGTAACTCTTCACTTTCACCCGCCTTTATTAGGTTAAATTAGGTTAAGTTATGTACTTAGCATGTAAGCGTTATTTTGTTAAGCCTCTAAGGCGAACAATAAATGCATACATACATATGTTCATACATACATACATACATACATACATACATATAGACAAACAGAATGGCTGAAATGATTTAGCAAAGCAAAACATAAGCAAAATTTTGAATGAAACACCACCGGTTGTAGTAAACCACCCCCTTAAAGCTCTGTTAAGGTGAGAGTCCTGGAAAAAGTATAAAACAAGGATGTTTTTGAGCTTTTCTGGGAAAGCTTATTTTTAAGCTGCTTGAGCTTTAATGTTGTAAATTTTACTATTATACAGTGTTTATTCCATTTTCCGCTTTTCATCAGCAGATGGTGTTAACTAGATTTTCAAATTTTATTTTTGAAATAAGAAAGCTTAAGCTTAAAAATTATGAATTCTCAACAAATGAAGTGAGTGGCAAAAATAGTAAAAATTTTCAAATCACTTGAATAGAAAAATCTTGTTAGATTAATTCTTATCAAAAAACATGAGAGAAAACAAGTTACTGTTTTAAAATATTTAAAAAAATATACATCAGTAAATTTTAGTTACTAAATAGCATGCATTTTAAATTTTAACGATAATAACTACACATCGGATATCAATTCTGAGAGTTAATCAGAGTTCGTACTCCCATCCTTTTGACTTCGATCTAATCGAAATTGGTCAATCAAATTAAATTTATTGCATCATGCACGTTCTTTTATTATGTCTACACACACTCTCAGCATTTTGTTTTAGAAAGAGCACCATTAGCATAATATTTGTGTGGGACATTCGGAAGGTGGTATGGTGTCCAGTTTTCACCGAACTGGAGCGTTAATTTTACAGCTTCCATCCGAGAACGGAGCAAGTTCTCGGCCGAATTCTGCCTATACGCAACGCACTGGAAATAATGCTAACGAAATGTTTTATCACGAAAATTAATTATGCAGTGAGTTTGGAAGGTGCCGTTGATGGGTGAAGAATGCTGAGTGTTTGGATTGACGATGGTTGTTGAAATTTCATACCGCTTCAGTGCATGTTGTTTGTGGGCTGCATCGTTCAACAGCGATGGTGCAATCAATCTGATCAGTGTGAATGTTTAGTTCTTAAACTTCTCGAAATGGCATAGAAATAGTTTAACTTCAGGCCTCTATTGTAGTGGTATCAAAAGGTATTTATTTCATTTAAAACGGTTTCAACCAAAATTTCGACTCCGAAGAACACCTTTTAAGAACGGTACCGGTAATATAAATAAATTAAATCTAAAGAAAGCCCTTTTCCATGCTAGGTCCACGCTAATATTCGACAGGTTGTCGTTTTGGAAAGTGTCGCAGAAAAATTGATTTCGTTTTGATGCAGTACAGGAATTGGTCTTTCTTTCGGCACGGAGAAATTGTTTACGTATTTTGATTCGGTAAAACAAATGCGGCAAGATATAACACTGGAGTGCCAATCACGGGCACCCAGCTTCACCCTCTGGTGGGTGGGTCGGTTTAGTAGCAAACCTTTTCTTTGACTTTGGATTAAGAGCAACTGGTTGTTCATTGTTACCCCCGATCCCTATCGGAGAAAGCTGACTCGTTCACCGGACCACTCGAATGTATCGGCCTGGCGGCTGGGGAAAAGTTTTCGCAATGTCCTTACCAAGGAAATCCTTAAGCCAATAAGCAGCCTGCCCCGACACTCGATTAAATATTGATTTTACTAAAAACGGGGGGGCAAAGCAGCGTACCGAAAGCGTACAGAAAATGGGCAGTTTGACCGGGAGCGCCTCGGGCGAAAATTTGACGGCCAGGAAATAATCAGAATTTCTAATCAATCAATCGTCCTGCTAACTGAGCCGTTCGTGGGGCGAAGAAGTTTTTCAACGCACCTTCCGAAGGAGTGTGGGGAGATGGAAAAGGATTGCTTTTTGTTTGCAGTCGGATGATTGAATGGAGAAATGAAGAGTGTAATAATAATATGCTGTTCAGAATCAAGTTGAAGCAAAGTTGAAATACGATGCAGATTTCCCTGGGGTGGTAAGCGATTGATTTTGTTGTAAGCTGCTGTGTGGATGAACAATGTTGTGATTTTGTTCTTTTATTTGTTAATTTTTTGTTATTGTATTTTATAAGTTTTTGGTGCGAATAAAACACGGGTAAATAAATAAGTTTAATTTAAAAAACAGACAAAGAATTGTCTAGTTTTTAAACTTTTTTTAAGCTAGATTAAGTATTTTTATGTTCGATTATTTGTAACAATCAGCTAAAACAGCTCTAACAAGCAGCTTCGAAGTGTGGAAAACAATTCAAAATACTACTGGATGCGTAATAAACAAAATGACCCCGAGTAAGTAAACACTACTGAGCTGAGGTGGCTTATCGAGCAATTTGATTCACTCAACCCAAACGGCAACTCAGCCGCTGCTTTTACAAGCTCTTCTTTACATGGGTGAAAATTGAACCATGGCTGGCTGGTGGTGATTGCAACAAGCAGTAAGTCGCTTTCAAAATCCAATTTATCAAGCAATGAAAGCAGATCTACCATGTGCCCCCGATTGGCTGGCACGTTGGTTGCTGCCACTGCACCAATCTGCACGGGCATGGACACAGATACTTCTTTATTTGCTATCGTAAATCGCCAGAACATGGTTAGCTCCGGTGTGTGTGTGTGTGTCTGTAATTGTTTGTTTTATTATTTTAGTCACACCATTCGGGCGCTTTATGTTCATGCCCTCCCATTAAAGGGTGCTTGCCGTTGTCAGCTGGCAAGTTGTAGCTTTGGCACACACTGGCCCGCAAGGTTGGTGTGTTTAGAAATGTTTTGCATTGTTTTATTTAAACACACTTTCTCACGCACCCGTCGTTCGGTCGACATGCGACCGTACGTTTGCAGCGCTTTCTGTGTACAAATTGTGCAACCGGGTGACAGTGTGCCTGAATGAAGCGGCTAACGCTGTACCGATGAAGCGTGCCGCTTGCAAAATGAGGCTATAAATTAGCTGCATGCGTTTGTGTATTTGCATTTTGGGGGTTTGGGTGCAAGGACAAGCAAAATTGGTCATAAATTTCTGGCACCGATAGAGTCATTAGTCTCAGCCCGGTTTGTGTCGCTTCGGATCGCGCGTAAGGCGTAAGGAGAAAATAATTAGCCACGGGTGTGCTTGTGTGTTAAACACTAATACTGTTCGTGTTCGGCACAATCTAAAACAAAAAATAAAATGTGGATTTCCTTTTCCACAACAACGGAGAGCTTACCCGCTCAACACACTTCACAGAAAGCCGGTTAACAAGCTGTAAAGTTTCTTTAGGGAAGAAAATTGAACGTTCTGTCAGAAATGCAAAAAAAAGGAACCCAATCACGCGTCCAAGCGATAGATACGGCTGCCAACTCGTCCGACCTATCAGATCCCGCAAGCTCTCCCGAATTAAACGTCACTTAAGGTCCTATCGCGGTGAGCTCTGGTATCGTTCCGCTGGAAGCTTGCGCTGAATTTTAAGTTGCCGTTCCGTCTTCTGGGCAGCGGGCCAAATACAGTGGCGACAAGGTTCCAGATCCTGATAAACGAAGAAGGAAGTGAGGGGGTTAGTGAGAGGGAGTGTTGAAGTATAGCAAACTATAGCCTTGACGATGGTAGATATTCACAGTGTTCTCACTCGTCACCGGTACAGTTGGCAGACATCGAATTGAATTTGGGAGCCTTATAAATCAGTACACATCACATGGAAAAGGTTGGAAAGGGTGCAGAAAGGTTCGACGGTGAAACATGATGTCTGGAGTTTTATGTGGTGTGATGGGTAAGAAAACGTTCTTCATTGAAAATATACATGTAAAAATGAAGGTGTTGTGTTTTGTGAAAGTTTTATGGAAATGAGGTGAAATCACTAAACGATAAGAGTATCAGAGTATAGAAAAAGACGTTTAAAAATTATCCAAATGCTATAATAATAACATAACAATTCTAAGCACACAGTTAAGGACCCGTAAAGTTATATTCCCATAGATAAATTCAAAAAAAAGTACGTCATAAATATTAAATGAGGCTTTCTTCTTCAATGTGAAAAATCTTTTAATCTCCCCCGATGCCTTGCATAACAACGACACCAGTAATAGGCATAAATTTTGATTTACCCCTTTCATAGCGCCTCGGTACGCATTACTAACTTATTACTTGGAGTTTGGTGAGAAAGTTTTCAACTCAGAATCGTATGTGATTCGCACGATCCCTTACCCACCTCCCCGGGGGAGGTCATAGCGCAACTCGTGCGACACAAAGTTTGCCACAAATCTTGTGCTTACTCAGTTTTGTTTCAATGATGATTTATGTCGACTGGGCGGCTGAGCTTTGAGGTTTATGGTGTCAGTCTTCATACGGTTCTGACAGAATCACTACCGCATGGGATGGAAAGCAAAGGGCAAAGGACTCCGGGAAAGATATGCTCTCGCTCCGGGCGGCTGAGCTTTGAGGTTTATGGTGTCAGTCTTCATACGGTTCTGACAGAATCACTACCGCATGGGATGGAAAGCAAAGGGCAAAGGACTCCGGGAAAGATATGCTCTCGCTCCGGTTCGAACCCATAATCTATGGACTTTGGTGTTAGGGGACGGTCACGGTCAGAAAAACACACAGTCGGGTAGGACGCAGGGCCGGGACACGGTGGAGGTAGGTAAGACGACAACGACAAATATACTACGCCTCAACAACAGGCGCGAACCCTTCGGTACAAAAGTACCCGGCTGCAAGCCGTTTTCGTGTGCCGTGGGAACAGAACTTAAAAGCTGATAATCACATTGTAAACTCAACAACGTCAACGTTCGTTTCCCGTTGACTTACGGGAAGTGAAGGGGGGAAGTGAGGTAGACCGACGGACACGGGGGGTAGGTCTTTAGCTGTTGCCGAAAGCACACACACACACCCGTCAGAGCATATGTTTGCAAAACCGTGACAGCCACCGGACTGTACAGGACCCACAGGGCTTGATCTTGTTTGCAGTTCATGCAGAAAAGTCGCTTTCCATCAGTGCACCCGGTCAATGGTACCGATGCTGTACGGGGTGTTGAGTAGGGAAGGTGAGTAGAGTGGGGTGTGTGCTAATGGGGGTCGAGTAGGGGACAACGTGTGCAGGTTCGCCACCCATGTCGAACGTTGTTATTTATGGTGCCGGTTCAAAAAGGGTGACAAAATGTGAATTATGTACTCGTAATCCAATTTGTAAATATTTCCTACCGGTCCTTCGTTGTTTGGTAGTTTTTCGCGATTTGCAAGGGTATGTGCTGCTGGTGGTGGTGTGAACGGAAAGCCATTTGTCATAGACTCCGAACCGAAGAGTGTTTCGAAAGAATACGCCATTCGTTGCGAGCATTGGAATGGCAAATGCACCAGGGTTGAACGGTGAAGTTGACGGACAGAGGAATGGTAGTGAGGCATGTAGAGCATGTGTGCGAATGCGAATGTGTGTCTGATTGACCGTTGACCTTCATCAACGATGCAGAAGTTTTAATGATAATTTTCTCTTTTTGGATAATGTGAGCTTGACCCCATTGCTAGTTCGTTTCAATAGGCATGTTTCGTGATCGAGTTCGGATATCCATATCGAAACACTTTGATGACCATTCTAGGCTAGCGGTGTGAACTAAATCGCTTAGCTAGCGTATAGATAAACATGTCGATTGGAAAAGCCCTTCTATCCAACATCCGGCCTTGTCCACCAGAAAGCAACCAGTGCCGAGGACACGCTGCCCATAGCTGTAAGCATTCATCCATTCTCTCGCTGGCTCTGTTATCCATGCCATGGCAAGACATCGCTAGGGCTAGAATTCAAACCTAGAACCAAGACGCCAAGATAAAGGATAGGATTCTCAATAGCAGGAAGCCGCCGGGTGTGGTCTTCGCTACGATGGAGAATGATGATGCAGTTTACGGCTTTTCTCCTTTCTTTTACGACTTCAATTTACATAATTGGATGATCGGCTTGAAATTATATTGATCGTAAAATTCGTTCGTTATTCTTCCGCCGCTCGGCACACAGCCGGGACACAGCTCGCCGGCACGCGTCTCATCCTTGCGACTCTCTCGACTCCCAGCAAAAGGTGGACAAATAATACAGATTTGTGACAATTGCGATCGTATCATCGAAGGTTGTACCGTCTTCTTGGCAGACAGTGTCCCCCTGCTTAAGCTAAGGGCTAAGCAGCTGCCAACAGCAGGGGCCACAGGACGACCGAGCGAATACAACGGTACGTACACAAGCGAAAGAAGTCCGGCATTTCAAAATTTACTGTCCCGGGATGCGGAAGGAAATCGATTTCGAAGATTTATGGTTCATGGTCCGTCATGAGAAAGCACCTTTTAGGTGAGGATGGCGTTTTGGCCCAGTTGCACGGTGGATTTCCGATGCCTGGGGAGGGGATTGTATTTATTGTCCAGCGACCAATGCAGTCATGTCGACACACACACACACACACACACACATTTCGTACAGCACATGTGCCGAAGTTTTCAGTAATGTTTTACGATTGTTTTGTAATAATCGCTGGCGCTGCTGTTGGGACGGTCTTTTTTATGGGCGCCAGTTTCACGACTGGGAGGGCTACAATATTAGGATTTGTGTGATGAGTTGGCTGTATGTGTGCAACGGATATGGATCCACTTGTCAAAACGAGGAATGTTTCGAAAGTGGAAATGGTTGTAAATAATATTATGATATACTGCTGTCAACCAATAGTTTTCGATACGTATTGGCAAATATATTTGAAAAAAATGGTGAATATTCGGAATTGGGCAATTCTTGTAAAGTATTCCATTAGTAAGAGAGCAAGTTGACAGCATTCTACGATTTTTTTTAAATAAACGATTTAAATACAATGTCCAGATCCGTGTATGATAGAATATGACTGTATTTCAATTGTTTACAGTTGAGTCCTTACAATATCCTCAAACATTTAGCCGTTCTAGTGCCTTTTTGGTACGCCTCTGTAATTCTTACCCACGTAATTTCGTTAGCTCAATATTTCTTAATTATAGCAAAATATTTACATTTTCTCTCGCTAGCTTTTTCCAACAATCATCCCACCACATGGAAACAAAAACTTGATGCCATTTTGCTACGAGTCTGCAGCCAGTAGATTGCGATAAACCCATTTTTTTTAGAAGTAAAGTTGTAGAAAGCGAGCCAAACTGTGTCATCAGCTAGTGAACGATAAATTTCCATTCTCATATACTGTTGGCCCTGCGCCCGTCCGTACAGCAGTGTTGCCAGCTGTTGATAAAGGAATCAGCTTTCGTACGTTTTCCCCCGTATTTTTGTGTCTGCTGATCATCGATTTGTGCGATGAAACCATTTTCCATCCTTACCTCGCACACATGAGATCGCGCACGTTCGCCCTTTTCAGTAATGTTTTACGATTGTTTTGTAATAATCGCTGGCGCTGCTGTTGGGACGGTCTTTTTTATGGGCGCCAGTTTCACGACTGGGAGGGCTACAATATTAGGATTTGTGTGATGAGTTGGCTGTATGTGTGCAACGGATATGGATCCACTTGTCAAAACGAGGAATGTTTCGAAAGTGGAAATGGTTGTAAATAATATTATGATATACTGCTGTCAACCAATAGTTTTCGATACGTATTGGCAAATATATTTGAAAAAAATGGTGAATATTCGGAATTGGGCAATTCTTGTAAAGTATTCCATTAGTAAGAGAGCAAGTTGACAGCATTCTACGATTTTTTTTAAATAAACGATTTAAATACAATGTCCAGATCCGTGTATGATAGAATATGACTGTATTTCAATTGTTTACAGTTGAGTCCTTACAATATCCTCAAACATTTAGCCGTTCTAGTGCCTTTTTGGTACGCCTCTGTAATTCTTACCCACGTAATTTCGTTAGCTCAATATTTCTTAATTATAGCAAAATATTTACATTTTCTCTCGCTAGCTTTTTCCAACAATCATCCCACCACATGGAAACAAAAACTTGATGCCATTTTGCTACGAGTCTGCAGCCAGTAGATTGCGATAAACCCATTTTTTTTAGAAGTAAAGTTGTAGAAAGCGAGCCAAACTGTGTCATCAGCTAGTGAACGATAAATTTCCATTCTCATATACTGTTGGCCCTGCGCCCGTCCGTACAGCAGTGTTGCCAGCTGTTGATAAAGGAATCAGCTTTCGTACGTTTTCCCCCGTATTTTTGTGTCTGCTGATCATCGATTTGTGCGATGAAACCATTTTCCATCCTTACCTCGCACACATGAGATCGCGCACGTTCGCCCGAAACTCAATTATTGTGTAATAATAATCTCACTCACCGGAAAACGTTTGTGTGCATAAAATGGCGATAATTTACAAACTTCCCTCGTTTGTCGGCCAACTCCAGCTTACGCGCTGACCACGGTTCAGGGTTTCTTCCCTGCAAGTATTCGCATTTGGCTTATCCGCTGGAACGTTTCCGGTTCCGGCTGGTCGGCTAGCGCGTCCGAATGAAATTCCGGTGTGAAAGTGGGCACTGTGGATCTCGACGTCTTCTTCTCGGGCTAGGAGGAACGCTGGGCGAGAGTCTGGCTGATCTTTCTCCGAAAAAGTGGATTCTTTTCGGTGTTGATGTGATGTGGTACCAGCCCGGTGTGATTACTTGTGACCGAATCATCGTCATCATCGTTATCTTCGGTTGCGCGTCGTAAGCGCTTTTGCGTTGCTTCCATTGGTTGTGGTATGCCCGAAGTCGGGTTTGATCCCTTCACCGTCTGCATTTGCCGAGCTACGTCTTCTTCTCGGGCTAGGAGGAACGCTGGGCGAGAGTCTGGCTGATCTTTCTCCGAAAAAGTGGATTCTTTTCGGTGTTGATGTGATGTGGTACCAGCCCGGTGTGATTACTTGTGACCGAATCATCGTCATCATCGTTATCTTCGGTTGCGCGTCGTAAGCGCTTTTGCGTTGCTTCCATTGGTTGTGGTATGCCCGAAGTCGGGTTTGATCCCTTCACCGTCTGCATTTGCCGAGCTGCGAAATGAATTTTCGCGTGACGACCATCGGCCCAAGACGAGCAGCGATGGAAGCGCACTAGAATACCTCCGTTGGCACCGATTGCCGAGCTTTGTTGGCAGCTTACCAAATATCCGATCGGACCACGAAAAATTATCACCGGACAGAGTGCATTATCATAACCATTTATTCATGTGGACAGAATTAATGAATTTTTTAATACATTGTACATTGGGACGCTCCGCTACCGATGCCACCGCCGCTCGTGACGAGGGGGGTTTGTTGGCATTTGTTATTCCGTTCGTGATGGTTTCGGAAGCGGGCCGGATTTGCATCCGTTGCAAACGTGCCACGTACAGAGCCCCGGGTCAGACAATTCGGTCGGGGTAACGGATAGCGATTCCGAGCTGGTGCTGACTGTTGACTAATGTTGTCGTCTTCCTGGGAAGATGGCACACGATAGCCACGGAATTGAATGTCCTTATTCGATTAAGGACGGTCGGGTCGGAATTGAAAGTGAAAAATTACGTAGGCAAGCTTTTGTTTTCTGCTTCATTCGGTTTGTTTGGGGGATGAGATTGTGCAAGAAAATATATGTACGGTAGAAATTGGTGGTAAATCTTAGATACAGATGGTAGATTATGGATTGGTTCGCGAGTGGCCGTAGGAAGATTAAGCGGTGGTGGTATCTTAATCTTTAAAGTACAGAGTGATCTTACTGCAAAACATTCTTCTGTTGATCTATTTACCATTAGAAAACAATTTTGCAATCATTAATATTTGAAAAACAGTAAGAATTATTTGAGAAAGTGCATTTAGAGTCATGCAGAAACAATTGTGCCGAAGGTTGCATATTAATTCAAAATGACTAATGCAAATTTTCGAGATAACCCACCATAGTGGCACTCTAATAAAGCAACACATAAAAAAAAACAACTACCAAACAATGTACATGTACACATCAAAAGAAATGACAAATGTGAAAAGTTTGCAACATAATTTCCTTTTACCTGTGCCCTGCTTCAAACCGGCACTCGCTTCACCATAAGAACAGCGAAGGGAAATGACTTAAGCATCGTGGAAAAGTTCGACCGTACGGCAAATGGATAGAGAGCGGCGAAGCTTCTCTTCTCTCGCACGAGCGTTTCTTCCCCACGCAAAACATTGAATGCAAGGGGAAGCTCATGAAAAATTGAAACCACGGTATGCGCCCATCCACCCGTGCTTGAGTGCATATCTGCATTTGGGACGGTGGGTGACAGTTTCGAAGCGACGCATGCATCGCCCGCACCAAAGCCAGCAGCGAAGAGTGCATTCGAATGTGTGCGAACGTAGGGCGAATTCCTTTTTCTGGTCCATTTACCATCCGACGGAAGCGCTTCGGCCAAACATCAAGGGATACTACGTGTCCTTTGGCGAATACTCGATGCTGCACGCTTTATGGATGTGTTTGTGTGTGTGTGTGTGCGCGGGCAGAGAAAATTGGAACGTGAGCAGAGGTTCTTTGTGTGTGAAGGAGTGCAGCGCGAGTACGAGTACGCTACACGAGCTGGCAGTCCACTGGCTGGCGATGTGTTGTAAAAGTTTTTTATTATCTTAGCAATGGCAACAAGCGCCCCAAAGTGGAATCTAAATGACGCAACAGTGGAATTGGCTGCGGGCAAACAAAAGTGGGATAATGGGTGGATTGTTGTGTCGATGGTCGAATACCACGCTGCCAGTTTGAAGGGTGTGCATTGTTATGATGTATCATTTGCTTCAGCACACTAAAAGACGGTTCGGATGGTTGTGCTGTTGATCTTGGTGTAATTCAATTGTTTATGATGTTTTCCATTACATGTTTACTCTCTTACTGCTTATCGGTGTACAATGGGACGACCATTGTAGAAAAGTCCGTAAGACAAGCTAAAAATGTGAATTTTAAATCATTGGAACACGAAATTTATAATTCTTTGTTTTACCCTTTGCTGTAATTACTTCATGTGTATAAGATTTAAATTAAAGAAGTTATTATAACCGTTTTTCTCTAGCGCTGAGATAACGAAAAAAGGAAGTCAACAACTTCTGCAAAAAAAGGTGAGAAAAGTTCATAAACGTCACATTTTATGTAAATTATGCACACCATCTGAATGGCATTGTCAAACTAAATGCCCGAAAAAAATAGGCATAAAACATTTCTCGCAATTATAAAACCAATGTCCGTTGCTAATTGAATTTCCATGAGTCATTTGATCTGGTGAAAATACTCATACGTTGTTTTTCATTACCGTGTGTCTCACTGTCTCAGCCCCGTGTTCTTCGGTTGGTCATCGGTGCAGTTAGTCGGCCGGTTTGCGGTGCAAAAATTGAAAATCCTTTCCCAGCAATCAACAGTTCATTCAGCCGGAAGCTATTCTTTTTCCGCCTGATTTGATATTTATAGCTCGTGCCGGGAAGGAAAGGGACTCCACAGAGAGGTTGAGTTCGAGAGAGAGAGAGAGAGGGAATCCAGTTGAAGGGAAAAACAAAACTCCAAATGGAAACCATTCATGCCCGGTGACGGGGCCGCACAACCTGGATCAACGGACGTATGCTTCATCAAATCCCGCCACACCGTACACGTGTGGACGTGTCGTGTTGGCCACCGGACAGACAAAAAAAAAAAGCCTGGCTCGAAAAACATGCAGCAATACACCGAAACCGCAATTGAATTTTCGGACTGAAAATTCTGAATTTAATTAAACGTTCTTCGTTGTGTACGGCATCGAGAGCGCACTGGGAGCGTGCAGGGCTGGCGCAGGCTGACTGATTTTCCAGCGACGCGGCACTAGGTATTTCTATGCAGATATAAACATTTTCGCATTTCGTAAAGCGAAAATCGAAATCATGGAAAAAAATGTGGCATTTTGGAAAAACATATCAGCTACTTGGCGTAGCAAGTGGATTTAGCATTCAATCGGACAGCTTCCCTTCCGGTGCAGTTGAATGTAGTTTCCGAGGTTTGGTAGAGGCAAGAGGCAAAGAACGAAAGCCAAAAAAAAAAAAACACCCAAAATGTTGTATATATTATAGGTGAAAGAAAAAGTCATCTCTAAGGCTCATGAAAAGTCTCGGCAAAGTTCGATTCCGGGTTCGTTTGCAGTGTAGCAGCTTCAGGATGGAAAATATGTTGATTATTCGGTACGACTGCTGCCGGAGGAGAGGCCACTACTTAGGAAGGCGGTACCTTTCAACAAGAATGCACGCTCCCGGCGTACCACCCGAAAACCCCGCTTGTTCTATGGTTCTTTCAGACGCACCAGAAAAGAATTTGCATATGAAAGATTGTTAGCTTTTACTCTTTCCTCGAGAGTGTGTGTGTGTGTTGAGTAAGTTTTATGCTGAGTGTGACAAGCATAAGAGTGTGTTTGGTTTCCCATTTGCACATTGCGATGCATGATCCCCGAGCACGGTGGAACTGGTTGAACTCAAAACAAGGACACACATACACTGCGCTATAATTCACGTTTTTTTTCCTGTCGTGGTGAGGTATGATGTTAGCTGGTGTGTGGTGGTGGAGATAGCATCAAAAGGCAAGATGCAGCAGCAGCACTTGCATCGGTACGAGCTGGATTGTGCACCGAGTCACCGAGAAAAGATGGAAAAGAAATAAATCCAAGAAGGGGAAGGATATTTTCGTTTTCGATTCGTTTCTTGTTATTTGCTTTATTTGAGGTTTCGCCGATTCTTCGTCTTGAACCTCGGCTCGAGCCGTGTCATAATGTTATTTTACCGCTCAAGTATACTTTTGCACTGGAGCATTCTGCCACAACACTCGACGATGGCTTTCCGACCCGTTTGATAATGGTCAAGCAGGGGGAAGGGAGAGAGAGAGCGAAGGTTGAGGATCTGAGCTAAATTGTGTGAAATTTATTCGCATTGCATCTTTTGTAGTGTGCCGGTCCTTAAAAGTCCGGTCCTCTTCCCCCAGAAAGCAACAACCTGGCGAACGCTTTTGGTGAGTGCTTTTGAGCTTTCCTCTCGATGTCCACTGGTATCCGGTGGTCAGGAGAATTTCAGTTTCGTGTTTCGTGTGCTGTTGTGGTGGGTTTTGCAGTGTGCTCGATTCCAAAAAGTTCCACACCAGTGCATCAACGTCATCGGAAGGAAAAATGGAATTATGCGATAACGTCCTGGCATTACAGCCAGGAGAGGACCGACCAGTGCTGAGCGTTTGGGGGGAAATGAGATTTATTTTGCCACAGGTTTTTCTTATAGCTTCGATACAAGGGACAGAGACCTAAGGAACGGGGGTGGAAATCTTCGGACAGTCCGTGGGAAGTTTTCCTTACATTACGTGAAACAAGCCAAAGTGAAGAGCACACAGTTAAACAGGGGAAAACTATTCCCTTGACAGAAGAAGAGTCCAAAGGAGAAGCTTACCAGTTTTTGACCGGTCGCAGGTCATTCAACGTGCCCTTCTATTGCTCCGGTAAAACTCCAACAAAGGCTATTTAGTTTGGCAGCCTTCGCGTCACTACTCGAGTAAGCGTAAGTTTACAGAAAATGAGCTTTTTGGGTGAAAGTTTAGCTAAGTATTCAAGCGACGTCCATCATCGACCGGTCAGCGATGGCCGATGGTTCGTGTAAGGCATTGTACCTACAGAAAAAGGGACAGACAATATTAGCACAAATCCATCATGCTGATGTGTCGTTTGATGGCTTTGGCTACTGCCGATGTACCGAACTGTAGCATTAGACAGGGTTGACCCTTTTATGATGGATTTGCATTATTTCCAGCATTAGCACTAGCCAGAATGGAAATGTTGCAATGGGACCGTTTGCTTTATGATGAAAAGCAGAATATTTGAGTTTGGTTGGTTGACAGGAAAATGCACTTTTGGAAATAGTATGTCCACATCGTAAACGCATATAACGACTCGTTCGAGGAATGATGATAGGAACGAGTTTAATTTGTTAGACATTTACATTTAATTGATCCATCGCTATGTTCAAGATCAAAGTGACTCATTGAATTGTTATAAATTTTCACATTTGTATTTATTTATTTATTTATTTCTCCTTCAGATATCCAGCTGTCGTTAGCCTACATAACAAGATTTTTAACGCATCATTTAACATGATTAACGCACTACGAAATACTACACCATAAGCTTAAACATTGTACCGTAGTAATGGAATAAATAAATAAATAACACGCAAATAAATTGTAAAACTAAGCTATACAAAAAAGGTCCGTATACTATTTAAAAGTGCTTTTGAGCTTTCCTCTCGATGTCCACTGGTATCCGGTGGTCAGGAGAATTTCAGTTTCGTGTTTCGTGTGCTGTTGTGGTGGGTTTTGCAGTGTGCTCGATTCCAAAAAGTTCCACACCAGTGCATCAACGTCATCGGAAGGAAAAATGGAATTATGCGATAACGTCCTGGCATTACAGCCAGGAGAGGACCGACCAGTGCTGAGCGTTTGGGGGGAAATGAGATTTATTTTGCCACAGGTTTTTCTTATAGCTTCGATACAAGGGACAGAGACCTAAGGAACTGGAACGGGGGTGGAAATCTTCGGACAGTCCGTGGGAAGTTTTCCTTACATTACGTGAAACAAGCCAAAGTGACGAGCACACAGTTAAACAGGGGAAAACTATTCCCTTGACAGAAGAAGAGTCCAAAGGAGAAGCTTACCAGTTTTTGACCGGTCGCAGGTCATTCAACGTGCCCTTCTATTGCTCCGGTAAAACTCCAACAAAGGCTATTTAGTTTGGCAGCCTTCGCGTCACTACTCGAGTAAGCGTAAGTTTACAGAAAATGAGCTTTTTGGGTGAAAGTTTAGCTAAGTATTCAAGCGACGTCCATCATCGACCGGTCAGCGATGGCCGATGGTTCGTGTAAGGCATTGTACCTACAGAAAAAGGGACAGACAATATTAGCACAAATCCATCATGCTGATGTGTCGTTTGATGGCTTTGGCTACTGCCGATGTACCGAACTGTAGCATTAGACAGGGTTGACCCTTTTATGATGGATTTGCATTATTTCCAGCATTAGCACTAGCCAGAATGGAAATGTTGCAATGGGACCGTTTGCTTTATGATGAAAAGCAGAATATTTGAGTTTGGTTGGTTGACAGGAAAATGCACTTTTGGAAATAGTATGTCCACATCGTAAACGCATATAACGACTCGTTCGAGGAATGATGATAGGAACGAGTTTAATTTGTTAGACATTTACATTTAATTGATCCATCGCTATGTTCAAGATCAAAGTGACTCATTGAATTGTTATAAATTTTTACATCTGTATTTATTTATTTATTTATTTCTCCTTCAGATATCCAGCTGTTGTTAGCCTACATAACAAGATTTTCAACGCATCATTTAACATGTTTAACGCACTAAGAAATACTACACCATAAGCTTAAACATTGTACCGTAGTAATGGAATAAATAAATAAATAACACGCAAATAAATTGTAAAACTAAGCTATACAAAAAGGTCCGTATACTATTTAAACTTAAACAGAAATCAATATTGATATTTAGCGAGCTGTAGACTTGTACCATTTTCAGCAAAAGGTCATTTAGTCGAAAAAATTAGTCGTTCTGAAATCTGTGTTTGAAAATGCCCTAGGTCGTAGTATCCTACTAGGTGCCTGAATACTAATCTTCTCCAGAATCGACGGGGCGTCAATATTACCACTGATCAATTTATGAAAAAATATGCACTGTGCCGTCATTCTTCTATGTTCAAGCGGTTCTAGTCCAAAAAATAAACATCTAGTACGATATGACGGGCACAAAGAGACACGGGACCATGGAAGACGATAAAACATAAAACGTGTAACCTTACGCTGAATCGATTCTATCCTGTTAACTATATATTGTTGCGAAGGAGTCCATATGATACTGGCAAATTCTACGATCGGTCGGACAATTGCACAGAACAGGGATTTCACACTTAATGGATCCTTAAAATCTTTAGTTACACGTAACATAAAGCCTAGTGACCAGAGCGCTTTTGAAATCATCTGTTCGTAGTGGTCTGCTAGTGTGAGTCTGCTGTCTAAGAAGACGCCTAGGTCACGAACTACCTTTGAACGGGGGACAGAGGAACCAGCTATTCTGAAATCAAATTCAATCGGAGCTCCATGAGTTGAATTGTGTTAAACAGTTTTGGAGTCTTTGACAATCCGTAAGGTCAGAAATTGGTAAGAATATCTTTAAGTCGTCTGCATATAAAAGCTTTCCGCAATCTGAGATAGAATACACTATGTCGTTAATAAATATGGTAAACAAAATACTAAAAATAAAAATAAAAAGATACTGCCTTGCGGAACTCCTGCAGAATTAGTGAAGGGTGTTGATAGGGCATTTGCTATTTTTACAGTAATATGTCGATGATTTAGGAAGCTGGCCATCCATTTGATGATTCAATTTATCACTTATTGCTTTTTATCGACATTTCAAAAATATTTTAAACCCCTCTTTTCCGGACGAATCGCTATGGTGTCGATCATTTCCATCTACCCAACACTTACCAGTTCTACGAATGATTGAACAAGCAATGAATAGCGCTGTGCCCTTTATTGTAATCAAACGCGATAATACATCGTTTCATTTTCGTGCACAAGAAAGGCTTCTTTATTCAGGTCTTTGTTCGGCCGGCACCGGGTCTGTTGTATCGCACCGTTGCGTACACACAATAACTACCCTCGGTAGGTGAGGTTAGAAAGAGTTTTGCATCCAAAGTTGCGTCGATACACTACACAAACCTCAAGATTGTGTACTCGAATAGCTTACACGTGTAATATCGGTCGAAATACAATACGGCGCAAAGAGAGCAAGAGTGTGTAATCTTTCCGTGCCTGCTCTTGCAACCGGTGAACTACAAGCCGCTTAACCTGAAGTGCTTGCCGTACCGTAAAAAATATGGAAAATAATCAGCATAACTAGGTGCGCGTACATAAAAACGGAAATGATGCTATCACAAATATAAAAAGGTACAGAAATCAGCAACAATCCATCCACCGCCCACCGTTTGCGTATGAAAGTCGACGTCGAA
This sequence comes from Anopheles maculatus, assembly GCA_002091835.1. Lineage (NCBI taxonomy): Eukaryota > Metazoa > Arthropoda > Insecta > Diptera > Culicidae > Anopheles > Anopheles maculatus. The sequence continues at coordinate 306,268 of KZ061586.1, read as the reverse complement.
AGATACAATTGGTTTACACGGTTCGGTACAATACTACGATGCTTGTACGGTGCGGAACCAATTTAGAGAAATCCTTTTCACTGCTGGTGGAAAACATAATAATTTTTCTTCACCGCATTTGGTGTGCCTGGTCGGTGCTGGCAGAGGTTAAACAGGCAAACGGAGCAAACGTATAACAGAGCATCTCAATCACCCTTTGTTGGGTGCCGTACTTTCGGTGGCCATGGGTTGATGTGGTTTGATAGGGGGAGGAGAAAAAAAATCAATGCCCCAGCCTCCACCTTTTCTCGAGGGTGAGTGTTTCGCCCTGTTTTTTCCTTTTTGCGCCAATGATAAGCGACCGTATGGCTTCAGTTTATGGCCACACGTGGCGTCACGGGAGTGAACCCAAGATGCTGCCATTCACGTGCAGAAGCTTACGGGAATTGATTTGTCTGTTTTTGCTTTTGTTGTGGGTTGCCGGTACTGCAATCATTCCCATTTCCATTTCGCGGCGGTCTGAATGGGGCCAGTGCAGCGGCACATTCGGTAGCATAAAGGGCGAAAGTAAATTGGTTGCGCAGTTTTCGATTTGTGTTGTGATTCAATCATATTTTATACGGATAGCAAAACCCATTCGCGAAGGACGTGAAAGATTTATGCTCACCTACTTAGCACATTTTGAATTCGATTTCGTTTAGCTGCTTAGCAGCATTTTGCGCTTCATCGTCTGTTTTTTTTGTGGATAGCACAAAATGCAAACGATTCTAACGAAGCATTTATCGGCGCCGAAGCTTGACGGGACAATGGGTTAGTACGGCGGAAAGCTGCCAACGATAACTTTTGTCACAGGACACAGCGGATCGATGACAATCCATCCTGCTGGACCGCAAACCGTGCAGCGACTGAACCGTTCGCCCGTTGATTAGCACCAGCGTAAGACGGTGCCGAAAATGATTTCAAGCGAAAAGATTTCTACCGTTGCTTGTTGGTGTTGGTCGGTGGCAATCGTGCCACGTGCCACCCATTTGAGACGAATGGGGGACGGGCGGGTTTGGCCGAAAATGATTATAGCTTCCGTGGCGATCCGACCGTGTAACGTCTGCTAAATAATGCATCCACTTAATTATTGCAAGCCATTTGACGCTGTTTCGGTGCGACGGAGCCCGTTCTTGTGGCTGCGTTTGCATTCTACGTGGCGCGTGAAAATGGATGCGTTTGGCGGTGGTACAATCGTAGTATGCAATCGTAGTGTTTTATGTTGTGAAAGTTTCAGTAAATAAAATGACAAGGAATAGATTGCATAAGATTCTTCATAGTTGCTAACTGCAGTTTCTTTAGAAAAATATTGTTTTGTTGTATTGTCTTTTAGTTTTTCCTAAATAACGATGAATTAATGTTTCTTTAAATAAATGAAACTTGGGATAAAAACTTAGCATACCAATCGGTGTAGAAAATTAATTAATGTACTTTTAATTTTAACGATGTTCAGATCATGGTGAGTTTTTATTCCTTGTATTAGTTACACGAAGCGTTCAGGACAATCAGTGAAACGATAGGATATGATCCTGCCGGTATTAGAATATCTAAATTGCTGTTACTCTTCAAATGATGAATAGTAGTAGAAAGTTTTGTTGTCTTAAACTAATAAAAGATAAGCTGTATCATCCACAATGCTATACATATGCTGAACTAAACTTTCAACATAGCACGAGACAGTACACATCAAAACTAGGGCATCAGGTTAATACCCGACAATAAAAACATATCACAAACAGCTGGAAGCAAAGTAAACGATATTTCTCAAAGTATGCAACAATCGCATAAATAAGCAATTTCGCCCAAACACCCGTTACAGTATAGGCAACGAAACACCGACCAGCGCACTCGGCTAGCGAGCGGCGCGAAGCAACACGACCGCTTAGTCAGCAGTTGAACAGAAACGAACAAATCCATCCAGACGTAGCAAATAGAACAAAATTGCATAACGATACCCGACAAGTTTGTTTGCGACAATAACCTTAAGTTCTTGTCTCCATACGAAAAGTGTTGAAAGCAATTTTATGAACGCATAAGGTTAACGAACAGACAAACGGTAGGGCTCTGAGCCAACAAACAAATAACGCAACCCGTTGAACTCCCAGACGTAACTTGAAACTTTTGTTTACGATAAAGCCTTACACTCTTGCTACCAACTAGGTAAATTGTTAAGCAACATAGCCAGGCGATACAAAAAATGTTTTTAAATTAACGTTCGGAAAGCTTAACCTAAATTAAGGTAATTGAACCCATTGTAAAACAGTGAAAAATCGATATAAATAAAACCCGTCTTTCCCAGCCAACAGAGTTGGTTTTTTGGGTTTAGACTTAATACCACACAACAACTGACGTCCAATTCTCTTCAAGAACTTTGAGTGTCCCCCTACCCAAGGTAAGGCCTCAAGGATTCCAACGAGCTAGTAAGGGATGTTCCTTCCGAACATCTAAAGTTGCCTAGCCGACTTAACACGCCGATAAGCATCGAGAGTCCCCCAAGGTAAGGCCTCGATGTCTCCAACGTACCAGTAAGGAAGATTCTCATCTAGAATCTTCACGACTGCCTGGACAGTCGAATCAAGGAGGAATTGGCCGGCCAGTATCTGTTGTCGTTCGCGTCAAAGCACCAAAGTAACCACGTAAGTAATGCGCAACCGAAGCGTTCCGTCGCGTCACAGTCCGATCGTGGAGATGTTCTTTTCGTGCCTCTGTGTTACCGACATTACATGGCGACAGTACCGACATTACAAAGCTAAATTAAAATGACTATGCACCAATAGAAGAGATCGAGAAAATAATCATCTTTATGATAGTTGACATTTTATACAGGTTTAAAAAAGGAATTTTTCTCGCCCAAAAGTTTGAGCATATAATTTTCAAACTGATAGAATGCAAAATCAAAATCTCCACGAACATTGATTTTGGCTTGGGATTTGAAGCTAATCATTAGTACCTACTGTAAGATACAAAACACTTTAATTTGAGTACCTTGATGGCAATGTTGGTGATAAAAAAGGACAAAATACAGGAAAATGTAAAGATTTGAGGGAAGTCATGCATTCAAACAGCAATAATTAAATTACAAATACAATTCAACTTGTTAGGATTCGTCTTTGATTACATATATCATATTAATTTAGAACTAAAATGTCAGTTCTCAAGTTAATCTTAAAACCGAATAATGTTATATCGCAATAAAAAAACTTAAATTATATTTAAACAAATCTTTAATGCAAAACCCGAACGATAGATCAACCTCCGCAACGCCCTAAACTCATAAAAATCGGCCACCTAGAGCGACCAAAGGGACTGATTGCAGCTGGGTGCGGGAAATTTTATGCGATTTCACTCCTTCCGGCTGGTCACATTCGAAGTGGACGATTCGCGTTCATTTACGACGACCACCCGGCGACATGGTCATGTTGTCCGGCAGCGCAGCGACTTTCTTTACCCTAACCCGGTTTGATAATTCGTTTTGATTGGATCTATCGTTCGCCTGTCGGAATGGTCGAGCAAAAGTTGGTTCCCCGACGGGGGCGAAATGCGAACCAGTTTTATGATGCTTGCGGGGCTTCCTTTTTTTGCCTATCGCCTGTGCCGGAGCGCAATTTATGCGCTGGAAAGTTTTTCGCCGCCGTTGTCACATAACTTACGCTAGCTGCATCATCCATTGCCCGGGCGGCGAGGATCAATTTTCCGTCTCGGTATGATTTTTATAACTCGCCTTTTTCGTTTCGATCGCTTCAGTGATCAACGCACACTTCGCCACGGTTGAAGTTGATAATGTTTTCATTTGCGCAACTACCTACTACGTAGGAAGTAGCGTAGGAACTTATCTGGTAGCAGATTTCTTAAGCATGATGCTTGCTTAAGATAGCGGGCAGCAAAAAAGAGGAAAGAAAAACACCACCACAACCAACCAGACGCACTATCATTATCGTTCTTCATCGTACGGCTGCCCAACGTGGTGTGCTTTCCCCCCAACGGTGGCCTCCAGTCTGTGTATGTGTGTCGATTTACGACCGAACAAATGTTGATTTACGACCACCAAAACATGGCGAACGCGCACAGGAATGTCCTTTCGATGCTGGTTGTTGGAAAAATCGCATAAAATGGACCTAAATCAAAATTAATGTGTTTTTCTCTCGACCACCGAGATGGGCAAGGTCCACGGTACGGTACGGTACGACCGGCCGAAGAGGCTTAATCGGTTAGGCCTCAAACCGAAAGCACACGGCATTAGTTGGGGGAAGAAATTGATTTTCCAATCTTACGTGCTCCTTCCCATGAGGAGGAAGGTTTTTGGCGTCCGGATGATCGATCGCTATCTTAGCAGGGAATGAATATAAAAGATGACCCGCCCACCCCGAGAAGATCGTCTAAGCCGTGGATTGAAATTTGATAGCCATCTTCGAGCCTTATTCCGAGCCCGTGCCTGCCCTCGATGTTCAGGATAACATAACTTTTTCTTCTAATTTAGATCTAATAGAGCGACCGGACCGGACCGGTTGTGTGCGTCTTGGCAGAGAGGTCAAGTGAGTTGTTAAATCCGGTCACCGATTTTATGCTTTCCATGCAGCGAGATGGAGTGAACGAGCGAGAGAGCTCTCATAATAAACAACCTAAAAGCGCCTTTTTCCTGTGCACGAGTACGGGACCGAGCGGTAAGGGAAATGGTGCTTGACGTGCAAAAATCAAACTCCCATTAGTGTAGCTGGGAGCCCCCGTTTCTGGGCCGAAATAAATCCGTCGCGGGCCGTTGCTCATAAACCTGCTGATGCTGGAATAAAGCACAGTTATCACGGGTGGCGTGAACAAGACACCCATGAAACAGGCTTCAGGAGGCTGATTCTCGTTTAATCGCACGAAGGAACACAGTGACGATGAGCGGTGCAGGAATATTGCTTTATACCACCAGAAGATTGTATCGAACGAAATTGGAATCAAATTCTTGAAATTGTTGAAAATCATGCATAAGAAACAAAAAAAAAAGGTTACGAATAACCGTCAGGCGGGAACAGGTAAGGTAAGCAATGCCGTTAAGCAAACCAATAAGCTTTTGGGGCTGATTTCTTTTTGATACCTTCATTACCTTGCGAAAGGTTCAACTCGATCGGATAAGCAAAAAAAAAAGTGCGCGAGACTTTCCTTTCGTTGATATAACGTCCGATCCCAGCGACGGAACGGAACGATGTAACAGGTTCGTAAGTTTTCCATCGGCAAACGCAAAACGAAGAACGAGTTCTTGCTTGCTCGTTGTGCATTTTTTCACGATCTGAAACACAGCGCAATGATTAAAAAAGTAATCAGTGGAATTGGTGGATGGATCCGATTACCTGGATCCTTATTCGCTACTGGGGGGGCCACGGTAATCAAGCACTTTTCACGAGAGTCGTAGCCGTTTTGGAGCCAGTGTAGGGGAAGCGTTGTGAAAAAATGGTGTATCGAATCTTGGTTGTTGAATTGATCGGTTAGCCAGTGTATAATCGACCGTAAGTCAAACAACAGAACAGGGATTTGTTTCGTAGTAGGTACTAATTGGATTTGTAACACCATTTTTTCTTACAAAAATGATATTGATAGAAACATCATGTAACATACGAATTCGTTATGAATCAATCACGTATTCAATACTTAGGCGAAACATTTCACAAGCACAACGAACGTTTCGGATGCCTAGCGTGCCCTTTGACATTATCATGCATGCATCCCATGATGGTTGCACGCATTTTCGTACATTCGGTCGGAATGAATTTCAGTTAATTGAATGCTTCATTTAGCATCAACCGTGCACCGTATACGAGACTAAGGGAAGCTTTTTCCAGTCGAACGCCACCGCACACTGGCTATTTCCGCCTATCAGTTTATTTCCGATTCCAAAACCAATCGAGCTCGCGCGAATGTATCGAGCGGTGCATAGCGGAGCGTGTGTGAGCGGAGACAACATTTTCGGCTGCATTTAATAATCCGAGTCGGATAAAGTGTGCCGAACGTTCGGTAGGCTCACACACCACATCACCCGATAATAATTCGTGTTCGATTCAGTCCGGTTACACATCAATCTGCCCCGGGAAAGGGCGTGCAGTACGGCCGGGAGAGTACGCAGGCCGAGTGGTGTAGCTTAATGATTGTTTGGTTTTGTGCTGGATGCAACCACCGAATAAAATTTGGTACGCAAAAATTGCCTACCATAAAGCGTCCGGCATCCTTTGACCGTATCGAGGAGCGTTGGAGAGTTTTTGTGCCTGCGCACAGCACAGCAGACAAACAGTATGGGGATCTGTTTTTGAAACGGATCGTTAGTACGAGTATCTCGTTAAATCTCGGTTTGGCGTTGAAGTGGCAAAATGTTTGGCCCGTTACTATGTGCAGGGTGGAACTATTTGTCCCGGTGTTGCGGTGACATGTTGCGATGTGGCAGTGCCAGGAACAGTACAGCAGCAGGCGAGTGGATAAAGCGGTGGCTGTAGTTTAATGATCTCGCTATCGCCTGTATCGGGTGCAACAAATGATGCTTTATTAGGTTGAAGTTGAAGCATTTAAATTGTGATGCACGCATGCAGATACACACAAGCACCTGAAGCATATGTACACGAGCATGGCGGCTTAATATGGTGAGAATGATTTTCGCAAAATTCGTGATTGGATCGTTGAATTAAATGAACGCCCCGAATTGGATTTGCCGCAAAAGCACACCGAACGTAACATTTTAATCGGATTGCGGGACCGATGTCGGTAGGTGGTCAAACTACCAGATTTGGTGTTTTGTTTTTTCGATGTTCCACTTCCACGAAGAGGTTCTGTTTAGGAAGGATTAATTACGCCACACTTTTCGGTATCGGTAGCAACAATGAAAGCATTATGGTGAGCAAATGGTACATTAAATCGTTTAGCAAGTAACGTTGCTGTGGTGTAGATTGATTGTAAAACTTGTGGACAATATAAGAGAACTATTAAATTTAGACAAATTAATAATTACACGGCTTAACTCTTTGATTTTTTTGAATCCTAATAAATTCAGGACGCGATATTGTGTTACAAAATTTTGTTTGGTACTTCACGAGATCCAGACCCATATCTCGTGCTCAGGAATCACTTATCAGCTACCGATAAATCAATTCTGCAACTCTTTACTATTGGACAATAGTCACAAAATTTTACCTTCAATATTGTAGATCGACGCCCAATTTAACATTCAGCTATTAAAAAAGGCATTAGTGCACAATCATGCCGATTGTCAGTAGTTATGATTGCGGGTGATGCACTTTGACCCTATTTAAGAAACATTTGCCTTCAAACCAGCTCCGTTTCCGCCGCGCATCAGTGCACGTTCACTTACTGTCTATCACTTCACGCATTGGCATGTGATCGAGAAACCAGCTTGCGGCACCGTTCCGTACGTGCCATCGTGAACCCGATCAGAAATCGGTGCTAAAACTGCTGCAGAAGAATCTCCCCACTGCAGCAGCATCGACCACATTTTGCAGATACAATCGGCAGCAGAGCAGAGAGCAAAGCGCACGGACGGAATCGTCCAAATGCCGGGAGGTGAGGTTGATAAATTTGTTCGGAGAAACTAAACCGATCGGAACGGGTTTGGGCAAAGCTTCCTTTTTGCTCCGCCAGAGAGCGCTCTACGTCCTACGGTAGTCACTTCCGCACAGCACTTTATATTCAAATCACATAATTCAAAGACAATATCGAGTGAAAATCAAATTCATAATAGTAAAATATGATGATGGTTTCGTTGGAACTGGTTCGTGAAATTGGCCCCTCGAAGAGGGGGTGGGTGAGTTGTTGGATGGTTTGGTAACTGGGTGCGTTATTGTTTCCGGATGGTCCGAGTGCCCGGATGTTTTAGCAAAGAAAAAAAATATATATATAGGAAAAAAAGAAGTATGGTTGGGTTCTTTTTACTCTTTCGCTCTGTTATCCTTCAACCCCCCAAGGGTACTGCAGACTTGGAAATTCTTTTTGTCTGTTCAATGTTTGTGCGGTGCTTCATTCTTTCGGAAGCATTTTGTTTTTTTTTGTTTTTTTACTCGAAAGGAAATACTCGGCTGCATCCAAATAGTGAAGGAAAAGAGTTTGCAGTGAGTTTCTTTTTTTTTGTTGCTTCTATCCATGCTTTTCCAGCCATAACATTGCTGTGGGATGTCGAAGGAGGGCATCCCGATGGGAAGACAAATGGTATGCCACTCGAGAGCAAACATGTCGGTCGAGAATTTTCTTCGAGTAGAAGTTGAAGTTACGTTCGGGGCGGTTTTTATGTGCTATTGCTTTGACTTAGAAAATAAAACTTAAGGCAAGAATGAACGGAATGAAGTACGGGAGTATTCAAATTGTTCGTTTGCATGCAGTTTACGACTGGAAGGAAGAAATGTTTGTTTTTTGTTTTTTGCTTCCAATAGCTTTGATGCTGGTACTGGATCGTTTGCATAGCTGTGCAAATTTGTCTAATTGCGTATACGTTTTGTTACAGCGGTAGATATTAACATGTAAACATCAAGTTTTATGATGGATTCTATGCAATTAGATTACTCGTATGCATGCATTTATCGTCTTGCTACGTTTGGAAGTTATTTATGAGCATGTTTTGTTGAATGTTGAATGATCGGGGTTTTCTTGTGATGCAGGCACGCTGCAGTTCGAATGATAAATGGGAAATTTGCAAACAAGCTCCAATCTGTTCTATGATCAATCGTGTAGGCTTGTCTGCAGAATAAACAGCAGTCAGGGAAGATCAAATGGATTTGAGAAATATTTTTCCATATAATATTGCTTCCTTGCAGTAGGAAAACGCAGTCAGTATTGCAGTATGGTAATGTGAAATAAAGCATGTTGGAATGTCATGAACATTTCAATGATTGATTGAATTGACACTACAGATGGAATACCTAAAAGACGGTTGTTCCATGCCAGAATGTTTCATTATCAAAAGGATGTTATTGAATGTGTATCCAATTGTAGGATAGAAGCAGGTTTAGCTTTTTCCGTCTCATTCTCTTATCTCTCCCCATAAGAAGCTTTCCCTTTTGTTATGTTTTGAATTAAATGCGATCAGTTAATGGTACTGTGTGCCTGTCCACTCAAACTTTCCTTGCACCTTCCAATGGGGGCAGTTTTTAAACCCCATAACGAGTGGCTTTCACTGCTCGTCGTAACAATAATTCCAACATTTAATACATTTTTCATCCAATTCTTTCGTCCCCATTTTGCATGCCAATCACGTACGAGCTTTTATTATCAATTTTCACCATTGTTCCCATCTTGTTGCTGCTTTTTTTCTTCGTGAACGGTTATCGTCCACGAGCGTATACGAGCGGGGTTAACATCCGGTCAATTTCTAGATGCTTAGTGTAACGATTCGTTGTCTCGGATGCAAAGGGCTCGGTGCTCGGTTCGCATCGGTACCATACATTGGCCCGTTCATGGGTCGTCGGCGCTACATCGTACGGCGCTTTAATGGGGAAATTTATTTGTATTTCCTACCGTCAACCCATTTCCCGTTTTGGTAAGGGTTTTCCTTCTCGCTGCATTGTGGCCGTACCATTGTGGATTGCGCGAAAAATGGAACTTACCTTTTTTCCCTCTTGGAGAGCCCCCGGTTGGTGGACGGTGTGAGCCTGTGAGAGTACTCGGTAGATTTATGGGTTGTGCCTTACAGCCGCCTATTCTCGCTCGGTAGATGGATGGGACGGGGCAAACGGGAGAGGGAGGGGCAAGATACGAACCTGGGCCGCAACCGAAATTTTCAACCATGTGTGAAAAACTGGGCCCAGCAATTCCTTCCCTGGTAAAGAGGAGAGACCGAGAGAGAGAGAGAGAGAGAACGAAAAGATTCTCGTAGAGTCGTTCGTTTTCCCTCGATGGCACTGTTCTGTCATCGTTAAAGAGCGATAATTTAACCAAAGCCTTAATTTTTGTTCCTCCCCAAGGAGGCCGACGGATCGGGTGGCGAGTACCTTTGGTACGGAAGGAAAAGCATAAAGTGGGTTGTTCTTTATTACGAGTTCCACTCGATGGTAAAGGTGTAGGTAAAGCGTGTGTGTGTGTGTGTGCGTTTGTGGAGGACTGATGTGTGGAGTAGATAATTCTTCTGGCCGATGATGAGAATGGATGAAGTCTTTGGAGTAGCTTGGTAGAGTAATATTTACGTTGCGGTTGGGCGGGTAACGCATCATTACATATTTAATTGCAGCAGCACGACGACAGCTGCCCTATTTTCGACTGAAAAATGGTATGTGAATGAGATAAATCAAACATAAATCATTAGGTTCAAAGGAAGATTCATTTGATGTTCAAGAAGAGACACAAGACATTTATATTCTTAATTGTAGTAGGACTAATTGTTTCCATTACTGTTGATGTATTAATTTTAAAGTGATATACTATTGATATCGCTTACTTGACGAACAAAGCAACATTATGTCTTCTTCTTCTTCTTTTGTGGCTTGCTCCTAGGGAGCACGTCTACTAGACATGGCCTGGTGTCCAATCCGTTTCCAGGAAACTCATGGCTGCACTCATCCACCCCCGGCTGCATCCGATATCCCTCAGGTCTGACTCCACTTGATCCAGCCAGCGAGTTCGCTGGGCTCCTCTACGTCTCATGCCGAACGGGTCGCTGACGAGCACCTTCCTGGTAGGGCATGAGTCCGGCATCCTCATCACGTGCCCCAACCAGCGTATCCTTCCGGCTTTGATGACTGTCAGGATGTCTGCATCGTCAAACAGCTCTGTTAGCTCGTGGTTCATTCTCCTTCTCCACACGCCCTGCTCGCACACACCGCCAAAGATAGTCCGTAGCACCCGCCGTTCGAAAATGGCGAGTGCATTGGCGTCCTCTGCCAGCATAGTCTAGGACTCGTGCCCGTAGAGGAGTAGCGGCCGTATCAGAGTGCGATATATGGCGCATTTCGTGCGTTGTTGGAGTCTTCTGGATCTCAGGAGTTTGTGGAGCCCATAGTAGGCACGATTCCCCTGAACAATGCGCCTTCGGATTTCGCTGCTTACGTTGTTATCCGAAGTTACGATCGTGCCAAGGTAGCAAAACTCCTCTACTACCTCGAAATCGTCGCCGTCAACTAATACTTTGCTTCCGAGTCGTGCTCTATCACGGTCAGAGCCTCCGGCAAGCAGGTACTTTGTCTTCGTCGCATTGATCTTCAATCCAATCCTATCGGTCTCGCGTTTTAGTTGGGTGTACGCTTCGCACACCGTCGCAGATGTTCGCCCGATGATCCTGACAATCAGCCGATGCATAATCGCGGCAAGCCTCTCCGGGCCCATCTTGAATAGTTCAGCCACCAGCCCATCACTGCCTGCTGATTTGTTGCATTTCAGCTGTCTGCTAGCACTGATGACTTCATCCAAGGATGGCGGCGGCACTTCGTTATTATCATGCTGGCTGTTGTAGTGTTGCTCTCGTCTGCTTTCTGCGCTTTCCGTTCCGTACTCTCCTGCATCCGCTCCGTTCAGGTGTCTGTTGAAGTAGCTCTTCCACCTATCGATCACCTCTCGCTCGTCCGACAGGATATCTCCCTCCGCGTTGCGGCACATGGCGATCATGGGAGTAAAACCGCTTCGTGTCGCATCCAGCATCCTGTAGAACTTACGAGTTTCCCCCGACTGAGATAGCTGCTGCATCAGCTGCTCGTCCGACTCCTCGAAGCTGCGCTTCTTGTCCTGGAAGAGTCGCGTCTGCTGCCTTCTCAGTCGTGTGTAGTTCTCCACGTTCTGCCGGGTCTCGCGCTGCATTCCATTCTTCTTCTGCTCGTCTGCACTCGTCATCAAACCATTCCTTCCTCTGGTTACGTGCTACGCGGCCAATGGTTTGTTCGGCTGTGGTGCTGATGGCTTGTTCCACCGTACGCCAGTGGTCACTGAGGGACATCGCCTCGGTAGTGGTGTCCTCCGGCAACGCTTCCCCAAGCGCGAACGCGTAGTCCCTCGCCACATCAGCTTGCCTCAGCCGATCCGTGTTGAGCCTTGGGGCGGGCTGATAACGCAGTGTATTGGCTACGCAAAGTTTCTGGCGTAGCTTAACCATAACCAGGAAATGGTCTGAGTCGACGTTTGCTCCTCTGTAGGTCCGTACGTCGATAATATCCGAGAAGTGCCTTCCATCGATGAGAACGTTGTGGATCTGGGAATATGTCTGCTGTGGTGATCTCCAGGTATAGCTGAACCGAGGTGCATGCTGGAAAAAGGTGCTGCGAATGGTCATGTGCTTGGAACAACATGCCACTTTATGCAAATATCCCAAGAAGGATAATCGATACTTTCAGGCAAGGTGAGAAATAACTTTGAAATATATTGATCTACACTATCGCAAGCTCTAATATTTGCTAGTAACAAACTAATTTCCTAGAGAAGTTTTATAGCTTGTTCAGAATTTATCTTTGTTACGCGCTTTGCTGTGAAAATATTATGTCAGTTATTAAACGCTTTAGGATGAATTTACCTGCTTTGGTTCAACTGCTGTTTCTGCCCGACTGTTCGACATATTCAATTAATTTATTTTACTCCTTAAAGGTCTTAAATTTTATAACACTATCATACTTATAGTATTATAGAATTAACAACATTCCCATTCCCAACATGTCTTGTGCTTACTGAAGTAAACGTTGGGTCGAACATCCCACCGGTCCTAACGACAATTGAAACACTAAGTAAGCAAACTGTAATCGTACTCGCTGACACGATCGAAAAGTTTTCGCCACTGATTCTTTTATCGCTAATTCTCGATTCGAGTCAAATTGTTAATGCAATTACGGAACCAATTACATCCGTGGCAACATCCCTTTCAGTGTGTGTGGCATGTTATAAAAGGTTTCCTCGTCTAGACGACGACGCCGAGAAGTTAAAAAAGAAGCAACGCCATTTACCGCTTACAGGCTTGTGGCGTAGAAAGGAAGTAAGGATAATAAAAGAAGTATGTGGCCAATAGTGCAAAGAAAAAATCCTTAACCCTGGATTACCCCTTCCCCGGTCGCTGACCTGTCTCGGTACACTCGCAGAATCGATGATGAAGGGAAAGAAAATCAATTTCATGGTACTGAATATCCTTCGCGGTCGATGGTGATTACAGTACAGAACTGGAAAAAAGTTTGGATCCACACCTTGCTACCGTTGGCTTCGGTGTGGTGAAGTGAAAGTTTTAAATCTAGTTGAAATGAGTTCCGAGCGGTCACCATGCGCGAGTAGCTTGGACGGCGTGCGTGACGAGCAAAGCAAATGTGATAGAAAACCTCGTGTTCAATGTTTCAGGAACGAGGACGGCGCGCGTACGAAAGGTGCGCTGGAAGTTTTTCCAGCTTTGGATTACAATTCTGTCCAGGTTTGTTTTTTTTTTTTTGGTGGTGAGCCAAAGTTTCGGTCGCAGGATTACGATGAAGCTGTTTTTGGGGTAAAGGTCGTCAAGTTGTTCGTTTGGAAAACATCGTTGTTGAGTAGGTTTCACCTTTGCGCATGTGGGATTTGGAGCGCACTTATGATTTGATTCACCAGGGAAATAATAAAAAATTGTACTTACAGAACTGCCAATGGAGAATTTCTTTAAAATGCGCGTCTAAGTAAACAAGATGATGAAATGTCATTAAGAGCAAAAGAAAAATCAGCGGATCCGGTCAAGTCTTGAGAATGGCACCGGACAACCCTGCCCGTAAAGTGTTTTTAAGTCGTCCACATGGATAGAGGAGGCATAGTAGAACGGCCGCCATATTGGACTTGTTGGTGCATACAGAAGATAAATTCTGGAACTTACAACCGTTTTAGTTTATTGAACATTTTGATTTAGTTTGTGAGGGAGGGGAATGTGGTGTGGTGGTGGTGTATGGCTGGTAGTTGGAGGTGTTGGTGGTGTTGGAGCTGTTGCTGCTATTGTTGGAGTTGTTGCGGTGTGGTGCGGTGTGGTGTAGTGTTGTTTAAAATTTGATCTCTTCTCCGTCACGTCTAGAGAGTAAAAAGCCCATATCCTCGGTCGTCCCGTTTTACTTCGCTTTCGCACTATGGTCGACCGTGCGACCTCCTTCGAATGACAGCTGTCAAACGACCCCGGCCCGTGCAGAGGTGCTGGTCTAGTTGGCTGCCTCAACAGACTGGTAGACGACGGCGCTAGACCGTGAACAGTAGAGCGAAGCGGTTGCAACAGACCAAGACCGCGTAGCGCGTCCGAAAGTAGTTAAGAGATAGGAGATGTTGTAAAACATTGTACATATTATAGTTCTGCGAAAATATTAGCAACATATTTGCACGTATTCCTGCATACACGTAGCCATTACGGAACTTGTTCTTCTGCTACTGACAATATCAGCAATGACATTTGCCATACGTTCTGATGATACGGGGAAAAAGTTTTAATTCCATGCTTCAACTCGCTACGTAACGCGGTGTATTGTGTGCGTTTGCATTAAGTGAATTAAAATTCCATCAACCGGGATCGTGTACCGGAAGGTCGGGTGATGCAGCCACACACACAAGCACATCAGAAGTTTCAATGTTGCGATCCCTTTGCCCGCTGTAACAATGCAAACAATTTCCGAATCTCAGCTAAGCAGTACACGATTCTTCGAGGTTCTTTCTTTTCTCACGTTTTTACGCTCTGTCCAAGATACACCCGGAGTACATTTTGGAAAACATTCTTCTTACGGTTGATTTTCGAGATGCGAAGAAGAGAAAGAAGCTTTGTGAAAAGCAAAACAACCATCATAGCGAAGAATCGTAACTAAATAATACAGTTTTATGTTTTGCTTCATAAAACTCTATGGCAACGAAGCAATTTCATTGCGCAGAGCATTTCAATCCCTGCACAGCAACGAAACAGGGCAAGGAATGGGTGGAACATAGTGGGCGATGTTGCATGTGTGTGTTTTTGTAGTGCAGAATGCATAGTTGCAGGCTGTGTGATATGTAACGTACGGGCGAAATGCATGTTCCGCTCAAAGCATTACTTTAAGAGATTCCTTGTGTGAATCTTTATAGCAATCCTCTGTACATGTGTGCGTGTGTGTGGTGCGGTGTGTGAAGAAGCTTCATACCCCGCATCCACCTTTCCACTCCCCTTCCTCCCTTTAACCCTATAGCCTTGCGGATGGACAGCACAAACTATTTCAATTTCACCGAAAAGCAATCAAAATCAACTTACATGCTGCTATTCATGCAATCTTTTTACCCCGTTTGCGTGTATGCACCACATCCGTGTGTAACAACCACGATCAGCACGACCCAGAACACCCTAACCCCCTTCTCTACGAGCAAATTTTCGGAGTGAACCGAAAAATTCCAAATCTAGTGGCATTACGGTGTGCTTTTTCCCCAGCGCTTTCGAACAACGATCAGCTTTCTTCTTGTTTCACGTACCCATTCTGTTGATCTTTTCCTCACACGTCCTTTCGTTCTTCCCTTCCTTTATGATCGTTTTCCCCTGTATCGTCAGGCTTTCGGTACGGGCTTCAAGTGAGCTCCCGGTTTGAAGGTTTGCCCTCCTTAAACGCTACCCTTGGGGCGATTGGAAGCGAAGCTTTTCTTCGATCGTTCGTTACGTTCTGGTGGGGTAGCGTTGTGTTTGTCGATTGTTTAATTTGGGTGCATATGTGTGTGTGTGTGTGTGTGAAACCTACCACATTTTTCCGATGACGAAGCTAAGAATGCTAGCCTCCGGTGAGCAGTTGCCCTTTTTACGCCATGCCCGAAGGAAAATTTGCATATCGAACGATGATGTGATTGAAAAGAAAGAAAAAAGTATTGCCTAGATGCAACATCCACAGGAAGAAAGCACATCCTTCCATTCTGAACTCTTTTCGAATCTTCCCCGTTCAAACCAGTCATTTGATCGAAAGCGAATCTTGGCGAACTATTTTCTTAACCTCGATTGAAATATCTCGATGCAGAAAAGAACCTCAGCGTGATTGGCTCTCAGCACGGCGATAGTGGTGCTTTCGCACATCGTTCTCGTTTTTACGGCGTTTGGTGATCGTTTGGTTGGGTTTTTTTGTTACAGTTTGGCCAAGGAAATGGGTGTGCTTGTGTTTAAATATGATTTTCACTAACGATGTCCTGAGGGATTCTGTTGCAATCGTGCAAGATGATACGATCAAAATGGTTTACTATGACAGCAGGTTCGTTTCGTAAAGAAGCATGCAGCTTAATACGCATTTACAACCTTAAAAAAATTGTTTCTTTGCTAAGGATGAATGATTCAAACCACACTGCGGACAACATGTGTGGTTTATTGTCCTAGAAGCGTTAAACAAATTCTCATTATACTAGCTTAATAGTAAATAATACACATGACTCGATCAACGTTTTGTCATTTCGTGTTAGAAACTGCACAAAACTACCCCACGAATGTGTGTACGGACAGCAACTAATTAAAAGGTCGAACCAATGTGCAGTGTCGAAAGGGGAAAACATTGCACTCGGTACAAACCATAACGATTGCTATTGCGGTGCTAATACAATTACTTCCGATGCAAAGCCCAAAGAAGAACGCGTCCAAACGCGCCGCATAAAAACGCATCCCATTCTAACGAAGTGCAACTGCAAAAATAAAAACCCAGCCCAGGGTTTGTTTCGCCACTTGCTTGCCCGTTATCTTTCTAGGTGTGTTTTAATCTGTGTGTGTGTGTGTCCGTGTGCGACGAACAAAACTGGTTAAATGCGAAATAAAAACCATCAGCGCAATGGCATGAAGTACGGCTAAACTTTTTTAAATAGTTTCACTGCGAAAGCGGGCTGTTTATTTTCATTCATTTCTGCGCAATTGGACATTAACGGTGGTTGAACAGCAATTAGAGTTTGCAGCTTATAGGGTGTATTGCTACTTGCCCGGTGCATAGTGCACCGTTACGGATAGGTTTCTCCATTTTTTGCTTTGCTCCTTTTACAGTAGTAGGTAGCATCGTTCGCTCGCTGCAAAACTTGACATTAAGAAGGTTGTGCAAATAGGCTCGGTTTATGGGTTTCATTTAATGAGCATTTTCTTTCTTCGCCTCACTGCAAAGGTGGTGCACGCAGAATGATCGTCCGGTGGAAATACGTTTGCTACGAAGCAAAGTGCTTGTGTGAGGAAAACTATTGTAAGCTCTTTTTCTTTGCCGGTTTTGCTAAGAGGATTTACACTGAAGAGCTTTTACAACGCGTATGCCAGCAAAGGAACGAGACTTTGATAATTTGTGGATGGAAAATTGTGGTTCGAATAAATTGTGAAGACAAACATATCTTTCTTTTTTTTCTACATTTAAACTATCAATTATTTATCAACAAGTGCTGCCCGCGCATACGCAAAAGGTTCAACTTTCATTTTCCATTGAAATCGTTTCCAGCTACCAGCTTGCATCATAAATAGAGCTGCATTTTAAATTGATGATGGCAAATCACAACTCTTCTGGGAAACATGCTTGCGAGAATGAATTAATGAAGCCGGCTGGTAAAACCGAATCAACCGTTCGCCTTTGCCATGATGACAAAAGCAGCCGATACTGGACAGACAGCCCAATCGCTGGTTTCGGTTTGTTTGGGATGGAGAAAAATACGTAAACAAGCACAATTTTAATTTATATGCAAATCACCAATGCAATTTAGATGCCGTAGTGGTTGCTGTTCGATTTGTACTGATTTCTAATTTTTTTTAAGGCTCTGTTTTACGCAACACGGTTGAAGTAAACAACTGTAATTGGAAACCCAGAGTTAAAAAAAAGTTTCATGAAGTCAGTTTAAGCTGTTAATTTGATTTGCTTAATTCTGGAAAGTATAATTATTTTATTATATATTTATTGTCGGTCTCTGGAGAATAAATGGATTGGGAATTCTGTCTTGCTAATTCTTTAGAATAGGAATTATATTTGGAGTGAACAAATTCAGTATTTATTTAATTTTAATCTCGTTCCCTCTGTTCTTAAAATCTTTTTTTTGAAATAAAATTTAGCTGCAGGTTGAATTGTTTTTTTTTTATAGGTGGAAAAATGAAAAAACGTCCGTTTTCAGGCAAACTTTTTTCAGATTCAGAAATTTTATTTAAAACAATTGATTATTTGAAGTATTGTCCATTATTATTTATTAAATATTTAATATGAAGTGTGATCGGGAGGTTCCCATGACCTTTTGCGCTTTGGATTGTTGAAAACGGATCCACTTTTTATCTTACGTTAGGACACGGTGTAGGAATCCTTTCCAATTGTGCCGCAAGAGTACCATTTCGCTCATGAAAATATGACGTTTGATATCTATGCTAAAAGTTCTGCTAAACTATGCTAATGCTTTGCTAAACTAGTTCTTATTTTTTTTATAAAACACGTTACTTAGGTTTATTTAATGCTTAGGACGTATACATGTACATTTTGGACCACAGTTTATAACAAATAACAATGAAGAACGCTTATATCAATCACAGCATCGTTGTTATCAACAATGTGGATGATGTAATTAGCGAACGATTTTCAATATTCGACCGCGCGTTGATGCATCTCTTACTCGCAGAACAGGGACGCGCAGTTCTTCAAAATTGGGTGCGGGTGAGGAGATTTTGTCCTGAAGAAAGTTCGTGAAGGTTTGCCGAGATGGTTGCACCCTGGGGCATTGCGATAGTTTATGCTCCAACGATTCATCTGCCGGGCAGAACGAACATTTGGCAGATGTTGCTTGACCTGTTCTGTGGAAATAAGATGCACAGGATATTTTGTTATTAGCTAACATGTATAGACAGGACCTTTGTTGCGATGAGAGGGTTTTGTGTGCGATGTTTTCCCATACTCTCTTCCACGGTGTCTGAGGGGATTCCACCACAACACTTGGGCTCAGGAAGAGCTTTTTGAGCAGCTGTGATGAAGGCCCGTGTAGATGTTACGTTTCTGCTGTCTTGTGGCAGGTTTGCCAGTTGTGTCATAACAATCTTTAAACACGGGTAGCTGAACGGTATGTTCGCTCTGTCATTTGGGTCGTTTAAGAAGCGCGAACTAAAGCTTAGGCTATTCCTTTGCGTGACATAGCGATTGCTAGGAGAGCTGGTGCTTTGAGAGCCCGAATGTGTAGGTTTAGTCCATCACGGTTGTGAGGAAGCGTCATCTGCAGAATGGGCACTCGTATACCTTCATTTCCTTGCTACAGAAACGAGGTGATGATCGATGTGACTTTCGCAATGTCCAGCGAACGGGTGCCACAAACTGATGCCATAAACCAAATCTTCGGTAGCAGGAACGTGTTGAGCAAGATCACTTTTTGTTGTTGGTTCAAGTGTCTTACACGGTGTAACCAAACCAGCTGCCTGAATTTTTGTATAGTTATGTCCCAGTTGGAGCACATTGCTCCTCTTATGTTGTTGGTGAATAGGATTCCCAGTAGTCGTAGGCGTTCCTCAGTGCGCAGCCAAGGAACCGACATAGCGTTGTTTGGGGTGACTAAGCCTATGTCAAGTCCAATGGTCTTAAATTGTTGATTTCACCAGTTCGATGTTAGGAAGGGGAGTCGTCACCACAGAGACGTCGTCGGCATATACATTGATCAGGTCATCCCGACCGTTGCAAATACTTTCGAGTCTTGTGATGAGAGGATGAAGGTAAAGGACAAAAAGATGGATCGACATTGGGTCACCCTGTCGAACAGAGCGTCGGATGGGGAATCGTGCCTTGGCTGCCGTTTTGTAAAATTAATGACCACAAATGAAAAGTATCGAACCGTGTAATTTTTCGCGGTTAAATCTCACATATCTTCACGCAGTTTTGTTGTGACACGTCCGTGCATAATATTTGAAGTTTTAAATACGTCAAAATCGCGTCCCACTTTCTTCTGGATGGATTTCAAAACGGTCGTTATTTATTTGCGAACGTAATACTTAGATGAAAAAAGGCATATTTTAATGTTTTCTGAAGTAGTGATCGTTACTCCACATACCGTGCATTATCAGACCCTGTTAGTTCTCCGGTACTAGTAGTTCTTGTAGATGAAGTCAGCGAAACAAAAAAAAAACAACATCCACAAACAAGTTAATACCATCAATGTGTTCCATATGATAGTGCTTATAAAACCGGAAAGCAGAAAATCCCCTCCGGGCAGAATAGTTAAAAACTGATAACTTTGGTAACTCTACCGTACTTGCAAAACGAATGATGATGGCTGCAGTACCGTGCCCAATAATTACTGCAATGCTGTTACTGGACACTGCGAATAGGCAAACCGTGTAGTGTCCTTGCGCGATCGCAGCTAATGGTGTAATAGGATAATTATACTGCCAACAAAGTTTGCTCCCCATGCACATCATAATGTGAGTGCAATAATAAAAATAAAACTATGTGATGGTCATTTGGTGGTAGCGCAAGAGCAGAACGTGGAGGAAAAGAAAAAAAAGAGAAACCGAAGATCAAAGCAGTGGGGCAAGTTGAAATGAAACTTTTACTGTACTCGTTTGTTCTGCAGATATTGTTACGTACACTACACACACACACACATACACGGTGGCTATAAAAGAGAAGGGTGTATCTTTTCCGGTGGCTGATGTTTTTTTTTTTTTGGATGTTGCTTGCTCTCTGCTCGAGCCCGTAGCGTACGAGAGAAGGAATAAACAGCACGAGAGTATAATAAAAACTGTTCCGTAACACAATTCAATGAAATAATTCCGACGCAAGAAAGTGGCATCGGTGTTGGGTGAACCGTTAAATTAGATATCCTTCCCTTTTGTCAGTTCGTGCCGCTTGCCATGACGCTCGTTTTTGCCTGTTACCCTCGCAATGTGCCACGCGAAATGGCTTCCGGTGGTCCAAAATACGATTACGATATGTTGACACCATTTACGGGATAGTTATCTCCGGAATTGTCAACCCGGAAGTCTGTTTCATGGGGTCTGCGAGTGCGAGGGTGTGTGTGTGTGTGGCAGAGTACCATGGGTAGGGAAAACTTTTCTTCGTTTGTTTCAGTTGTGTTCCCTTCAGCCGCGAAAATTGTTCGAGATCTTGCAAGAAAAATGTGACCAAGGTGAGAAATCGACGAGGGAAGCGAGAGTAGCGAGAGTAGTGGCGAACATACAAAACTCGATCGTACTCGGTCGGGCGAAGGTTTTACGTTTAGGCATGTGTTTGTGTAAATGGAAATCTGGCGAAAAGCTCGTGGTTAACCACAAAAGTTTCACGTTGAACTTCGTCCTTCGTTTGAAGCATCGAGCGTATTTGGAACGGTGTGGCACGGTGGTACAGATGGTACAATGTAGTTGGAAAATTCATTCCCTTCGATTGCATCGGAGATGATCAGATTTCTGGGCTGCACTTCCCGATGAGGTGGACTGCATTCATTAGGCAAACTCCCCGATCGGATTGTAGCTGCCTGGACCTCTCCGGTCCACAGCAAGAGGTACATCTGCTTTTGCATGTGGTTCTATTTGCCGTAGTGGGCGATGAGTTCACTCCCCGGTGGGGGGAGATTTGGGGCGCTTAATTACTCTCCAATAACCACAACCAGTACGGCATCTGGATGCATCTATTCATCCACCAGCAAACTGTTGGCTTTTAACGAGCGGTCCGTTTTTTGTTTCCGTACGAAGAATCGCTTCCATTTTATTTAGCGCTCGGGTTTTGGTGCTTAACCTCAACTTAATGAAACCCCCTTCTCACGCTCAACGGCGATGAAGGGGATGATTTTTCTTAATTGACCAACGGTTGAAGTTGGTAATGCTGCTCATCACAGCAGATCGGATTTTCCATTCAGTGATCGTTTGAACAGATTCTTAGTATTCAATGGAAAGGATGCGTCCGAAAGACGTTGCTGAATAAAACCCTATTTGTCTAGTAAAAATATTGAGAAATTTACAGTAAAACGGTAGTGCATAATGGACAAAAAATTGGAGAACAATCGAGAAAATAAATCCTTCCACATTCAGGAAAGTGTTAACGGAAGACATCAGTTGAAATTATGTCTTTATGTTTATTAAATGCTGTGCAAATCGTTAAAAATAATATTGTTTATGAAAAGTCCTTCATAAGTAAAACCTTATTCCCACCAAAACTTAACTGTTATCAATTTTTCAGCGTACCATTAACACCAAACTGCCTTAAACCCGCTTGTCACAACCGTTATCGCCATTTTCCCATGATTCATTACCTTCTTTTTGCATGTGGCGTAAACATTCCTGGTGTTTTTTATTCTCCAACACATACTCATAAAGTATACAAATTCCCACCCAATATTAGCCACGTTGTAAACGCTTGTCCCATTAGGCATAAATTTTGTAATAACCTTTGCGTCAGCGTACTAATTTCGGGTACATGAGGTGTATACGGGTAAGTGCCCGGAGCCTGATTGCGCTTACGCCTTCAAAACCCACATGCAATTTTCTATGCCTATTTTACGACACCGGTACCCGATTCTCAGGTGTGCCGTATGTAGCTAAAAAGATTGAGTTTGGCAAAGTGTCTTCAGCAAAATAGGCGCAACAAACTGGATTGCGGCCAAATTGCTGGCTTAGTAAAATTTAATGCGCCATTTTTATTTTTTTTTTTTGGTAACTCGAGATATGTACGCCTGGGTACCTGGTAGAACGATGCTGAAAATGAGTATCTTTTTAAATTGTTTATATGTTTTAAGGGAGGTGTCGGCTATCAATGTTTTTATCTGCTTTGTAGGAGGTGATCGTAGAATGTTTTACTGTCAGGATGGGGAGTTTATTTTTTGTACTAAATGGTGCCATTTGCTGACTGTTGCTTCTCAACGTAATGTGTGTTTTTTTGTGTTGTTCAGCAAACAGGTGAATTTCGTAATGAAAAATATTGCATTCCTTGAACATCATGTGCTGTAGCGACCATCGGAAGTATTTTGGTTGACTAATGTGAACGAGCTTTTATTTTTTCGAACGCTCTTTTTTATCAAGATTAAGCAATACTGAGACAATAAGCATTAATTGTTCGACCGCGTTTTGATACCTCGATCCTGTTCCTTCCTTTATTCACGATTCACTTGTCCGTCCATCTAAGATTATGCAAATCGTATCGTTTCTATCTTTTGTCTCCAATCACAATGAGCTGTGTCGTGTCCAGTGTCTAATACACCCCAGACACAACATTCGTGCCATGGACATTCCAATCAGTCAACTTCCAGATAACAACAACCCATCACCCAACCGTAGGCCAAGGGAACGGACCGCTTTCTTTTCTTGGGAATGACAAATCAACGTATCAAAAGAAATGGCTTGGGACAGCGGACAGCTAGAAAAACAAAACCCAACCTAGTCGACCGACTGAATGAAGTCAAACGCAGGACCAGCTGCAGATGATGTTGATAAGCGCCAAATGGTAGCCACAGTGTGTCGTTTCGTGTTGAACTGGTGAACTTACGGGTCAACAGATCTTGTCAACAGGATACGACAGCAATCACCCGGTTCCTTCCTTCCCGGTAAAACAGTGGGAGACACTTTGTAATGGCATGCTTAGTGTGCTGCTTCGCAACGTGAGTACGAAACAACCTGTGCTTTGTACGTTTGGTTTGCTACCAGAAGGACACCTTACCATTTGCATAAAGGATAAGCCTTGAGTGTTGTGGCTTATCGCACACGAAGCCACTTTATTTTCTGGGTTCTTTATACGGGGTCTGGCGAAATGTTGAAGGTAGAATGGTTGTTCTTCGCTGTGCAATCGCCCCCATTGGGTGGATCGGTTGTTTTGGGGGCAAAGCATCAGAAGAATCGTAAAGAATTTAGCGTCCCTCACAGATGCAAAGTACCGGCAATAACAAAGGGGCAGCAATGCATTGATCCTTTTACGGTACAGCAAGAATGCCGAAAGCTGTGCCGTGTTACACGACCCGGTGTTAGAAGCTCGACACGCAACAGAGATATGCCAAACTTCATCCTGGTATAATTTGCCTTATCGACGTTCATAACGGGAGCTACGTGGAATGATCCATTCTGGAGAGTGGATTTAATTGTCTCGTCTTATCTATGCCGTTCGTGTACGTTGTGCGTAAGGTGCGCTCGGACGACGGTACCGGTCATTATCAACCGTCCGAGCGGCGTGGTTTGCTCTGGTCGCTTGCAAGCAATGTAATACACCCGGATGCTACTACGTACGGTCATGTTAAATTTGTGCATGATGAACAATCATCAAAGACGTATGAGATGAGTTTTCGGCGTTGAAAGTAGACGTACAATTACTGCTCACAGTTTATCTGGATGTATGTTTTCTTCTTATAATATTAGAAGCGAAGAGTATTTTCGATGTTTTGTAAGACCAGGAAAGCTTCTATGAAAATACCATATGGGTGGTGAGTAGAGATAATGCAATGCTGAACGTTATTTCATAAAACAAACGAATGAGAATGCCTTGTGCGTATGAGAGGCTTGAAAGAGTTTGACGAAAATTCATATAAAATTTAGCAGTATGTACATTTAGGGATGTTCATGATTCTGCTCACGTTTTATTGAGACAGCAGCAGTTGACAATTAAAATGGAAAAGTTTTTAATTTTTAAATTTTTATAGTGTACCCATCGCTCTACAGTGGAGCGCAACGTTAGTATTGGTTTGTTGACATTAGATGAAACTTTCAAGCAATCCAAACTTTGTAACAAATGCTCAAAATTTCATCATATTACTTAAAAATTACTGTTATGTGGTTTTTCAACGAAGCCAGTGTTCCGGAAAATAAGGACCTAACCTCAAAAACCACAATTTCCTATTCAAACAGGTTAAAAATACAACCAATCGCCGTTGGCCAGTTTCTGCATGACGTAGTAGGCCGTGAATTGTGGTGAGTGCACAGAAGCACATTCAGCCAAGGTGTTGTCAGACACGAAGATACCGGCATATTTCGACACGGTACAGAAAACCAGCATCACAAACGGGGTAATGAAGAAATCCTGTGTGCCTGAGACTCGTATAGCAGCGGTCCACTGTGCAATCTACGACATGCACCGCTTATTGAAGAGAAGTTCTCCACCTCTTGGGTCGGTACAGCAACTGGACTTGTCGGAATCGACCACGATGAAAGCTGGCTGGGAAGTGCAGTGCAGGGGCCAGCCCACAGTACCGACTGGCGGGGTGGCAGACGCTTGTTTCGTGTTGCACTCGCAATGGGCAGCTAGATGACAGACTATCTTGCCCTCAATTAAACGGCCATGGTGTTTCATCACAAGTACGGACGGTGTCTTACTGAAGGTGTGTCTAGAGCGTTACGAAACTCTTGCATCCCGATGCATCTGGATTTGTAAGGGCAATTGGAATCTTTCAGCCACTCTTTTCGAAACCCACTTTTCCATCATTTATTCAGTTGTACGTGTGTGTGTGTGTGAGTCAGGTTTTGAATTCAACGAGGTTTGTAACCGGCAGCTAAGCCTGTAAGAACCCCAACGCAACCTCTAACCAGTGCAGGGACTAAAAGAAAAAAAACTCCCGCTGACAGTTGAGCGGCACAAACGTGCCGGATCCTGGTTGGTAGAATTGCGGCGAAGCGGTACGTTTTCTGCTCACTGGTCCGTTTAGCACCCGGTTCTGTCACATAATTCTTCCGAGCACGTCGCGCCTAGACAGCGTTGCACACGGTGCAAGGCGTGCGGAAGATTTGATGCATTGATTTGCAGAGAAACTGAAACTATTTCACGCATGGGTTCGTTTGTCCGTAACCCAGTCAACGAACGGAACGAGAGTGCGGGGAGGATTGATGGTCTGCCGAGTCTTATCTGAGTGGTCGTAGCGGGACTCAGACATTACGGGACTGATTCAACACACTGTGAGCAAGGTAATGTATTTTTATTTGTTTTCCCTTTTTTTATTCTCTAATTTAATGGTATCACTAAACTTTAAATATTGTAGTTTTTAAAGTATTTTGCTAAGGGATTTTATTTTCAATAATATGGATTTTTTGTACAGAAACACATTGCATGAATACCTAAAGCGCCAACGCAAATATACTAAAATTGTTTATAACATACATTTTATTTGAAATTGCTTCAATTCATACCCAAAAACATTTTTATGTTGTCACAATGTGTCTTTTCATCGTTAGCGATTCGGATTGAACGACGAGAATCGCATCTACCATTTCGCAGCCTTTCGTAGCCATTCTTTGCAATTCGATAGCCTAATGCAACTTTGGACTCTTCTGGCAAAATTCTGCTTGCAGTACTTTCCCAGCACGAGAGCTGCATAGCTGATTGACTTTCGATACATCCGACCGCCAATCCGAAACGTCCGGTAGGCCTTTCGTCTAAGCATGAGCGACTTCTTTCCGACCAGGCCACCTAACCACCTAGTCCAATCGATCAACTTAAGTCTGTATCCTTGGCAGCGTCCATCCCGAAACCAATGCTTATTTGCCTGATAACGCCTCAAACACGTTCCCACCCGGTAGACGATAGTTTTGGAAACGGAACGCACCGCTTAATCAGACCGCCACCAGGCGCCTCCATTGTGAAAGGAATTATTGGTAGATTTTGTCAGACCGTCACCAGGCGCCTCCATTACGATTGGAATTATTGCAAGGGGTTTGGTCACGACAGGTTTATCAACTTTTTCGGGAAAGTATACAGCCGAGCAGCAAAGAGAGAAGACTCGGTTCATGAGCCGAAATTAGGGGTTCTGCAGAAAACACAGGATGGGACTATGAAACCTTCTCATCGAACTGGATGATGTTCGATTGGATAAGTCTTTTCAAGCACGTCCGTATTGGTGGAAGTATGCTTCGGACGATGAGCTGTTCTTATTGTCAGTTGAATGGGGGAACATTTCCGAGACGGAAAAACGGATTAGCAAGTGAACTGGAAAAACGTGGCGCTGTGGGGACGATTAAATGCAGCACAACTCCAGCACAAGTGGTTTAATTTCTGGTAAAAATGCTTGACGAAAGCTTTCACAGTGCAGTACACGTAGTTAAGTAAAAGAGCTCATTATATCCACCCCCCCCCGGCATACATTGTAACAAACATTACAGCAAACATCCTTTCTTGCTAGTCTACTTTCGTCAAACAAATCATTACACCCGAGATAGTCGTTTCGTAATGAAGCATACATGCCGCCACCAAACCGTATCCAACGCGACCCTTATGTACGCGGTCCAGTTTTTTTTTGTTGTTGCTCCACCTTAATTCTCAAGCCATCCGAACCCAACGGGAGCGCTTGGTGAATGCACCATTTCAGCTCATCATTAGATGGTGGCAGAGATAAAAAGAAGCACATTCGAGCAAAAGTTCGTGCGGTAGATTTTGCGGGTAATGGTAACAGCCAGCCTGGTGGGCCATCGGTGGGCGAAACATTGCATGGCGGAGCAGGTCGGGAGTGGTAATTGCAGTTTGCACTTATCGTCAATGTATCGCTCGACCTGTATGACGGTTGCATCTCACCGCTCATCGTACGCCGAGATTCGTTTCCCCTTGGGTCCAACCGGCGTTAGTGCTGATGCTGGTGTGCATTCTGTGAGGTTGGTGGCCGTTTTTTCCGTTTCCCTTTTTTTTCCTGGTGTCACATGCTCGTAGTACCTGCATAGCGTAAAGTAGATCACTACTGTTCAACATTTTAAATTGAATGAATTGCCATTTCATCGTACACGGCGTTGGTGGTGACGTGGTGGAGATTTTTAGGTTATCTCTTCCCGCTTCCGGATCGATCCGGGGAATGCAATCCCGGGAAACATGTGCCACAGCATACCGCGGTATTTGGCTGCTTCTCAAAAGCTGTAGTTGTGCCGTGCTGGGTGCAATGCAACGATCGGTGCCCGTGCAATGGTGCTTCATCATGCATATTTGATCGGTGCTGGGTGTATGGGAAGTGGTTTGAATTTCTTATTGCAATCAATCTGCCAATTTTGCGGTTATTGTCATTCGCAGCAGCGGTAGTATTGAAGCACGAGGGAAATAAATGTATGCATAAGGAGGAAATTTTAAAAACGTATTTGATAGAGGAAAGCTTTTCTTTGGGAGTCGTGTAGTATGTGTTATGTTTCGAATACTATCACCACTATTTCATGTGGATCATTATCTGCAAATGGATGAGAATAAAGTAACCGGCAATATGCTAAGGATAAATACACTGATTTAAGGTTTTGTTTTTGTCTGCAGCAAAACCCATTGCATTCAATTTGCAATAGTACCAAGACGAAAAACAACGCATGCACAAATGTGAGTGTTTCTGGCGGAAAGCAAAAAAAAGAAAGAAACCACACTTACCTTACCCAATTTGAACGTCATGCCGCCGTTGCTCCCCGCCAGAAGGTACACTATCAATCATCATAACATTTGCCGAGAGAAAAATCAACATACATCAAATCAAAAACCCTCCCCGGGATATGGTTCTGGCTCTTGCGTTGCCGTCTCAACCATTCACAACTACTCAAAAGCTTCCTGAAGTGTTTCGTGGTGTTGGTTTCGTGTTTATTCCTTGCGGTAGCGGAACAGGAAACTTTTCTGATGCCACGAAATCAAGATACGAAGTGCTCAACAACAAAAAAAAAAAACAAGAGCTGTTTGTTTGCAGTACAACTGCATACGAAGGTTGGCGCGTGCAAGCTGCGGCGTGCATGGTGGATTCGCACGGGTTTAAAATGTGTGCCCGTGCGTGTGGTGAGAGATGTGTATTGTGGAAGGTGCCGCTACTTTCTTACCGTGCGCCAAATGTGAAGCAAAGACGACGACGAGTGTGGTACGTTTTCCGTCCCGAAAAATAAACTTGTTCCACTGCGGACGCGGACGGTTTAGGGGGAAGAAAAAAAAAAGAACCAATCCCGGTTATCCCGGCGAAAGACAGTAAGATATTTGGATGCAGCAGCACCGTGTGTGTGTGTGTTCTTTCATTTCCCACCTTTTCTTGTGCTCTCCCGTTTCCAGCTGCACTCGTTGTGAAAAGTTGATTTTGGAAGCTGACAGATTTAATGATGCTTCAAATGATACTGCTACTGCTCCACTCGTCTCGTGTTTTTCGTGCACACGGGTGCGGTAAGATCTGACGGGTATGTTCGGGAATGGGAAAGCGAGACACCCGGGGAAAGGCAGTGAAAAATGATGCATCTTATCGCAAAGCGGAACGGAATAGTTCGTAACTGTGCTGATATGATCGTTTGTGACTTTATTCTGCGCTCGTGTACTTTTTTTTGGGGTTTTCCTTTTCGACAGGCTAAGAACAGTACCGGTGTTTTCTTAAAGGTTTTCCTTATTGGGAAGGGGGAAGTCTATTTGTTCTGGTGCGAGAGCAAAGCGCTTTAACGCTTCCGCCTGGCAGTCCATCGTTTGTTTTCCGAACGGGGGAATGACAAATTGAGACACGTCATGTAGATTTGCGCATTTCGATTTGTATGTAAGACGCGGCATGGGAAGGGCTCGGAATGTTTTGCTGGCTTTCGCTATTAGCTGCAAGGGTTTGGTAACGCGTTTGTGTGATGATAGACTTCGTTGTTTACTTTTAACGGTTTTTTTTGGGTACGGAATATTATTTACAGTTTTTTTTAATACATTTAACTGATATCAGTGAAGTTTAATCAAAAATGCTTTTTAAAATCTTGTAGATTGGAACAAAAACTAAATATTTTCCATGGGAACTTGTTATTAATTTAGAAGATTATTTTTAAGATTTCTTGATGTGGATTACAACATAAATAAGTATTGTTTTGCTTTTCTGCCTGTATTTGATCTTTGCACTGATGCTGATCAGAATAGCATATTATTCAAGTAATTCATATTAATAACACATTTTAAACTTATTTTATTTACCCATAGAGCTACTGTACTACGAATCTAAATCCAAATTAAATACATTTAAGTGGAACTCAACGTTGATTCTATCTGAAAACAAACACGTACATGATAATAATACAATGCATGTATAGCAAATTCTTTTCATCAGGCAACGCATCTCAATAATCTACAATATCAATTGAAATAAATACATTGACAATAGCTACTGCATTGCAAATGGAATGAAAAGTTAACTAAGCTAATAATAGCCATTCTTCTTAAACGATGTAGAAGCTAATTTCATTTGGCAAGAAAGATGTGCTTTAAAATTGAGTTAGCTTCCACCGCTGCACTTCAAAATGTCACCCAGAGTCCTACAGCTGCCAATGCTCCCAGCAAAGATGAAGTACTATCGAATCGAAACCTTCCAGCTCGAGGAACCTGCCGTAGCTGGCCAAACAGTACAAAAAAAAGTTAATGAAAAATCCAATAAATTTATCAGTTTATCGCCATTATTGGACACGAGCTTGATTGGACGAGTAGACTCAGCCGAAGGATGGAACGTGACTATGCTGCCGAGCAACCGAGCCAGCGGCCGATCGGACGTCGGCTAAACGATAACAAAAATCTCAATCGCACCTTGGGTTCGGATTCATTGCACATTGTCTGCTGCTGCCAGCAAGCGCTTCGGTACTTCACGCTACGAGTGACAGAGAAAATTGATTATATAAATTGTTTGATTGGAAAATGCACTTCGAACGAGATGCATTTGTTTGGTATGAATGATGATAATGGTCGATGAAATACGGGGTAGCCGTTTGAGTCGGATTCGTGAACAGACATTTCCATCAAATTCATTAGGATAATTTGGCGATTGTTAGAACGAACGGCAGTGAATGGGTATTCACCGGAAAATGGTGTTTGAAAAGTGATCTTTTCCTGTTTCCTGGGGATGATGATATTTATGAAGAGGGTTGGAAATTATTTCTCGTTAGCAGGAAATTGTGTGAACCTAAGGCTTTTGCACATGTGTTGAAAAATGTAGACTAGAAATTCAATTGTTTGTAGTATTGTGGATTGAAGAGATCTATGTTGTAAGAGAACGACCGAAATATAGCTTTTATATTGTCGTTTAAGACTTCAAATTTGGAGAAATAACAAGGCTCATGTACTTTATGTTGAATCCTTTAATCCGACGCAAACTGCAAATTATTAAAATCCCTCTTTAAATGGGAATATCGTTAAGCTTTCGTTATTATTCATTCCTAATTGGACGGATAGTACAAACAATAACGAAGTTATTGATTTTGTATACTTTTGTTGGATGCATCACGGGCACTGTTATGTGTCGATTTTTTTTTTTGCATGTCCGTGTTTGTTTCACACCAAACGCGTTCCATCTGTCGGAAAGATAATCTCATTACCAGTCCACATCAGCACAGAATGCGTTACGAACTACGATTGTCACATTACCGATTGTTTGGTTGCGCAAATGAAAAGTTGGGATCATTGAAGTATCGCATGATGTTCCCCGGATCAATATGCTACGTTATTAAAGGATATGCGTTTTCCCCGAAATTCGTATGCAGAGTGTCTGTTTTTTTTTGTAAATTAATATTTTAGTTTCATTTTATGACCTTTCGCTGTATTCCCAACCACAAAAGCGAAACAAAAAGCAGTGGAAAAAGGGCTGCGAAGCTTTTGGAGAGACCGTTACTTTGACAACAACGCGAGTAACAAACAAAACAAAAAAAACTGTGTACCATCTGCAGTAACTGTGGATGGAGTTTGATTGTGTTCATTATGTCGCCCCATATCCGGCGCTTTTGACAGCATGAAATACACAAACCGCATTACCCTCGAAGCCACAGCCACGGTTCTCGTGTCGGTTGGGTTTGTGCGTTGATTTACGGTGAAGCGAAATGAAATGGTGAAGTGGCGGTGCAATCGCTGCAATCCATAACGACCACCAACCACCACCACCAACCTGGCGAGCCTGGTGTTGAGCCTCGGAAAGGGGTGAGAAAGTCAAACAATGATGAAAATGTCGGAGTATGATGAGAACCACAAACACAGGACGCCCGTTTTTTTTTGTGTAGTACCAAATCGAGCGTTGAACGAATGTTTTAATGCGACACTGGTCCCGGTGGAGCGTGGAGCTTTCGTGTGTTTCGATGTGTGCTCTTTTTATTGTACGTACACAAAACCAGATTTCAAGAATCCGCTCGGCAAGCTTAAAAAGTACCGCAGCAAACAAGGGAAAAAGAGAAAAAAAAAAAGAACTCATCTGATTTGGTTTTCAATGCATGGTGAAGCAGCATGCTTTTGCTTTTCTTTTCGAGTGTCATCACAGTACATTTTCATTTTCCTTCCCTGGCGAATCCGGTCCTGACCCGACACTACACATAATGAATGTGAGCATAAAGAAAGGAAGTTTTCTATTGTTCAGTGTTAAAAGAAACGTTCTCTCTCTCTCTCGTTTTCTCTCATATACCGTAAGAACAGACTCGGCAACTATCCGCGTTTGCGTCAAGAAAAGTGTCATGAGCAGGAAAACCCCCCCCCCCCCACCCCCTTTCAATTATTACTGTTGTGGGGGCTTGCGGATATTATCCAGAAATGAAAGGATACGGCGGAAAAAACGACGAAGAAAAAAATGAAAAGATCAGCATGCGTTGTACACATGTCCCTGATCGAGCACGTGCACCGTAAAACCTAACACCAAACTGGGATGGACGCGTGTTAATAGAAAAGTCTTGTTTATGCGTTACGCCGATGAAAACGTAACCGTCCCTTTTCAGTTTGGTTGACCGATCGTAAAGTCACATGACGGAAGGTGAAATGGTGCCGATGAAAAATGGTTAATTTCGACGACGGCCGAAACGGAAGGCAGGAAATTGGTTGGTTTACCCATTACGTGACACCAATGAGTCCCTCCGTTTCGTATTTCTCGTTTTATTTGGCTCTGTAATCGTTGTCAGCCTGGGACTGTCTTGTGTAGTGCATTGCTATCTTTGACTTCAATTATCTAGCAAGAGTTGAGTCGGGTTGTAACAGTTGTGTCCAAAGCGTGGAAAATTCATGGCACTTTTACAGGTTATTTAGTAATTATTGTAAAGAATACCATTTTACTGGTTACTTTCTTGCCCTTTTTGAATTTTATAACTAAGGCTGTGATCGTTACAGTATGTCGAACAGATAAATGAAATGCTTCAGTATTCTGCAGCTTTCACCACGTTACAGTGCCACGTGTTTACCCGATTGATATAAAAACTGTTTACAGTTACAAAACGATCCCAGAATGGGGCCAGAATCGACAGAAACTATTTATTACCACCATGACCAAACATTACGACCGTTTCGCGCAAAGCGACAATAGTGAATCAATTTTTAAAACATCCTCCTTTGCCACAACGCTGCCCCTTTGCTAAGTGTCTCGCTAAATGGGAACGGGTGAAAAAGTAATTGTCATCTCATTGTCGGAAAATTGGAAAACAATTTCTTCTCCCCTGAGTTTCGGGGGAGCTATCTGTACCCTATACACTCGCCCAAACCCCGGGTGGAATTCTCACCCAAGCGTACTCGAGTGGAAAGCTGTTGGAGACTGTTGGAGCTCAAGCAGCTGGAAGCGGACAGCGGTACCATTACGGTAGCGTCCGCCATAGGTCATAAAATCGTCCATTTTAGAAGATCTCGTTGCCCGGTGAAGCTTCCACCACCCGACGATTCGGTCCAGTTTTATGGGCAAAGTTTTAAGATGCTGTAAACGTTCGAATTTACGACAGCGAAGCATAAAGTTATTGCCGTACCATCGGAATCTGATGCACCCTCCGGGTGTAGAGCTAGGAGGGCTGTTTGGTGGGTGTACGAAGTACGGCGAGGTACCCAAACTGATATGTACTAATTTTGCCGGGAAATCACCGACACGTAGGCGCTGATTAACTGGAGCATTCGAAGCCAACTGGATGGGACATAGCAATATTTGCTGATCCTGCCCATAACGTGTGTTCGTTATAAAGAAGCTGATCTAGGTGTGTTATCCGGCAGGTACGTGCGTTATGGTGGCTGATCGATTGGCAATCGAAATGGGACATGACGTTAACTAGCGATCGGGATGTAGGGGATACATCGATGATCCAATGTTTATGACAAGGAGAAAGTTTACGAGTTTGCGACACATTCAGCAAGCACGGTT
The DNA here is from genome assembly GCA_002091835.1 of Anopheles maculatus. NCBI lineage: Eukaryota > Metazoa > Arthropoda > Insecta > Diptera > Culicidae > Anopheles > Anopheles maculatus. Next base: position 272,425 of record KZ061586.1, on the reverse strand, counting down.
AGTATTACAATTTTGCAGCGGTATAAGTCGGAAAGATAGTCACGTCCCATATTGGCATCGTTTGACTTATGCTTTACGTTTGTTGCGCTTCGGACGCAAGAATTCTTTTGATATTTGCTTGTAACAAGGAACGTTGTATATATTTATTTTTATTCATATAGAACGGCCTGGCCGTATTGCTTATTCTAAATTACAAATAAGGACTTATTTTAAATTACAAAAATACAATTCACATAAGTTGGGAGACATTTCCTCCTCCTAACCGTGAAAGGGCACCTTATCACGGGTGTGCTCGGTTGTTATGCTGCAAGTTGTTCCGTCATCCTAATGCGAGGTTCAGTTCATGGCTGGGGTCTGTATCGGGCTCCTTATCCCGGGTGTAGTCGGACGCTTCGTTGCCAAGTATTCCATAATCCGTATGCGATGTCCAGATTCAAGCGGAGGTCTTTACCATAGTCCATGACTCGAGCGGGTTCTGAAGCTTGGAGCTCTACATGCGGCCTGCTTGTCGCTACTTGCTGCCTCGCCTGTCGAGTGCTTTGGTCGGTGCAACTGTGTCGTACCAAACCCATCACAAACC
>KZ061586.1:248173-269959 GCA_002091835.1 Anopheles maculatus | reverse complement strand
ATATAGAACGGCCTGGCCGTATTGCTTATTCTAAATTACAAATAAGGACTTATTTTAAATTACAAAAATACAATTCACATAAGTTGGGAGACATTTCCTCCTCCTAACCGTGAAAGGGCACCTTATCACGGGTGTGCTCGGTTGTTATGCTGCAAGTTGTTCCGTCATCCTAATGCGAGGTTCAGTTCATGGCTGGGGTCTGTATCGGGCTCCTTATCCCGGGTGTAGTCGGACGCTTCGTTGCCAAGTATTCCATAATCCGTATGCGATGTCCAGATTCAAGCGGAGGTCTTTACCATAGTCCATGACTCGAGCGGGTTCTGAAGCTTGGAGCTCTACATGCGGCCTGCTTGTCGCTACTTGCTGCCTCGCCTGTCGAGTGCTTTGGTCGGTGCAACTGTGTCGTACCAAACCCATCACAAACCGTACTCAATCACTCTTCCTTTCATTCATCCATTCATACATCATCATTCATACAAGCGAGGTACAACACATATAAAAGACAGTCAAACAGTAGGAAAACAGTAGGAGGAGGGAGGGGAGATCACACTAAGAGTCCATTCGCTCGGCAAAAAAACAATCCAAGCAGGTTCCCGAATAGGAACCTCAGGCATCCTTCCAATGCGTCGAGCAAGGCGGGCCGTGCAGCCTCGTACTCCACACAAGACCATAGAAGATGATCTATGTCGTGGTATCCGAGGCCACAGCCACAAGCTTTGGAGTCGACCTGTCCTATACGCTGGAGATAGGCACCCAATGCGAAATGGTTAGACCTAAGTCTAGACATCATTCGAATGAACGCACGATCTCCAGAGATGCCATGGAACCAGGGCTTCAAGATAACTCGGGGAGTGATCGAATATAGAAACCTCCCGAGCTCATCTGTGTGTCCCACATACTCTGCCACCTAGCCATGCAGAGAGACTGTGGGGCACACGTGTGCTCGTGAGGTAGGATAAGCCTATCGTAAAAGGACCCTTCCGAAGCACCCTTTTTGGCCAATTGATCTGCTTTTTCGTTGCCATGGATACCGCAATGAGAGGGCAACCAAACGAGAGATATTCGGAACGATTTCTCAAACAACGAGCTTAAGACCTTTAAAATTTCTAGGCTCTTAACAGCCTTCACAGATTTAAGTGCTTCGACAGCGCTTAAGCTGTCGGAGAATATGAAATATTCATCTGCAGGGCAAACACTTATAATTAATAAGGCGTAAAAGATTGCGGCGAGCTCCGCTACATATATTGAGCAAACGTTGTATATTAATAGAATTAAAAAAAACTTAAAAAGGATATGTATGCTACTCTTCACAAATAAGTTCGCTAATTGCTAATTTGCATCATGCCCATGCATTGTAGGAAGTATCCTGCACCGAGTATCAGCATCACAACGGCTTCGATTGCTCAGAAAAATGTCACAAATCACACCCAATAAGTGACCATCTAACCTTGTCTACGGGTTGTTTACGCTCCGTTCATCTTGCCGGTGGCCCCATTATACCATGAGCTACTCCGAACGCTCCGATTGCCTCAATTGAACCAACCGGTAAGGATGGCATTTTCACAACGGGTTCGTTTCGTTGACAGCTCTCACATGAACCATACCCATGCGCCCCGGAAGCTGTCGGAGAATATGAAATATTCATCTGCAGGGCAAACACTTATAATTAATAAGGCGTAAAAGATTGCGGCGAGCTCCGCTACATATATTGAGCAAACGTTGTATATTAATAGAATTAAAAAAAACTTAAAAAGGATATGTATGCTACTCTTCACAAATAAGTTCGCTAATTGCTAATTTGCATCATGCCCATGCATTGTAGGAAGTATCCTGCACCGAGTATCAGCATCGCACCGGCTTCGATTGCTCAGAAAAATGTCACAAATCACACCCAATAAGTGACCATCTAACCTTGTCTACGGGTTGATTACGCTCCGTTCATCTTGCCGGTGGCCCCATTATACCATGAGCTACTCCGAATGCTCCGATTGCCTCAATTGGACCAACCGGTAAGGATGGCATTTTCACAACGGGTTCGTTTCGTTGACAGCTCTCACATGAACCATACCCATGCGCCCCGGCACGGTTGGACACTTCACAAGCTCGATCGTTAGTAGAAACCGTGCCGGCTCGACCCCCACCATCGCTTTGGAAGCAGTTTCGCTTCCGGATGTGTTTTCGTGTCAGTGATTTGAGTGTTGATGGGCTACCGAGCCGGTTCCGTTAGACGCACTTGCTTCAAAAACAGCCAATTTTATCGTGCGCTTTCCACTCCAAAGCAGATCCTCACTAACGTACCGGGTTCCGTCCGGGTGGTTGGTGACGGTGACCCACAGCAACGGGTCGAGCTTTCCTGCTGGGAGATAATTTGATTTTTCCACCATCGAATCGTCACCAAAGCTCGTGCACAAAGCGTCCACCCCGCTTGCCCAACAGTGTTCGCTCCCGGCAAACGCAATGTTTGTCCAAGCATAAATCACCGAACACACCGGACGTTGCATGATTTTGGCTAATTCTTGGCACTGCTCGCAACACCCATCGGAACACGGGCACGGAGGTGATTTTGGCTAATTCTTGGCACTGCTCGCAACACCCATCGGAACACGGGTACGGAGGTGGGGGGGGGATCCGGTTGGCGGGTCCCTCACCACACTATCGGACGTGACGAGCGCCATGACGAGCAGGGATGACGGAAATTCATTTCCGTCCACCGAAGCGAGGATTTCGGCGATCCTTTCGTTTGCCCGCTTCATTGGCATGTTTGCACGGAACGGATTTGGACATTGGCGTTGGAAGCGGATTGTTGTGAACATTCTCGTAAGTCAATTAGATGCGTCACCGGTGTGGCAGGCCGTAAATTACTTTTTCGCTACGCAGCGTATCCTTTTCTTCTTGGGCAAGCATCTCTCTGCCGCCGGTTACATCGGTCAATCCTTCCGGTTCACATTGCTTGAGACTTTGTTACGCTGGATTTTTTTTTTCCTGCTCGCTGAGGATAACCGTAGTTTTTTTTTTACGTCTTCTATGCGCTTTCGCTCAATTTCCAACCGTTTTAGTATGCGGCAGTGACGGTTCTTTTGGGCGGTGCTAACGAAAATTCGGACCCGTAGACTTAATAGTCGAGGGAGCCATGAGTGACGGTTGGTCACGCATTAACTATTCCGGTACCGTGCTCCGTATGACGACGGTGGCTGTATTGGGGTTTGCCTGTTAAGGCTGTCTTTGGGCTTGGTGATTAAAACTTTCGCCCCAAATGATACCCGGTATCACCGGTCAGGTGGAGAAACCGTCCGCCTATCCTTAACCTCAGGTGGTCAGATGCAAGAATGTTCGTCGAATGTACCAGCGATGGTCTCGTTAACCCTTGATAATCTAAAGCAGGGAAGTATAAAAGTTTTGTAATGTGATATCTAACAACTGATATATACATAATAGAATTGAGCGACTTCTATAACTTTTTCTACATTTTTAAATTTGCAATAATCTTCATTGTGTCATAAGACATTAACGACCTAAGATTTGACAAAAGGACTTCCATTAAAGGGTTACATTTGTGCGTTTTAACCGTACAGAGGTCATTTCCCCCATACCATACATAACTCAGTTGGACATTTTTATCATAGGAATCACGTAGCAGTGTGTAGTACATACTGCACCTAACACGTACCACAGCCATGGTGCCATCCATCATGTCCGGCTATCCGAAGCCCGTTAATCCGGTGCTTTCTATTCGTCAAAACCGTTGCCGCCTTCGTTTAATCACATCGGCTTTCGCAAACGTAACGCATCCGTCAGGTAGAAAAGAACATCCCCGCTACACCGTATCGTAGAGATTATGTGTGTTTGTGATTTTTGTATCTACTGCTCTACCGCTGTGCATCGTGTGAACCGAAGAAGCCTGCGAATGGTTATTATTCTGCACCACCCGTCTAAGGGTTTGTTTCGTTCGAGTTGGCCAGCGGCTCTCTCCGGGTTTGGTAGATTTTTGCGTTGCTATCGGTTTTGGGTAAGTGAACAGCATGAAGATTGCACACCTGAGCAGCTGGAAAATCGTTCAGTTCCATGGACACCATCGTCTCAAGGGAGAGGTCAACGGTGGCAACAACATCGGTACGTGATCTTGCTGATGTTTCGTAAACGCTTCACCAGGTCTCTGAGGGGTGCCGGTTCGAGAAGGATGGGTGCGATTGTATTAATGCAATTTGCAGCAACCTTCGTTCCCTGGCGTGGTTGGTTTGATTAAACCGGGCCTTCCATCAAATCGTTATGATCGCTCGGATTGATGAGATAATCCTAGGTGGTTGCTTCTAATGCGAAGAGATTTGAATGCTGGATATCGTGCGAAACGAAGATAGATGGAGTTACATTATCGATGCAGGGTGCGTGGGTTGAGATTTATTGAGCCGCATATGAGTGAGTTTTGTGACTTTCGCTATCACAGCTCAAAGGGAGATTGAATTAATGATGCGATATTAAAATCAAAATCAATTAACCAATCGGGGGATCGTCGTTGGCTTTTGGTTACATGAAAACCAGGACCAAGGATGATGGTAATTAGACAATAAAATATATTCAATGTGCTTCCGTTCTTTGAATCTTCTTCTTCTCGATACACAAATGGTGCCGCTATGGTCTTGTCCACCAGACTACCTTTTAAATCCATAATCATCAAACATCATTTTGGCACAGTTTATTTTAATAAACTAGGAAAGTTGCAAGCAACCGAGAAGTACCTCACACAGCCATTGAGTTTTCACCAGCTAATGGCTTGCACTGGTTGATATAGCTTCAAAATGGCTATATTAACGATGCACGCGAGACCGTTTTGAAGTGCAAGTGTCTAGTGTCTGTACATTAATTCATGCACGAAGCATTTCATTCTGCACCGCCACTTTGCGTTATCGCAGGCCAGTAGCGAATGGTGAGGCAAATTTTAATAAATAATATTTTATGTTAATGGTGCTGAAAATGATTTATACTGTCAGTTGCCTATCGCGGTACTGCGTCTAATCGTGGCCAGCAGTGCGCTAGGGAGGCGAGTGTCTTAGAAGCATCCGAATCGAGATCGTCTTCACGTTCAGCGAAAGGACGACCACAAACGACTGGGCACGGTAGAAGAAAAATGGCGTGAAAGAGGAATGGCGAGTGGAGAAGACGTTCAACTTTGTGCGAAGCGTAAATTCACTTGGCGTAAAACCTGACCAGTGTTTCTTGACGGTGCGGTGTGGCCTTGCCTGCCTGAACCAGTGAATCTCAAATCTCGCCGGAATTCAGTGTACGATGCGAAATTTATATCCTTTTCGTGGTTGTGGTCGAGCATGGTCGACTCCGGAGCTCGAACTCTTACTTGAAGTGTGGACGCCATCCGAAAGTGTCGATTCCAAACCACCTAGCCGAACCGCCGAAGCGTCAACGCATGTCGGTTTCTGAGTTCTGGCGAAAAACTATCTGCTAAAATTCGTACGGAGCTGTCGTCTTGGAAAACAGCGTATCCGTGGGACGAAGAATCTTGTGACCGGTAGCGTTTCGAGCTGGTGGCTTGCTGTGAATCGGCAAAGGATTCAACTTTACGTACATGACTGTTTCCCCTTGCACTGCGGTTCTGGGTTTGCTGATGGTTGACATTTTTCCCGTAGCACACTTTTCCGTGCAAAGCAGTCAGTCAGTGGCGCGGGCGGTAAGAAACCACAGAAAATTGTACGGGAGTGATTGAGCCGGTTGCCTCAACCATCTTGAAGATTGGAACAGAAACAGTGTCCGAAACAGTGTGGCGAACCGTGTCAGAGGACGAAACTTTAGCTCACTCATGTCCGCTTCGAAGATGCTTGCCGGCGGGTGATATCGTCGCTCAAAGTGTCAAAAGCGGAAATGACACTCGTTAACAGCAATCCTCTCGACAACGTTCAGTGATTTTCGGTCGATCGGTCAAACCAGAAGCGCGCTTGCAGTGAACCGCACGTAGCACCGTCGAGTTTGAAGCAGGAAATGAACTGTGAAGAAATTAAACTTAATGGACACGCCTGGTATGTGGGTGACACCGGATGAAGGTCGCAGTTTTTTGTTGTTGCTCTGGTTACATTTTAAAAGATTCGCTCGATAATTGATGTCACGGACAGTGGGCGCGATACTGAGCCATCTGTTTTGTGACAACTGAAGGTTATTCTGATGTCACTTGAGCGATAAGAATTGTGTGCTCGATTCAACAGTCGGATGTGTAGCATGCGATTGAAAAACTTTTCTTTTAAACTTCTTGGTACCAGGAAGTGTTGACCGACAAAAATTCCTAAAGAACGTGAGTCGAAAAGTATGAATTCTCCACGTACTGCGTCAGCGTCTCTATTCCAAAAATCAACTATCTTACAAGACACCAGATAAACATTCTAATTTTCCGGTACGACACAACCATTAACGAGGAGAGCAACTTTCGTCCTTAGCTCGCATCCTGTACAGCGTGTTGTATGTGACCATGAGTGGTAGAGTGTGAACAATGGCTGACCACGGGTAGAGTATACTGGAAGCTACTACCATCTCTAACCCGGCATAACATCTTCATCTTTCGTGCTGGGAACGCTTCACTCGACGCAGGTTTTGGAAACCATGATGGATTGGTCAGGGAAATGGAAAATGCTGTCATCCTTGCACCGAAACCGTACTGCCCAAACGATAAGCTTCCGCCATGTCCAGCTGGGGCGGATGTTGAGGTTGATTTGAAAATATTATTGTTTTCCCTTTTTGCTGTACTTCCCTACGAACGTGGGAGTATGATGGCACGGTGCACCAAACAGCACACCACTGTCACGGTGAGGTGAGATAAACCACAAATTTTACTTATCTATTTAATTTAAACTTTCGAAAATGGAAAATATCATTTCATTATGCGGCGAGCGATGCGGTGACCTTTGTAATGGTAGGATAAATATCAGTTTATTTTCATAATCGTTTGTGTCAGGGGCAGATGGGTGCGAGAGCCAGATTTGGTTAATTAAATGTCCACTCTGGGAAGACGATAACACGGAACGGAAGACGCGGCACACTTAAGGGTGGACCGTGATAAAGGTTCATAAAAATAATTTTAATATACTGGGTTGCTGCTGGTAGTTGTGGGCCAATTCTGGGAAAAAGATTCTGTGCTATGTGTAACACAATCTTTGGCGATGGTAAGGATTGCTGGCTGTAACATATAGCAGATGTTTTAATGTTGGCCATTCCAGTAAGGTTGAAGTAAATCTTAATTTTTGGATATAATTATAATTTACACCCTATTATTGGGTAAGAAATGAACTTCTTTGACATTAAGCTTAAAACTTTAGCTGCTTTTGAAGTTCAGAAACAAGCCTACAACTTCAAAGGCTTTCTTGACAGTCCTTCAGTCCTGAGTACTGGAAATCGGTCGTCTCCAGCTCCGATGAAACAAATTGTAACAAATAGAAATATTTCATAATAACTGTCATAATAACCTTCTTTTACCATCATCAGCAGAATGACTTCAACTACAAGCACTGTCTTTTATTCGCAAGGAACGGTCTGGCCGTATAGCTACAACATGCTGCTATTGTGTGAACAAAGGCATCTCATAAAAGACAATTCACAATTCCTAGAAAATAATTATCTTCTCAACCAACTCTTGTAACATATGAAGACGACACAGAACGCTCGCAAATCTACTTAGCATTATACAAATGGCAACCTTTTTTTGATTGAGAGCTTTCGTTGTGGCTTGTTCCGTATTGTAACACTGTCTGCGTACGATGGATGCGATGGTAACGCTTATTGTTACGGTATGCTGAGCACCAACATCGAGCTGATAAAAAGTTCGTGTAGAATATGAAACATGGTGCATAATGTCAATTTTACAATCAAGGCACGCAGCCGCACACTTTGTCTTGCTCCGTGAACGTAAAATCCAACCGGGTGGGATCGATGTTGAAATTCGTGGCGACAAGATGTTTTGTGTTTTTCATTAGTGTTGCTTTTATTTCAATAATGCAAGGGTTTTCAAATTGGAAATTATATTTGAAAATCTTCGTGCATTCATAGTATGAATGTGAAAAAATATGACTGCAAAGTATGGAAAACTTTTCTGCGAACGAAATATGTTTTGGATGTGCGCTTCAGTTTTTTTTTCTGGTGAGGCGAAAATGTTAATGATCATTATGTGCAATTCTGTTCAAAATGTTCGCTCCATTTTTAGTGGCTTCAGCTGTCAGCTGTCAAGGAGTGTCTCAACTTACTTTTTGATTATCTCATCACAAGGTGATTGGCTTCGTTATGGAACGGGTTTTTATTCCTTGATTGTCATTCCACAAGTCATTAGTGTGAGCGTGTGACGAGTGTGCAAAATGAGCCATACCTGATGGAAGGATCACGTTCGAAAGCGTCTTTGCGTCAGCAACATGTGCAATACGTGTTGATGTAAAATTCAACGATCTGTTCTTAATTTTCACGATATCCATATTCCACTAGAAGAACAACACCACGAAGGCTATCAACTTCGAATCAGGGTGAATGTAGGAAGCAGGGACCTCCCCATGCCATTCCGTTACATCTGTGTGGAGTTAACCTTCCGGAAAGAAAAGAATGCTCCCAAACTATTACATTTTTTGAAGGTGTTCTAACGAATGGATGGCGTAGGATCCAACCTTCGAGAAGTTTTTCCTTTTTTTTTAACTCCAACCGTTGTGGCACCAAATTTCATTTCACTAACGTGTGATGTCATCAGCGGTGAGCAGGTTTCCACTTTCATCCTATTGTATTGTTTGACGGTGAGATCGGTTTACGATGACATTCGAATGGGTAGGTTGTGCGAAAGAACAGGCGTGCGTGAGTATGTGTTTGCGCACACAAGTTTAATCAAACGCTTGATTGGCACGGAAAGGATCTCATTCTCGGGAGCGATACAGCCGATAGGGCCGGTGATGCGAGAAGTGTCAAAGAAAACGTCATGTTTCGCCGTAATAATAACGTAGGATGATGATGAAACACCATCAAGCGTTTGGTGTGGAATCATCTTGAATGAATGCTTTGATCTGGTGTGGTGTAATTCAATTTCTAGAATGCGTCTCTCGGTAATACTACTGCAGTAGGTCTATGGCTATGGTAAACTCATGAGTAGTAATACACACACGAACTACGATGAAATGAAGTGTTAAAATAACTCATCGTAAACCAACTATTCCTGTTGTGTCCCCAAAAATCTCGTGTTATGATAAACACCCTTGACAAATCCCTTGACCCGGATGAGTGAAAAACAATTCAATCGTTTTATTTGCCTCAATTCCACATGACTAATGGGTTGCATAAATACAGGTTAAAATGTGTACAGAAATGGCACACGGTAACATACTCGGGGAAAATATAGCATAACGCACAACAACAACAAAAAAACGGCATCAAACTGCATCCAACCGTATCCCTGTGACATAGTAATCTTCATGGTACAAGACATTTTGTCCCGAGTAATGTTTTCTACCCGCAAGCAACCGTGCAAAAGGTGCCATGTAAAAGCGTCGAAGACATTTATGTTTGAATTTTCAATCGAGCACATCGACCGCTTTTAGTGCTCCGCTATGGTACGGATGCCGGCTACAGTACCGGAACGCAGACACACCGAAAAAACACTTGTTGAGAGGTACGGAATACAAGTGGCGGACGCATTTGTCAACGCTTTTAATAAGCAAACCCGTACAAAGTTAACCATTATCCTCTGGCTGAACAACGATTCAATGTTGCCGAGGTGGCTGAAAATTTGCTTTGCAATAAAACCAACCCGTCCCCATAACTGTGTACCCCTTATTAGGTTTTTTTCCCTTATTTGGTACCCACCCATCTTCAGCACATCTTTTTATGTAAACCATTTTCCCCGCACAAACGTATGTTGACATCTTCTGTCATACACATCACATTTTCTTCGACACAAGGCCGACGTGGGATGTGTTGTTTACAAAAGGAAGTAAGAGAGCAAAAAAAAACTTACGAATACCCGTCACACGGAACAACAGGCGTTTTCGTTGTAATCTCGTCGTGCTGAATCTTTGCACACAATTACACGATTTATGGCGAATGATACCGGTGTTGTGGAGTGCAAACATGCTTTCTCACCGCTCCTTGCGGCGTAAGCAAACAGTCCTCATTAGAGTGGGCCAGCGTACGGTGTGTGCCTGGCCGGATGCGGGTAGGAATACGGTGTGGAATGTGTTGGTAAAATGTTTATTATACCACCGCCACTGTACGTCGGCGGTGGAAGACTTGCCGACCGAGAGTTCTTAGACACCTCTATCCAAACAACATAAATTATGCGCGAATTGTTGATACATGTGCTTTCGGTGGAAGAAAGGACGATTTTTCCTTCAATCGGATAATGGCCAAGACAACAGCTCGCGAGTACAGATATTGAGCTGAGCATGGTGTGGAGAAACTGTGTAACTTGCGCAGACACCACACCTGATGCGTGGCACTCGGGGCAATAGCTATCGATGGGCCAAAGCTGTTCTACAATTAATTCTTATTTATGGGTAGCAAATAAATTTGAAGGGCGAGTCATTAGTTCGGGGGAAGTTATGGATGTGTGCTGTGTGCTAATAAAACGTTGTGCGGTTTTTATAGGTGTTTTGTGAAGTAATGAGATAAGCTTAGGTGAAGAAGATGCCCTATAGTAGTTAGGAAACATATGCCAAGACTTTGCTTTTATCTCATAATATTTCAGAAGATTGGGTACAAGTATCAGACCGTAAGATTTTAGAGGAAATAGTATAGCTAGACAACGATTTGTGGGAGTTCGGAGTGTTGAAACTTAACTCTTAAGCAGTCCAGGTCATAGTCCTTATCTGACGTTGTATAACTTCCTGTGTAACGTTCGTCGATGTCTGACGGCAAAAACCAACACTCATGAGTAACGATAAGGGTTCGTGTTCTAGTTGCTTTTTCATGTTGGCATTCCGTCCGGATGAGTTAGCAATGCATGATTGCACAATTACAATAGGCCACCGGGAGTTGCTTGTTCGCTTGTTATCGATGGTAAATGATTGATTGGTTTTTGTTACGTACAGTAATAGCAACAAAAAAAAGTATCCGTATCCTTGTGTATGATCCATTAGCACGAATGTGTTCAAAGTTTTTCATTTACGTTCCTGATAACAATAAAACAATAGAAAAGCTTCACTCAATTGCTGGCCATCAACCGGGCAGGTAAGATGAAAAGAGTCAAAGAAGTGTAAAAAAAAAAAACAGTTGGAAGGATAAAATTTCAAACACACACACACATTGTTTTCTGCTTTCTCACATCGCACCAGGAACCTTCAGCACAACTATGGACCGGGTGTCAATAGAGCCATCATTCAGGATATTCACTTTTCCCGCTCAGAATTCATCGAAAAAGCAACAAGAAATTCAAGGAAAAAGATAGGTTAGTCGCCATGGGCGTTGATTGGGAGTGCAAGGACGATAACGGGAACTTGACCCTCCTATCCAAACTGTCTCGCTGCTGTATGGTTCACGGTGTGATTGTGTAACGAAATCAACGTGCCCCGGTCCCAGCGGGTTCGAGTACGATGCCGGAACCGGAACGCTTGATGCAAGAAACGGCATGCAACGCTCTGTCAGCGGAATGTGCTTCGATGGGAAAACAATTTTCCCACCGGTTATCGGATCCGGTTGGCCGTTTGCCGATTCTTTGCACCACCGATAAGATGCTGTCTTGACAATAACCTCCGCGGAAGCTTTTCGCCCTGAGACAAGCCCGGGGAAATTCTGATGATGACAAACGATGAACCCGTGTGCCGTGTCTTCGTGCAATATTGTGGACCGGGATGAAGGATAATTAAATTGAAACTTAGCGTGTTCATCGTATCGGTACGGGGAAAACCGGACAGCATCCAATATGTAGGTGTGTGTGTGTTTTGGGCGCTTTTTTCCCCGGGAGCTTCAATCTAAAATTCACCCGGGTTTCCGGGTGCCAGTCACACGATCGACGAAGCAGCACGATAGTGGCAGGATCAATTGCAACGATTCATGGAATGCAACTCCATCGGGACGCATTGATGACCCTTGGTACTCATGGTGAAAACAGAATTCTGCAGAATACCCAAACTGGCAGAACATGATTGAGCTTTACAAGCAATCGACACGAATGCAGTTTTTTTTCTGACAAATTGCAAAGCAAAAACGAAACCGGACGGAAACCGCTGCTGGAAGCATATATCTTTTAAACAAAAAGTGGATTTTTTGTGGATTTTTGATGATATCTAGAATAAATGAAACGTACCGATAAATAGAAAAGAGAAAATAAAAAGAGAAATACGGTAATATACACATATTTAAATCGCATTCGCACGATAGAACTATTAATACCTATTGCAGTACTAATAACCAGGACACTTGCCTACATTAACCTAGCTAAGCTTTTAAAAGTCTTTAAGCCTTAAACTAATCCCTTTGCTGGTTTTATCAGAACCAGCTTCATTACCCCAACACCGCGCTCGTTTTGTTAACAATTTGTAATGCGCTAAATCTGTAGTGATTAGGGATTTCAAACGAATTAGCAGCCAAGCGCAGAACAAACGGTTTTGCTCGTATCCATTACGGACGAATATCATTTTATTTTAATGTCCCCTTTAACGAAGAGCACAATGAAACACGAAACATCCTTTTTATGGCTTCCGTTTTATCGTACCACCGCGTTATTTAAACCGGTTGGGACGCGTTTCCATTTTATAACCGTGTACCAAAACAAGCGTTGTAAGAGGTATGATCCAATCCCAATTTTCCATTCATCATTCGAGCTGTCTCACAAAAACCATCCGAAACCACCGATACCAATTAGTTACGGCAAAGCAATACTGTCTCCTCGTTGGCACCTTCCATTGGAATGCTCTCATGCAGAAAGGTGACCCATCGCAATCGTTGTCCGACCGGGGCGACACCTTCGGTAGAACTCGGTTCTGATGGTGTGCGAAAAAAAAAACCTTGTGCTTCCCGCCCGTAGCACAAGGATATCGAATTGTTCATGGTGATATTATTTGTGCCAATTGGAAAATTCAACATGAAAAATATATCCTACAGAAAGGGTTGAAGGCACGAGAGAGAGAGAGAGAGAAAAAAAGAGTACCAAAAAAAGCGGGTTAAAATGTGAAAAGTTCGGCCGTAAAGGGGACGTTACATGACAACAACGGTTTCATTCAACGCAGTGCAGTGGCGGCCAGCAACTAGCCGCGAGATGGGTGGGCCAAACATCCGAAACATAATCAAAAACCTAATTTGCTGCCTCAATTACGCTGGAAATTAAAATCCCATCCAGCATGGCGACTGACTTCGATTCACCGGTACCAGGCAATCGATTACAACACGTTGCCGGATAATAGGTTGTGCTGGTGGCAGGATTTCGCGATGAATGGACTCGGGAAGTGTCAACCTTTACCAGAGTCATCATTCAGTGTCCTACCGCCAGCAGAACATAGTTTTAGTATTTGTACACGTATTTCGGTTCGGTTAAACGGCTTGTAGCGTAACATGGCAATATGGAAATCGTACCATATCACCATTTACATATGTAGACAATTGGAAAACGATGTACAATAGACATTTGCATGGTTAAAAAAATGGAATATTTGAAAAAAATATATCTTTACCTCCTTTGCTCGTTAAAAGTAATGGTGCTCGACGCAGATCGGTACATCACTTGCTCAAAACAATGGAAATTTATTATTTATCTCTGAAAATGTAAGAATGGGTTAAGATATTTTTATTTTACCGTGATAAGAATGCAGCAACTACAAGGGTATTACGGCGTTGAATACCGCCTACAAGATTCTCTCCCTGGTTATACAAGATAGACTTGTCCCATTCGTTGAAGAGATGGTTGGAAACTATCAAAGAGGATTCCGAAACGGAAAATCAACCACTGACCAGATATTCACCATGCGGCAAATCTTGAAGAAGATGACGGAGCAGCAGCTACACTCCTATCGTCTCTTCATTGATTTTAAAACCGCATACGACAGCATAGCCAGGGTAAAACTATACGACGCAATGAGCTCATTTGGAATCCCGGCCAAGCTTACCAGGCTTGTACGTATGACAATGACCAACATCACATGCCAGGTGAAGGTGGATGGAAAACTATCAGGGCCCTTTGCTACCACCAAGGGCCTGGCGCCAGGGAGACGGGCTTGCTTGCCTCCTATTCAATCTGGCGCTAGAGAGGGCCATCCGAGACTCGGAGGTGGAAACTTCTGGGACCATCTTCTATAAGTCACTCCAGATCTTGGCATACGCTGATGACATAGACATCATTGGTTTGAGGCTCTCAGGAGGACAATGGAGGAGCCGCTACAATGACGAGCTCTACGAGCTGTACGGTGAACTCACCATCGTGCAGCTCGCCAGGCTCGCCAGGCTCCGGTGGGCTGGCCATGTCATGAGAATGGCACCGGACGACCCAGCCCGTAAAGTCCTTTTAGGCCGTCCACATGGACAGAGGAGGCGTAGTAGGCCCAAACTGAGATGGAGAGATGGCGTTGTTGCGTCCGCCAGAACGGCCGGGATAATGGATTGGCAGACGACGGCGCTAGACCGTGAGCGGTATCGAGGATTGTTGCTGCATGCCAAGACCGCGAAGCGGTTGTAGCGCCTGATAAGTAAGTAAGTTTAAGACTATCTTTATGTATCTTCTATTTTATCGATATGTTTTTACAGAAATTGAATATACTTTCTTCAAACTAAAGTTTCGTCGGGTGCCCTCAATTTCTTTGGCAACATCAAATAAAATTCTTTCCACTAAATGACCTTTGCAACATCAACCGAATAAACATATACGAGTCCGTCACATTACCAGTGTGTACCTCATTACAAAAACTGCAACTCCTTCGTTTACCGCTCTACATAAACAACTGGCAGCCACAGCTTGCACGTGGGTATCAAATTGCGTTAACAAATTGCATACATTTCTTTTGGCACTTTTGTTTTCGTAACAACTTTTCCGTTTAACTTCCACGCAGAGTCAAAGTAAATGCAAATAAACTTCCGTTTCTGATGCGCCGACCGCATTCACGGCTTACGAACGGCTTCGTACGGGTGCTGCCTGTCAAAGGCAACGAAAAAATAGTTTTACACGCAATAAGAAAAGAAACTTTTACTTCGGTTGGAAAAGGAAAATTTATCTTTTCACCCGTGCTACTGGCAGTGAAGTGAAATTGCATTTCGTCTCATTCTTTTGCTTCCTACCAACCAACATACACATATGCACTCACGTGGGAGACGGACATCAAAAACAGTTACGGTAAGTTTTCTCCGTTGCCACCGGAGCCGGATGGGAATTAACGGTGAAGAGTGTCCACCTTTCTTCACGATCTTATCCATTTCCGGTGGTAAGTTGGTAAGCGACAGTGTTGGCACATTGAAGAGATGCCCCGTTGGCAGGGATTTGAAGGTATGCAGGTGACAAAAAAATGTTGCTGCTTGAGTAAAAGTTTGAACAACTGAGGTAACGTCGGTGTCAGTTATTTGGACAACAGTGCTACAGTGGCCACAACTACCCAAACGTTGTGGGTATGTTGTGAATGAGGCCGAGGATATGTTTTTGCTATCGCATATTTACTGTATGAGCAATAGGAAACAAGCAAAAAAAAAAATGGCGGAATATTTGAAAAGACAATCTTAACCGTAAAACTTTTTTTAAACTTTGGTGTAGCTAAAGCGAGGCAAGATATTGCTAGCCTCAAAGTTTTGCTACCGTGTAAAGTACTGCACAACTTGAATGGCCGCCACGTCACACATCTTAAGTGAAGCTTGGCAATCGAGGATTGTCTTAGAATGCTCAACTTTTTCTAGCTTCTTGTTATGGTTATTCGTCAGAATTTTTCTCAGTTTGTTTCAATATTCTTGTACGTCGTCTGATCCGCTCCAAAGATGTCCTTTACTAACACAATGCACTTCAAACTTCCTACAGATCGCATACAGGGCTTCTAGGTGCAAGAGTTTTAGTAGAGAATGAGTGTTGCAACACTGGAGACCATTTCGGAAACACATGACGGATGAAGGGTCTTTAAAAAATTGTATATTTTATTCTCTTTGGTGAAATGACAGTGCGTCTTCAGGACTTGAAAGTTTTGAAAGAGGAGTTTTTTAAGGGGTAATCGTAATTGCCGTTATCGGGGTTATCGTTCATGATTTGTCCTGCATTATCGATTATTTTCAACAAGAAAAATATGCAACTTTTGTTCAGTGAATATTCCTAACATGAATGATATCTCAACATCACCTACCCAAAACCAGCGGCACGTGGCAACAACGGATTCAAAAATGCGCCGCGGTGGTGAGTTTTCATTATCTTAGCTTTCGCCAAAAATTAGGTTGATGAGTAATGACACACGATTAAAAGTTGCTCTTTGAATGTACGGGATACAGTTGGTGTCTTGTGGGAGCACAAGTAACGCGTTTTGCCAGCTACGAATCAAGAAGTATCATTGAAGAATTTTCAGCCTTCGTGTAGGAATGGATGCTCCATTCTGTTCACTGATAGTAGGAGCCAAGTCATTGCGTTGGGTTTATTTGAAAACTTTTTCCGAACTAATTTATTCTTTCCTGGGTGAAGTGAGAACCGTACCACTCATGTGGGCGTTATATTATTTTTGGAACAGGCATATGATTGTTTGGGTATGGAGTGTGATAAATTTGATACGCATTACGCTATCAAAAAAAAAAAAAGAAAACTTCCTAATAGGGTTTCAACGTGTGTGCGAGGGCGTGTAAGCTAGAACGCAGTAATTTATGCGAAAGGGAGACAAGAATCAGCTGTGCTCATTTTGAGTTGAAGATCCTTGCATTTCTTTGTAAGTTTTGCTATTCTTTTCTTTGCTTTTATTTACCATGCAGCATAAATATGAATACTTACAGATGTAATAGCTGTTGCAGTTTTTTTTGAGGAAGTCTAATTCTAATTGCAATTTGGAAAAACATGAAACATATTCACTAAGTTTGAAACCAACCTGTTAGTTTTCAAATGTTTTGGGTATGAATTATTAAAGCCTGCGCATATTAAACGTACAATTTGTGCAAAAGAATGTAGAAGTGTAAATATGGAAGAGAAAGTTTTCTCTATGCTTAACTATTGTGTCCTTTCAAATAATAGAGGAATTATTCAAAAGACTATTTAAAAAAAGTATGGTTTTGCAAGGATTATACAAAACCAATAAATTTAACGTAAAACGGAACCGATAGAGAAGTTGTTTTCATTGTTGTAATTTTAATTCCATTGCGAAACATAGTGGTGTAACAAAACATCTCCACCGCAGCACCAACCACTAGGCACACCGTCAATCGTTAGCGCCGTTGTTGTGGTGTGGCGGCGCTCGGTACTACTGCGCAAGACAGCTGATGGTTGTTTTGATTGCGAACTGTCAACGTGGTGTTGTTGTTTAGAAGGAAAAACAGGTTTTAACGTACGAACGCATGGTGTCGGGCATAGTTTCGTCTTGCTAATTTCACACGTTACGGCACCGGACAACGTGCGACGCACTGCTGCCGAGCAGGAAGTGCAAGTGCAGTGTGAAGTGAATGTGCTGCTGGTGTCGGAACGCTAGTCTCGTGCTATCCGGTTTATTGATAAGCACGCGGCACAGATCTGTCCCAGCCGGAGGGAACCGGACGGATAAGAAGCAGGTGAGCAAAAGACACCCGTGGACCGGAATAGTAAAAGTGCCTTCCTTCCGTTGCCGGTTCCCTTAACCTTCCACGGTGGCAGACAGGTCGGCATCAGCTGGAGCGGTCGGAAGAGAAATGGTAATTTACTTTCACTTTCCGAATGGCGTGCTGGTCGTTTTGTGTAAAGTCGTTTCGGCCGCTCTAGGAAACGTGCTCTGAGTGTTCAACCCGGGTCGTAGCTCGGTTCCCGCTCTCATCCCGTCCATTTGTCTGGCTGCAGTTAATGTAAAAGGGTACACGGCGGGGGGTCTGGGAAAAGGGCACGCCGGGAAGGCCGTCGTGAAAGCTTCCTCAAATTGCAACCAATCGAAACCAGGAAAGGGAACGACCGAGTGTGAAGGAAACGTTATCAGTGGCGCGTTTTGTACTTGTTGCACTTGTCGAGCAGTGTAGCGCCCCTGCTGTAGTATGGTTTCTTTACATTTCGGTTGGTATTATAATTATTGGCCCTGATCTTGCATCACGATCATCGTCATCGATGCAAAAGACGTCATCGATTAGGTGACGAAGCGTTCGGAGCTGCATTATTACACAATATGTAAAGTAACCAATCCGGCTGGGCCCTCGAACGATAGGCAAAAAAGGGCAGATTAGAGGGTACACTCAATCACGGTCATCAGATACTGGAGCTGATCGGTTGTTACGTGAATCTTTCATCCAGACACAGCGAGATGAAGCAAGCCAGTATAGTGCTTCGCCGCGGAGCTCGGAGCTTTGTGCTTGTGGTGAGGATTTCGTATAATCATCAGTTATGTTTCTGATCGGGAACTCATATTATTTATGTGCGGAGGGATCAATATCGCAGCCGAGTTGGGTTTGCTACCAATGGATCTAAACCCGTTAACGGATTAGCGTGACTGGAGCGTATATGAAAGTGAACTGTGGAAGAAAGATCGTACCACGCTGTGCTACAAAATAGAAAAATTGCTACAATTACGATTATAATTCACACAGGCTTATGTCTAGCCATGGAAGCGTTGGTTGTAAGTCTCCCTAAAGCCTTGTAAAGCGATTAAGTTTGACCCACTTGAAATGGAGGTTTTTTTTATGTAGGCTATCGATGAACATTCGGTTCGTCATTCCGGCAGGCAAAAAATATTATTAAAACATTGTTAAATTTATTAAAACATTTGTAACAATTCGTTCGCTTTGCTCCATCCAGTTCTTATGATGCCTCCCGTCACGAGCAAAGCCAACCAAGCGTAAAATGTGCGGCCCAGTGACCATAGCCACACCACTTTGGCTTTTTCGGTTTCGTACAAACAGCAAAAGAAAACGTATGCGAAATGACGTAAGCATGACACTCTTCCACACGAACTGTATTTATCTCCCCATGGGTAGCGTACGCACGAACATCAGGGCTTGGTTGTTTATTTGTTTGCCAGACTTGTCGGGCACTTCGGTGCCTTTGCCGCTTTGCGGGCACGTTTGCAATGGATTGTGCATTTTTATTTACGGGACGCGTGTAGTGGGCTGTTTTTTTTTTTAATAAAACGTATCGCAAATGCAAACGTATGTAAGGAAGAAGTATAAAAAGTTTCACTTAGTACAGTAGCGATATAAGCTGACCGCTTGTTGTGGCGCAACGATTTTGAACAGGAAATTCAAACACAGCCCGAACCTGTTAATTGTAGCACAATAAGAGGATAGTGCCTACGTTTTTTTTGTACTAGCTAATTCTTCATAACCAAAAAGTTAAAAGAGGAAACAACACAATCAATGTGTATTTTCTGCATCCCATTATCACTTACACATGATAAGAGAAGTGGACTAAGAATCAAACAACGCAAACGCCTCATTTCGCAAAACATTATCGGCAATAATATTTGACCTGACCCACTTGCACACTTTGCTGGTTGCATTTGTACGTGTAAATACAATTACAGAACGTTTCGTTGTTGTACGGACACGATTCGATGCATCGTGTTTTATTTACCCGTTCGATTGACTTTAACACGCTGCACTGTGTTGTGATGGACAGAAGACGTGGCTCGAAACGGAACAGTAGAACGCTTTCAGTGTACGATTTTGAATCGTCTTGGATCGGCTTTTAGATTTCAAGGTAAATACACCCCACCTCACAACACAAACACAAAAGGCAACACGCGGGGGAACTTTGGCGGACGGTTTGCTGATGAGTTTCGAAAAATCCCCCGAGACGGGTTTTGTATCCGTACGTTCGATGCATTGGTTCGATGGTTGGTACGGTGCACTTGCGCACTTCCGGGACATTTTCATCAATGTTCTACACTTGGTGATGTTGTGATCAGACGGGAAGGTATGTTGGTGGTCAGTGAGCTCACGTGTACAAGTGATAATTGTACAATCTCAGGAAACCCCGTAGTACCGTGTGTGTGTGTGTCTGTGTGTATTTCTTTTGGAAGGAGAGAACATAGCGAGCGCGTAAAAGCGTCCAACTAACGTCTAGGAACGGCTAACAAAGCAACGGCGCGTTGGTGAGGCATTTTGGTTTAACCTTGAATTTTGAACGTTTGACGAATGCAGCTTGCACGTTATGTCACTACAGTTTCCGTCTGTCTAAGCTTGGTTGGCCATCGGTTGCCGGTGGTCGTGACGGATGCGCTAAGTTATATCCATAACGATTGACACCTACAGCGGTGTCGTGTGGTAAGGAAAGGTTAAAAGATGCACCGGATGGGTGCGAGTTATTAAATCACTATTTACGAGTGGTTTTTTAGAGCCCATAAAGCTTGTTATTTATCGGTTTACTCAGTTGACATTGTTCATTAGCAGTAAAATGTGAGCAAAGTTAAACGATGTGGAAGTTCTTGTTGTGACACACAAACTTTATGGTAAATATTGTGTGTAATATATTACTAAGAGCTTAGATTGTGTAGTAACTTGATTAATGAAAGACATCGCTTCTTTTTCAGGAGTTCTGCTGTATGAAAGATCAACGCCTTTACCACAAAATACCTGAACCAGTGCAGACAGCTACCAGTCTAATTCGCGAGTAATTGCGAGTCTAATTCGTTGAACGATGGTGCGATCATTGTACAGCTCTTGGAACTCGTCGTTACAGGGGTTCCTCTATTTTCCTTACAAAACTTTCTTATGTATCGTATCTTCGCCCTTGTGGATCATTGGAAACAGTTGCACGAAATAGGATGCATAATTACAATTTCATGGTAATGTCAACTGTCAATGGAACTTGATCGCAGATCGAACAATGCCATCGTATTCGTAAATCATGGCCGTTCTTAAAGAAAGATACGATCTAACAACCGCTAATGCTGCATCGCACCAAATACTACAACCAGTTTGGAAGTCACCGAATACGCATTAGCGCTAGAATCGTAGCGACGGAGGATATATACGACTCTAGCGTAATTTAAAACCACCGCGGTTACCTTCATCGTCTTCACGTGCTGCTCGCGTTGGCCATTAAACTCGAATCTGACCGCGGTCGTTTGGAATGGTTTTTCGAACTCGAGCGAAAACCCCGCTAGAGTGTCGTGTGTTTCGCTTGGAAAGGCAACCTTCGCAAGACCAATTGACGTTTTTCCTTTCGTCCCGGGCAGCTCACTGCCAACCACTTACTGCTACTACTCGTCTCTCGCCCAACGCCAGTGTCAATTGGCTATCGAGGTACGTGCTGGATTGTGGTTTGAAAGTTACGATTAGCTTAGGAGCTTTGGTGGGATACAGTTTTTTTGTTCACCCGCTTCCCCTTAGGTGTAAATGGCCACCGCTCCAAAGTGGACAACCATTTTTCGGTGGACAATTTGCCTAAGAGTTATGGTAATGATGACCCCTACGATTGCACATGATGGTGAAATGTGTGGAACTAGAATTCATCGCTGCTGGTTGAACAATTTTTAACACATTGAAATTGATTCGTTAGATGCGCGCTACTACAACATTGTTGATGTGACATTTTCTCTTCCGCTATACAGTTTCCACGAACTTATCAGTGCGTGCATGCTTTTTTTCTTCCACAAAACTGCACCAGAAATGCCTTTCAGTTGTTTGATAAATGCCTGCCGTCTGCCTTGTTGAATTTGTGTGTATTTTTTTTTTCTCCTGGCATGGTTGTGTCGTTGCGTACGTGTTCTCTGAACACCTGAGCAC